>JAFMSR010000001.1:22753684-22998554 GCA_022818135.1 Saxidomus purpurata | reverse complement strand
TACAGAAAATGTTAAGGTACGAATGGGTCATTTCAAATGTTTAGTGAGTTAAAATCTTATTTTGAATGTTAAAAGAAATTGTTATGGGAATCTTCATTAAAATGTTAAAGAAAATGTTATGGAACGCGTCATTTTAAATGTTTAAAGAAATTGTTACAGAACTTTTTCATTTTAAATGTTAACAGAAGGTCTGCAGAACTGTTAATGAAATTGTTACAGAATGAACATGTCATTTCAAATGTTAAGAGAGTTAAAATCTCATTTTTAATTTTAAAAGAAATTGTTATGGAAAGGTTTGTTAAAGTGTTAAAGAAAATGTTACGGAACGAGTCAATTAAAGTGTTAAAAGAAAATGCTAAGGATTATGGTTCTTTTTAAATGTTAAGAGAGTTTAAACATTTACAAAACACCAAAACATGTATGCGTCCGTCATAATGCATAGCAAACAGTGCAGATCATGATCAGATAGCAAAATAATGAAAGTGCAGATCATGACAGCTAAATAATGCATAGCAAACAGTGCAGATCATGATCAGTCAGCAAAAAATAAAAAGCTGACAGTGCAGATCATGAACAGGCAACATACAGTGAATAGCTTACAATGCAGATCATGATCAGATAGCAAAAAAATGAAAAGCCAACAGTGCAGATCATGATCAGACAGCAAAATAATTAGGCCTAGAGCTTAGATATTCAGCATGTGGCAATAATTGACTCTCTACCAAGATTGTTCATATCATGACCTCAGGGTCAAAATTAACAATGCCTGGGGGTGGGGGGTATTTTGATTTTACAAAGGCTTATTGTAAGTTAACCAGCAGATTTTTTATGAAACAAATTTACATGCAGTTAAGCTCATTGCTAAATGAATAAGACAGTTAATTCTTGCACAGCTAAGAGTACACACACAAACAAATCCAATGGAAAGTGAAAATATTGCATTTTACGTATTTACTGCGGAAGATTGCAGGTAATGGCTTTCCCACGTAGAATATGTGTTAGTCAGGAAAAATAATCAATGCAGTCTTTTTCAGCAAATGTGCCAAAGTGGGTTTATCACTGATGGGTAAACTACTTGTTCATAAAACAAACAGAAACAGTTAAATTTTTCTAAGAGTGCCAAGGCTGGTTTGCCCATGCATGCATGCGCAAAGGTGCCAAAGTGGGTTTGCCCATGCATGCATGCGCAAAGGTGCCAAGGTGGGTTTGCCCATGCATGCATGCGCAAAGGTGCCAAGGCTGGTTTGCCCATGCATGCATGCGCAAAGGTGCCAAGGTGGGTTTGCGCATGCATGCATGGGCAAAGGGTATGTCTGTATAATTTTATGCAATAGCTATGAATAATTTTGGTGTGCAATACCTTGGCACCTTAGTTTTTGTAAACTATTAACATTATTTAGGTTGCGCAAACAACCTAACCAAAAAACAACTCAGTCTACAAGTGATAGCTTAATCCGACATTACATAATACACTGTTTTCTTATTTTCAGTTATAGAGTATGAAGTTGATTACTTGTGCCAAACATAAAAAGAAAAATGTCTAAATATCTGGCCCCCATGCCCTAGTGGACGGGGGTGGGTTGGGGACTGGGAGTATAGGGGTAACAGCCAGGATATTACAAAGAGGTCATCATTAGATTATTTCAGCTTACTACAATTAAATTTTGATAGCTGGTTTCAGAGAAATATAATTTTAAAAGTTTTTGTTATATCGCAAATTAGACAAGAGGGCCAAGATGGCCCTATATCGCTTACCATGGTACAAGTCCACTTGCCTGGTGGAATATCACTAGTTAATGTTATATACCAAATAGGTTGTCAGCAGAAATGGGCCCAGATGAGGCGTGACGTAACGTTTAGAAAACACGCGTACAGTCTGACGTCAGAAATTATGTCAATTTATTTTCAATTACACATACCGAGGGGTGAACGCAACACAGGTCTAAGTGTGTTTTTTCAAATTTTACAGGAGGCTTAAAAAACTGTTCCATACTTGCAAGATTAACATTTTTGTGTTAATTTCTATATTTTTTGTCAATTGATAGTAAAATATTAACACTATGAATTTAAAAAATAAGAAAAAATAAATAATAAAAGAGATATTTAAACCTTTGCGAGTTAGATCTGTCTTCCAATTATAAACCGTCATATTTTTAGATAAAATTTAAGGCAAAACAGATGTAACTCAAGTTGGAACTCTGTTGCATTAAACAGTTAACTCAAATTAGAATGATTATTACTTGGAAGATTGATCTATCTGGAAAGAAATGATAAAGGAATGATATTTTAAAAGAGTTAAATGAATATTTATTTATTTTAATCAATTACACATATTTTTTGCCCGCATATAGCAGACTTTCAGGGAGTATAGGATCCACAATGCCGGTTAGATGGTCATTTAATTTTGCGTTTGTGTCTGAATGAAAACTTAATTATCTCGAGATCTATACTGATTGTAGAAATACTAAATGTAAATGTTTATCACTAGACAATTTGTCCCATGTGCAGTAAAACCAGCTATATCTGGCACCCATTGGGACTACTTGGTCAGGGCAGTTAAAACCAGTTTCATACTAAACCAGGACTGGCGCTCCTACATTTGGCTTTTGGCAAGATGTGCATTAAATGGACATGTTTTTATATTTCTAATACAATTATCCAGTATTTAAAAAAATGCTCCTAAAACTACTTCTTTTGTTATAATTTCTTGCACAAAATGATTTTTTTTTACATAAATATTTGCTATTCGGTTCTCAAATAAAATAAAAATAGCCCAGATTTATTTGTACATCTTGACTGTAATTTAAGTAACAATGGTAATGTGATGCAGAGGCTTCATTGGCTGAATACAAACATCGGATAATATAAGAACAAAGGACAAAACTTTGTATGATCCAAAGGGTGATGTGGTGGTTAACGATCTGAACTACCAATCCGGAGGCCCCCGGTTCGAATCTTGGCTGGGGCATTGGAAATTTCCGAAACACTTTACAGTATTTCCCACCCATCTAGAGATGGACTGGTTAGAAACCCAGAGGTTTTCTCACATGTATCAGTGCTACATACACCGTGCATGCAGAACCATGGGGTCTATTCCTAAAAGAGCTAGGGTCTAGTACCTTGATTCCCTATGTATCTGTATCTGTCTCTCTACAGGTATTATATACCTTGAATATTAGAATGGTGAACCATAAGCACAACTAACAAACAAACAAACTAGTATGATCCGACAGTAATAACAGTCAGTCCAGCATTTATTAATGAATCGCAATTCTATGACCTTTTCTCAATACCTTTGACCTACATGAATAAAAATTGAAATAGAAAACGTCATATAGGCACTCTATGTGATGTCATTTTATTGACATCATTCAATAAATAAGTAGTTACATTACCCAATCAGAGTCAATGTTGTTTATGATGGAAATACTGTCTTAGGAGTCTTCACTCAATCAATGGTAAGCAGTCTTATGAAAAATGATATTGTGAACTTGTTTCACGTACATTTCATTTGTGTCAGTTCACATAATTATATTAGTTAAAAGCCATATTTTTGACAAATTATTTAAATGTACCTATATAATAATTTAAGAAGTTGCAGTTCCTAAAGTTCCGAGATATTTACTCTTTTTACTCATTTTGTGAAGTTCAGGTTGGCAGTTTTGAAGACATCAATAAGGAAAACAATAACTGATTCCAGCATTGCAAAGAATAATGTTAGGGTATATCATACAATGACTGGGAACACGGGAAACGGGGCATTCAGACAAAATACAGTCTAATTTGTCAGAAGCAGTCGGCCAGAGGATACAGGAAATTTAACTGGTAAAGCGAAATGACCACTTAATGCAGGATCGTGGTCTTTAACTATGGAACAGTTTTGGTGCAAAAATTACATGGATCCTTCTGACATCCCATCTTGCCTTGTTACGTGTGCATTTGTCCATCTGATATTACATGTTTCTTATTGATATGTTCTATGCATAAAACTGGAGAAATGATTACACCTTTCAGAGAGATGAGTTGTTGTATTCTACATTATGTTATATTTCAGTGTTCTGTATTTGCTATTAAACTGCACTTGTATTAAAGATGATTAAGTAAACGGTCGAAATTACGTTGAACAACCTGACGGCATTGTTTAACTGTCATTCATACCCTCATCATAACATTTTATAAATAATACTGGAACTAAGTGTATTTCTTTATAACTGCGTTTGTCATACTTGAGATGTATGATTTTAACGTCTTTTAACTAATTAGCCAACTGCTAATATATCTATCTATCTATCTTGTTATACTGCCTCACACCTCTCACGAGTATTATGGGCAGGGTGCACGCCGGGTGTTAGTAAAAGATAAAACTACTGCAAGATATCTCCTACAGTCAAGAGAAACAAGACGGTTAAAACTGTTAAAATAGTAAAAGAGTAAAAGGGTTAAAAACAATAAAAAATATAAAAATATAAACCAATATAGCTACGTAATACTGACAGGGGCATAATAGTTCTAAGTGAAACAACGTATGCCAGTTGGACGAACAATGCATATCATCATGCACTATTGAAAATTGCACTCGTATTATTACACCAGACGGCGCATTTGCATATTCTTCAACGATTTTCGGCACCTACGTAATAATCCGTACCTTAGAAGAATTTGAAACTGCGGCTGGTATTTGTTTCGTGATATTAAATTGGGTAAGTTGTGTCCCTTTGTGTTGAATTCACCATTTGTCTGGCATTTTTACAGGAAACACGGCACCTGGAACAGCATGCTTACATGTAAGAAATAACTACAATATTTAGTCAAAATCTGTAAAATTACTGTAATTTGTTTTGATGATTGGGGCCTGGCAATAATGTGCAACCAGTTGAAGGTGGCCAGTTACACGGAAAGAGGGGGTGGGGTGGGGAGGTGGGGGTGCTCCCAACAACTCATACGGGCCTGTTGTTTTATTTGAAAAAGCCCCAGCCTCCTGTATACATAGTTTTCATATGACGTCACAGCATCCGGGTACTTTCTCACCTTCCGCCATTTTGTATGGCAAAAACATAACCTTCACGGTACAGCGAACTACTACAAAGGCGATCTATTTTTGGAAAAAATGTTAATTTCATGTTGGGTTAAAGGTTGTTCGAATAGATTAGATGGAAAGGTCAAACGCGGATTTTAAAGTATACTGTCAGGGCATTAGAAGGAGAAGAAACGCAAAAACTCAGTGATGAAAGACGACGACTCTGGCTATCGAACATCAGTAGAAAGGATACGCCATCAAAATATGCCAAGATATGTTCGGACCATTTTTTGCATGGTAAAGTACATGTATATCTAGCTCATTTGATTATTTACATGTACACTATTGTCAAGACTTGCCAGAGTGAATGTGCTTTAATTCATTTAACGTGAAAGTGGTTTTACAAAAGGTCACATCACTCACATGTACTATAGTAGATACATTATTTATTATCATAGGCCTAAACATTTTTCACTTGACGGCTTGGATTTACAGATATGCATTCAGTCAATGAGCTAGCTGTCTTTGAAACAGAAAATAATCTGAGGTTCTTATAAGTAAATGCCCAGGAGCAATTCTCTTACAGAGACAGAAAAATAAAAGTTGACTGCTCAAGTCTGCTTGGGGCATGGATTTACCCCACCCCTGTACTAGATTTATTAGATTACCATAACCTCCCGTTTAGACTAGTCTGTTTAGTATTGGAACAAATCTGCTCGGTGTATCATTGTATGTTTATCGTGTCTCACTCAGGTATGGGGCTCAAATACCGGCACACACATACCCCACGCACTCTGCCATGATTTATTCAATTCCTGTAAGATCCAATGTAAGAACCGCTTAGGTCACTATTCTATACTGTTTTTGAATACAGGGGCTTTCACAAAGCATAGTGCTGTTGTGAATGTTGACCCAATGATATAACACAAGCAGTAAATGTCACATTTGTAATTTTCTTTCTTTCTAATGATATACACATTAATTTGGAATTGTTCTCAACATGAGTAAAGAGCATTAACATCTTTCTTCTGCTTTATTCCAGGTAAACCGGCAAATTTGTATGACAGAGCAAACCCAGACTGGGCACCAACCTTGAAGCTGTGCGATAACATAAGCCCTCGGAAATCTGTTAAGAAAGTAAAGCAAGTGGAAACAGACATTAAAAGGTAGATTACTGGTCCGACAACTCATGCATTTGGTTATCTATTCAACAGTAATACAATTACTTACTGTTTGGCAGTTTACATTTCTCTTATAATGTCATTGTCAGGTTAGTAGAGCTAACTGCTCATGCAAGGAGTTCATATCAAGGTATGGTTAACAGCTGATAAGCAAATGTCAGTCATTGACAGTGTACTCTACCGCAAGATTACCAGCCTACTGCACACCATCACAATAAGGTCTGATTTGACAAGTTGCTGAATTTGTAAAACTTCCATTAGGCCAGAGTTTTTTTATTTTTCGTTTTACGGGAGCGCTGTACCTAAATATTGCAAAACCCAAATAAGAAAAAGATTCAAATTCTTAACTTTATTTTTATTTTTTCCGCCGTCCGTTGCTTCAATCTCCGATAGAAAATAAAATTTAGTGTTATTTAACCTAACGCTAATTTCACAACAGCGTTTCTCCGAGTATTTTGGAGTGACTTCGCGTGAAGTATTTAAGAAATAATCTATGGCTTGGTGTGCTTTATCGAAATTGAAGCATTACCCGGAGGTGATGTGCCTGGCAGAATAATTCACGAGGGCGAAGCCCGAGTGAATTATTACGCAGGCACATTACCGACGGGAAATGCTTCAATTTCGATAAAGCACACCAAGACATAGATTATTTCGATTCTTAGAAGCCGATTTTTTTAAAACTATCGTAACTACTACGGACCTTTTTTCAGTTAGGCGGTAATGTGTAAAACAGCATAAGTAGTAGCTGTTGGAATTCACTCCCCTATTCGGGCAACCATTCAAGATATCAAACATAACTATATTATACAAACTTATTTTAGTTTAATCATCTAATACATAAAATATAAAAAGAAATACCTGACTGACATTATGCAGAAGACGTCAGATTCAGAACCTAACAAAGCAGCCAATCGATTTAAATGCGTACCGTTAATTTGAACTGTACAACGTTTTAACGTGGAGTAATGACGTCAGTGTGATGACGTAAACGTGTTCATTCATAGTTTTGTCTCCCGGAATCAAAACAGTGTATGACTGTTAATCCTAGGAAAACAAGGTGAGGGTATTCTAAGGCTTACTTGACGCAATCAAAAATAATATTTAGGTTCTTAAACAAATCTTTTTTCATGCGACTGATGTATTTATACTGATATTATATCCGTTTCTATATTTTATTTTTTGCGCGGGAGTAAATTAGAAAAGTCGGAAGGAGCTACTTCCATGTCCGAGACTCCGCCTACTTTTCCGAGTGCTTTAACCATATTAATGCACTCGAATTGACTATAGAAATATACCGTAGGCATATTAGAATTATTAATAAAAATATTGTTAAAACACACCTGTAAAAGCAACCTGTTGATTTTAGATCCATTGAATCACAAAGATCGAATCAGACATCGCCGTCGACGTTTTTCGTTGAGAATCGCCACTACTGTATACTATCACAGCGTTATCATGTTTTTTTTTTATTGTTTCAAAAAGTATTGAGTTATTTCTTTGTTAGAACCTAAAATATTTATCACCTTTATGTTGATTTAAATGTCACTTGCGATAGGTGTGAAGAATATGGCCTGTCGTACTAATCCAGTCAATATGAAATTGTTGGCAAATCCAAGCTGTGTGACACCGCTGACTTAGTTGTGAATGCAAAAAGTATTTATCAATGACCATTTTAAAGCGTTCTGAATTTAAATCAAAACATTCTGTTTTAAAGAAAATCGCGGCGTTCCAGCGTGTCCGTTTTTTGTCATTAATTGTTTCATCAACTGTCAAAGCCAACGCTTTTCCAGTAACAACTTTCTGCTATTTATTTTAATGAATAACTGTTGCCGAAGTATTTATTTTTACTGCAACCTCTTTTATTCATAAAGATAAAGCCGCAGGTGTCACAAGATCAAAGAACAAATGCCCACGCATATTGTACATGTGAGTTTTGTTTGATCTTAGTGAAGCACGTGGCATCAAACAAACCGAGATATTTGACAGTTTGAGACATGAAAAAGTAAGTCTTGACAATAGTCTGATAATTTTGGATTATAGAAATAATAGTTTGGAATAGATAATGTTATGAGTAAGTTTTATTTTTGTTGATAAAATATATTGAACACGCTATACAAATGTATGTCGGTCGGCAAATATTTTTGAATGTAACATGCATACAACTCAAAAACATTTCACGTGTAGACACATTTCTACCGGCTATAATAAATTTGATTTTTATGTCCCGTAAACGCATTCATTTACCTGTAAAATCACGCAAGTGAAGCGATTTTACTCCCGCAAAGTGACGCGATATTTCTCCGTATGCGAAGTCACTTCAGGCACTCCAAGCTCACTCGAAGTCATGTTATTTGTCTCTGAGTAACTCCCGCGATGTGTGGAGTTCGCGTTTTTTGCATAATCCTCCAGGCCTGTACTGTACGTCTGTAACAACTTGTGTCTGAAAAAAAAACAACCCGACCTACCTACCCTATTTCTTTGACCAGTGTTACCTGAACCACACATATTTATTTTTTTAGCCTTTACACTTTTTGGTGGAAAATAATATGTCTAAAGTAACCAAGAGGAAATAAGAGCTGTCACTCACAAGTGACGAATGCCCCCGAAAGAGGTGTCTCACAGTCTTTTTCCTTTCCATGAGCTCAATGATTGTTGTATGTAATTTTAAAATCCAAGCTACACATCGGCTTGATGTGCTAGACATTTGTGCCAAGTTATTTTTAAATCAATCTATGCATGACAAAGTTATAATCAGAACACGAATGTGTGTATATATACACAGGATTCCATTACCTTCGAACTCAAAGTGTGACCTTGACCTTTGAGGTAGGGGTGTGGGTCTTGCACACGACACATTGTCTTGATGTGCTAGATATTTGTGCCAAGTTATTTTAAAATCCTTCAATACATGACAAAGTTACAGTCTATAAGAATGTGTGCATATATAGAGGATTCCATTACCTTCAAACTCCAAGTGTGACCTTGACCTTTGAGGTTGCATGTGACACGTCGTCTTGATGTGCTAGACATTTGTGCCCAGTTATTTTAAAATCCTTCAATGCATAACAAAGTTACAGTCCGGACACGAATGTGTGCATATAAACAGGATTCCATTACCTTGAAACTCGAATAGTGACCTTGACCTTTGAGTTAAGGACGTGGGTCTTGCATACGACACATCATCTTGATGTGCTAGACATTTGTGCAAAGTTATTTTAAAATCCTTCAATGCAGGACAGAGTTACAGTCCGGACACGAATTTGTAAGTGGGGACGCACAGACGGACATACTGACAGTGCGATTTTAATATTCCACCCTTCGGAGGCATAAAAAACCTTTAGGCCAAACCGGGAATCGAAACTCATCGCCATTGAAGTAACCAAGAGGAGAACAACCTTTAGGCCAAGCTGAGAATTGAACCCAGTACCTTTGGCATGACAAGCTCACACTCAACCATGTCACTAATAATCATCTTGTGAAAATGACAAGTTTTGCGTTTATATAATACAGAACTATTATACAACAGGCAGTATGGAGTACAAGTGTGCACAACTTCAAAACATACATTCTATAAAGGTTTCCGAAAAAAAAAGAAAAAAATATGGAAAATCCATCTTATTTTCATTCTTTTTTCTTGACGCTCATTTTTCGACATCTTTTTCTTATTTTTTGAAAAAATTCCCGTAAAACGAAAAATAAAAAAACTCTGGCCTTACATTCTTTCTAACAGTAAATAATGTTTATATTATCAATAACCAAAAATGATAAGACTAGAATGAAATGTGGAAATAAAATTTCCAACTCCTCAGTACATGTACAGTAAACTCTGTTTATAACAAACTCATTTGGACCATTTATATTTGTTTTTTATATCCGGAGTTTGTTATATCCGTATAACATTTTCATATAAAGTAAAAATAGAAAAAAATCGGACACACAGTATTTGTTCCTTAAATCAGGATTTTCGCTATATCTGGAGTCGTTATATTTAGAGTTTACTGTTGTAGTAAAATTTTAAAACCTAAGTTCCATGTTTTAATTTACTTTGTTTTTGTATATTTCATTGGACAGATACAAAAGAGCACAGGATAGACAGAAAACAAAAGAAAAACACCATGCTGCCCGGGCACTTTTAGATTTGTTCAGCACTGAAGAACCTCAATATACAGCTACAGTACACCTTTGGACTTGGAGAAAAAATGCTGCTCGTTTGTACTGTCAGGAAAAACTGAAAAACTTGAAGCTTGTGAAACAGTTGTCAAACCAGTAAGTCAAAGTCAGGCTGATACCGAAGTTCAGCATCTGCTCACTGAAAACATGGCGTTACGGGCAAAAATTAGCAACTTTCAAATGTGCCAGGAGAGCTTTGTAAACCAGGACGAAAGAGTGAAATACTACACAGGCTTGCCAAATTATTTGACATTAATGGTAGTGTTTGACTTGGTAGCACCATATGTGCCCACTCCTAGATTATCAGAACAGGGCAAATTCGAGAGATTGATAATGACCCTCATGAGACTTAAGTTAAATTTGCCTGTACAGGACTTGGCTTACAGATTCCAAACATCAGTGTCAACTGTGTCAAGGACTTTTGTGATAATTGTGCATGTGATGTATATGCGACTAAAAAAAATGTTGTACTGGCCAGAAAGGGAAGAGCTTCGTGTAACTATGCCCATGGAATTTAGAAGACACTTTGGACTGAAGACCACTGTTATCATTGACTGTTTCGAAGTATTTATTCAAAGACCATCCAACTTAATGGCTAGGGCACAGACCTGGTCGTCTTACAAACATAACAACACTGTGAAATTTTTAATTGGTATAACTCCACAAGGCTCTGTGTCTTTTTTGTCAAAGGCTTTTGGAGGGAGAGTAAGCGATAAGTTTGTTACAGAAAATTGCGTGATTCTTGACAAGTTGTTACCAGGTGATTTAGTGTTAGCCGACAGGGGCTTTGACATAGAAGACAGTGTAGGATTGCGTTGTGCACAAATAAACATTCCCAGTTTTACCAAAGGACGGTCCCAGCTATCACCAGTGGATGTTGAAAGCACCAGGAACATCGCACATGTTAGAATTCACGTTGAACGTGTTATCGGACTGGTTCGAAACAAATACACTATGCTGCAAGATAAACTTCCAATAGACTACTTAATGACTGAAGAGGGCTGCGAAATAACAGTCTTAGACAAAATAGCAAGTGTTGCATGTGCATTGACAAACTTGTGCCCAAGTGTTGTTTCTTTCAACTGAAAATTTTGTGTGACTAGACTAATAGTATTATGTAATACTGAAGAGTTTTCATGAACATTCCATATCAAAATAAATTAATCAGCAAAAACCTCAATGTAAGAATGTTAATTAATGATTTAAGTTTCTTAATTGATGCTCAGCTGTTCAAAGACTTTCACTAGCCATTAAACTTATAGCTGTTTTTTTAATAAATATTGATTTCATACTATGTATATCTATCAGTTATCTTAATTTGAACTCAAATTTATAGGTCATTAAATGGTTGTTGTAGTATTGGGTTTAACGCTTATTTTGACTATTTATACAATATATATACAACAATTGTACGAGGGAGCGCAGTTAACCGAATTATATTCTTGTCAAGGATCAGTACTAGAATTATTTCCTCCCTCAGAAACTGCCAAACTTTTCTCTATTTAAAGAGACATACCTGGTAGCAGTGCTCGAACCAGTGAAGGCATGTCCCAATATTACATAACAGCAATCATATACAAACTTTATTAATCATGGAAACAGTAAACTGAGATTTACTGGCCATTTTATGGACTGGCAGCAATTGCTTGAGAAAACAGTGAAGAAGTAAGATAAACAAGACATAAATTCATTTAATAAATTAATGATTGCATTTCAAATAATACAAAGACGAAGTGCGCCAGGTGCACATATGACATAAAAAGGAGAATGGAAAATAACTTGTTCTCTGTTTTGTATCGTAAAGCCTGACCTAGGCAGATTTACAATGGAAGAAAGACCATTTTTACAATTGGCTTCATCAATGCATTTTTGTCTTTATCATTAGTTTATATTACAGTTTTAATAAAACTAATTCCTGCTAGATTTCTACAACAGAGCTGTCAGTCTAACTCTTTCAATTTGAACATTTATAATCCATATTTGGTAGAAGGGATATCCCAAAGTTATTGTACACTAAATTGCAAACATTGCAGATCATGATCAGATTGCACACAAAACCTAGGCAGTGCAAATTTTCTTACGGTTCTTTCTACTTTTTGGGCAGTAATAGGCTCGTTTTGGTACTTTCTTTATTTTGGCACAACTCAAATGCCACCATTTGTATGGACAGTTCTCTCCATCACACCCAACAACGTTATCCTTTTCCTCGTCGTACGGCTTCTGGCAAATACAAATTATTTCAGGGCCACTTTTACCAGTGTGATTCTGAGATGGTACAGCCTGCGGAACGTTCATGTAATATGACTGTTTTAAGGCATTCTGTCTCTCTCTTGTGATTAAACTGCCAGTTATTTCAGGCAAAATAACCTTTAGAAAATACGTCCTTGATTTCTGCACTATTTCTGAATGAATATCAAAATTTGGTGTAATCCGTTGCACTGATAAGTCCTTTTCAGTCCAGATAATAAAGTCACAGAAGGTTTTCTCTGTCACCAGCATCTGAGTCTGTACTTGGTATGAGTATTTGTGGGTTTCTTTCAATTTCCCCTCATGCAGACAATCTACTTTGGCATCACATAATAACTCGTCCCTTGCACAATATGGACATTTCACTTCTAACACCCCCTCTCCACAACAATCACAGGACACAACTCCATCAGGACTAGCTCCAATGTGGGGATACTTAGGATTTATGAATAGTCCACAATCAAATACTTTGAAGTTTTCATGGGTGTGTTCCATCATTTTAGTGTATTCTCTCACTGCATCTTTCTCGTGGTTACATCCCCAAGCAGTAGCTTTGTTGCTGAACTTAGATTGACCACAGATGTTTTTAACTGTTGATATGGATGGTTTGTCCAGGGATGACACACATACAGATTTGATCACTGAAGCTGTGATTCGGCCCATTTTCATGGTATACCATTCTTTACACGCACTCTGTCCTCTGGTTATAATCTCAGCGTTCTGTGCTTGTTCTTTGGTAACATTTAAAGCACTGAAAATTGCAATACATTCATTCTTGAGTTCATCTTCAGTCATTGCTGTAAATTTTTCATCTTTAAAGCTGATGAAAGGTTTCGGCAGTTGTCCTTCTTGCAAAATTTTTGGAATGAATGATTTCTGGTGCTTTCTAGATACCGCTAAAACTACTGGTTTGGACATGTCAGAGTTTATATCAGTTAACGTTTCCTTTGAGTTGTGAAATTCTTCTTCCGAAAGTTCTGGTACAGTAGGTAACTTTAATGGCATTCGCTTTGGCTCACTATACCCATCAATTGTTGTGTCTAATTTCCTTTTTTTGGTCTCTGCAGAGGTGAAATCAATGTCGTGAATAAATGAGTAGGGGACTTTGTTGATGCTTGACGGAAGCAACCAGTATGCTTTTTCCTGTGTCACAGTCTTTGATGAACGTATCCTGGATGCAGCTTCTATGTAAAACAGTAATGCACCAACATGTGTACAAGCCTCGCCCAATCCAGCTTGGCAGTTGCAGTGTGCAGCTTCTACAATACCAGATTTATCCACGACTAACCATGGTTTCAGCGGAGTGTCATTCATTCTCTGTGAATGTCTCACCTGAAATGATATAACAAAATCAAAATGTAAATTCTACTTCAGCTGCACATACCTTAGATTATACTAACTCATTTTAGCTCGAATGTGAAGAAAGCTTATCATGTCACTATCTAGTCTGCTTCCTGGAAAAACAATACTAGTGTCATAGGAGAGTACGTTTGTGACTCTATTGGGGCTCGAACATGCAACCTCCAGGATGACTTTGATATGCTGTACACATTTTAGTTGAACTCTCGAGACTAAAATCTTATGAAACCACTGCCGGGTATTTTAGAGATTTCTCTGTATATCATAGAAACAGTTACTTGTATTGCTGATTAATGTGAAATTTGAATAAAACAACACTGTTACATATACAATGTATCTTTATTTTGATTCAATTGTTTATTGATTTTATTATGTGCAATACATCAGTGTGTATTTCCCATTTTATTTACACTCACAATTTATAGGTATTAAACCAAGAAACAGAAAGTAAACTGTTAAAATTTAAAAAAAAAAAATGTCAGCCAATTAAGGCAATTTCACCAGCCTGTTTTCACATACTACTCAGTGAACAGGCTGATGAAAGTGTCCGATAAGGCTTTGAAAAATAAATATTGAAAACTGATTTATTCAGAATAATTTACATTCTCTAAGTAATAAAAGTACTGATTTTCAAGAATATTCATGTTATTTCGAGCTGGCATAGTCTAAGTAATAATATCATTATTCTCACAAACAGTTCTCTATGTGATTTGTATCACAGCCCATTTCCTATACTACTATATGTGCTTACTGCTTTTCCATATGCACTAATTTTGACAGGGTTTTTATTCTGCCTATAATGGCAGTCATCATTGCTTGCACCAAATCTAAACACTATCATTATATAAATCACCACAGACATAAACCACCGCCAATGATTCAGTAATGTTGGAATGTAAATTTTTTAATTAGTGTTTTTAATTTGTACATGTGTTCAAGTCTGAAACAATGTGGGTATATTCAGTACACCATAATAACTGTAGTGTACAGTTTTTAGTTTAAGTATTTAATAGAGGCTTTCTTTAATTAAATATTTTGCATTTAAACTTTTAATTTGGCAGCTGATGTGATTTGCGCCAAAATTCAAAACACTTGACAAACAACACCAATATTTGGCACTGCTGAAATAACACACTAACAGTAGATTTAGCTTCGTCCAGATACAATGCATATTTGAAAGGAACTTTGGAGCCTGATGAATGGTAGCCGAAATTTATTCAATATTATCTTCACTTTACTGTGTCTTCATACTAGCCAGTTAACAAATCAGATTATTAAAGAACATTTATTTCATTATTCTGTAAAAGGTGAAAACTCGGTTTATACAGTAGACTCATTTGCAAGTTAAAGTTTATTCGAATGAAGTAAAAAAACTTTTAACAATATAATACAGTGATTAAAAATTCAATACCATGATAATACACTTAAAGTAGGCAGTTGTTTTCTTCATTTTTCTTCTCAGCTTTTGTTCATTTGCACAGAAGCAGATACAAGGGAATCCAGGTACCAGACCTTTTACGAATAGACCCCTTTGTTTTTACATGCCCCATGTGCACGGTGGTGTAGAGGTTAAGGTGTCAACCACTCATCCCGGAGGTTGCGGGTTCAAGCCCCACTGGACTCGCGACAGTACTACCTCATATGACACCAGTACTGGTTTTTCCAGGAAGCGGACTCGAGAGTGACTCGATAAGCTACATGCTTTCTTCACAATCGAGCTAAACTAAATTTGTATAAACTAAACACGAGACTACCTCTGGGTTTCTAACCAGTTTATCTCAGATAGGTGGGAAACACCGAAAAGCGTTCCTGAAACTTCCAGTGACCTGGCCGAGCATCAAACTGGATACCTCAGGATCGGAAGTCAAGGGTGTTAACCGCTCAACCGTCGCACTACCTTTGAGTTTTCTGCATAATCCTCAAGACATGTATTAGCTACCGAGTTCTCTTTTAGACAATCAAAACTAATCAGGAAAAAATATAATTTATGTATCAGTACTCGGATGTGCAAAGCCAAGAATTAATTTACATTTTGCATGTAAAGAGTTTATTCTGGTCAAACTGGTATTTTAGCATGAAACAGTTTGGGTTCCTTGGACTGGATCATGGCGAACATGGCAAAGTGCCTATTATATTCATTTTACAAATGACTTTAATTTTTCATGTTAGCAATTTGCTAAGCATGCACTTGTGCTATTAAACATGTTCTTACCCTTGCAGTAACAAATACTCGTCCGTTGGTAATCACACTGCTAACATCCCGAACCCAGCCACAAACAAACTGGTTGTAAGCTTCTAGGGACTTGTATGACTTTAGCTGTTCTAAAGTGTAAGCACTCTTGCTATTAACTAAATAATTCAGAATGTCAATGTAAGTAAGCTCTGGCAGGCATTCCACGTCATTTGAAAATGTATCGTTGCTCATCTCGTAAGGGCATTGTCCTCCTATCAAACTTAACTTTTCATCATATCGATCTCTTACTTCTTTATCTAGACTGTCTCTATATGTCACTTTTAACACCGTTTTGTCCATTGTGTAAAAATATTGACGTTTACACAGCTGGAAACACGAACAAGTCCAAATTTAATTCACACAGATCGTCGATATACCGCTTCTATTGTTTTGCCATACAAAATGGTGGCCGGAAGTGGTTAGAACGCACCTGCTTCCGCTGTGAAAAGCATGTATATAGGAAAACAGACATTTTACCTTATTGATGAGAGTGAGTCAGTAGATAAAGGAGCAAACAGTGTTGTCAGCATGGTCCATCACTATTTAACACACTATGGGTTGGGAGAAAAAAATGCACAGTTCCATTTTGACAATTGTACAGGACAGAACAAAAATAACATAGTATTGTAGTATGCACTGTGGAGAGTTATTGTTGGTATGTACATTAATGATTTGAAAAAGTTAACTGGTTTTGATAAAACTTTGAACTGCTTACAGCAGTTTTGTTTTGTTAAAAAAAAGACATTGATATTTTTTAAATTTATTCTACCTCTTTAAAGCTGAAACAGAACCTATTAGTTACTTCAGTTGATTAGATGTCTATACATGGTTCAAGTGTCTGTATGCTCTAATACATGTTAATTTAATTGGTGATACTGCCTCTAACCTTCACATGCTTCCAGTACTGTAAATGGAAAATGCTTTATGTCAGAAGTATAAACTGCTTAAAAATTGAATTTGTTTTGTTAATATACAAATGATGCCTGCTTAAAAATGTTGGAAAGTTTAGTTAAATATGAAATTTTCTACCTTGTACGCCTTTAATATTTGCATGTTTATGTGTGTTCCCACTTTTTAAATGTATTTATGTAATACAGGTCTTCACCACAGTATCAAGTATGGACTTATGGTTGTTGGTCACACAAAGTTTGATCCAGACTGGCACTTTGGAATTTGGAAATCAAAATGGAGGTTTCCTATTCATGTTTTACATTTGTATTCTGATCTGTTTGTAGGATATTTAATAATTGTTCTGTTGAAACTTGATTGGAAGATAGAAAAAGAAAAGTGCAAAAAAAAAACAACATAAGGTTGTCAAACTAGTGTGGAGGACCACCTCTGTATAGACACCACCCTCTAAATCAACACCATTAGGGAAAAGCAGTCAAATATTCTTCCACAGTTGAACACCTTTTAAATAGAGACTGCCTGTCACCAAATGCCACACTAGCTTTGATGTTGTTAACAGAATCTGCAACTATTTTAAAGGTAGTGAGTTGCCTGCTTGTGAAGCTCATACAAAAACAATAATTCTCAATATATTTAGTAATCTGTGGTATAATATCTACTGAGTTGTAGTATGCAAGAGTAGTTTTCAGAAGTGAGAGAATTTAAAAATGTTTTAAAGTTAAGGTTATGAGTAGGAAGAAATAGCAATATTCTTTAACCACTTGTACTTTTAATGGGGTAGCAGATAAATTGCTCTGTTAAAGAATACATGGTATTTTTCAATACAGAAGTAATGTTTTGTTAAAAAACTAAGTTGTAAACTTTTTGATTGCTAGATTATGTGATGCAGAACCCATTGAAGATGTTGCATCAACAGTGAAACTGTCTTCTAGATCAGGCCATAACATTCCACAGCTAGTACATGATGAAGACAAGCCAGTGAGATTTTACAACTGGAAAGAATTCTTGGCAAAATACTTTAAACCTTTGAAAAACATTACAAAATATCACCATTTTTCTCTATCATTGAATGAGCCTGGGGTTGTAACATGTAAACAGTTTTCAGATTCACAGGTTGAAAAGTATTGTCTTTTACGCCCATCAGTTGTGGTAGACCAAGCGCTGTTCCCTGAACAGTTGCATTGTAAGGGATTGGACCCTGCTAGGCAGTGGTATTTGTACTCTGAAATTCGTGACTACTGTATGAGCGAAAATGCAAAGAAAGTTATATGTCCAAAACCACTTGTTCCAAAATCAGAATCTGTTAAAGTAATAGATACTGAAGACTGCACCGTAAAGTCAAAAAAGAGAAAACATGACCGTTGATATGTTTTAATTTAAACCAATTTTGTTGGATAACAGCTTACAAAGCTGGTAAATGAACTGTCATAATGATCCAAACAATTGTGTCCAAGCATGTCCAATCGCATTTTGTGTTTTGAAGTTACAAATTAATTTTTGTTGTTGCTAGGCAACAGAATTATATGACTGTAATTTTTATGTTGCAGAAGATTAATTAGAAACAAAGTATTAAGATAGAACTTTAAGGTGTTTAAAACTTAAAAAGCAGTTGAAAAATACACAAGAAATTATGTTCTGTTTTTGAGTACAGTAGAATTTCAACCGTTCTTTTGTAAATATTTTTGCATTCATTGTTGAATGCGTAGAAAGATACAAGTTGTTAAAATGTCTTAACTGGTAAATAAAAGGTGCTGAGATTTAAAAAAAAAAATCCAAGGTATTGTTTGGAAATGGGATTAATTTTAAATGTTTGAATAGAAACTAACTCTACTGAAGACTGTAGGATGAGGAAAGACGCAGTTCATTCTTTGGTTGCTTGGCAACACATACATATGTTTTTTTTGTGTTTCAGAAGATTTATAAGAAGCATAAATGTATTGAGGTTTTTATTTAATAAAGATTAATTTTAAATATTAATCTCATTTATTATGGCTCAATTAAATTAAGTCTGGTATGGTAGCGATTTATTTCCACCAGACGTAAACAGTCGACTGAAGTTCGTGTATGTGTACCGAACATCAAAGTCACATGACTTAAATCTCGTATAAAAGCGCCCGCCGTGGATCCTCGCCCTCTTTTCCATTACGTTATCACGTGCCGACATGCTTACTGATATAATGTCTTCAATTTTCAAGGTTCCCGTTGGGGCGAGAGAAAAGGAAAAGAGAGGACGCACAAACACCTAACAAACGACAGCGCCAGTCATTTGACACAAATGACGGGTCGGAAGATAGAGATATTTGGCTACTGGGGGATTCTATACCATACTGGGTCGGTGAGAGGGCTAAGTACAGGCATATCCCCAACTTAAACATACCAGCGGGACACAGCATCGCATGGTGGGGCATCCGTGGTTTAGGATGGGGTGATTTCATCCACTGCGCTCAGCTACCAGTGCTGTTCCGGACCCCTCCTAAGGTACTATTGTTACATTTGGGTGGCAATGACGTCACGAACCATTCCCTGCGCTACGTATTTAAAATGATTCAAGACAGTTTAGAATACCTACAGAGTGCTTTTCCGGATTCGGTGTACGTCTGGATTGACATTCTACAAAGAATTAATTGGGGAGTGGCAGCGGGCGAAAGCAAAGCAATAGAAAAGAAAAGGAAACGAATAAATCAATTCGGGCGCAAATGTATTAGAAAAATTGCACCAAATAAATTTCACATACTGCAAATGGACATAGATGAAAAAACTCCAGGTTTCTTTAGGCAAGACGGCGTGCATCTGTCCAAAGTGGGTTTACACATGTATATTGACGCTCTTCGCGATCCGATTTTAAAAATTTTGTAAGAATTTTGGGGAAAAAATTCGTTTGGAAAGTATATCTCATTTCAAATTTATTTTGTGGCGGAAAATTCTTACGCATAGGTGCGATCAGGAATGAACATGTTAGTATTATGGGCTCGTTTCATGCGGGGAATGAATTATATTGCATACCTATGATCGTTGTCTATCCCATAGTGCTGGTCTGTGAGTGGATTGCGATTTATAGTGTTCGGAAATCTATTTTTTGGGTTAAATGAGCGTTAAAGAACTGGCCAGATAGCTATGACTAGGCGTTCTTTTAATAGCTCCCATTTACAATAGGATGTTTTCAGCGAAGCTGTATTGAATATTGTTGCACTGGTGGTTTGTTTAGGTACTGCGGGGTACCTTGCGGTTCTATTAATCGCCGAGCGGTGGCGAAAGTAGTTTGTTATGTGTCAAGGCTGTGCGGTGTAGGCAGTACTCTGTAGGTATTATAGACACATATTTGCGTCAGCTGGTATAAAAGTGCAACAGGGGTAGGGTTATCTCGGGTTCTGGTCGCGCTCCTGATCGCTCCTTTGCGTAGATCTTCCATAGTGCCAGTCTGTGGATAGATCAAACTTCATTAGTGCCAGTCTGATGAAGTTTTTCCATGCCGTCATGACCATATCCGCCATTTTGATCTTTAACATTTTATTCATTAACCTGAAATATCTAATAACATGTTACGCTGGTTTTATTAGCAATAGAAGGTATGAACAAACTATAGTTGTTGTTGTCATTTGTTAACAATAATTGAGTCCTAGAATAATAAAGATTAATTTTAAATATTAATCTCATTTATTATGGCTCAATTAAATAAGTCTGGTATGGTAGCGATTTATTTCCACCAGACGTAAACAGTCGACTGAAGTTCGTGTATGTGTACCGAACATCAAAGTCACATGACTTAAATCTCGTATAAAAGCGCCCGCCGTGGATCCTCGCCCTCTTTTCCATTACTTGAAAATTGAAGCCCGCCCACCGCACCCTTAATTTAACTTTGATAAATTCAACTTAAGTAGTGAGTTATATTAATATATTGTATGCATTGTTTATATTTTAACGCTATAGAAGTTGAAATGCTGCCGCCTAGATTTTATGTTTCAGTTCAACCGAGTGGTACAATTTGACATCTCAATGGCATTCTGGTACATCTGCAACACAACCACGTTTCACTGCTGGAGTCTACTGGCAAGCCCACTATCAATAACGGGAACTGCAAAATTGCTCGCTTATAACGAAGGGATTGGATTCTTATATGAACAATTCGTTAAATGGATGTTGTGCAATGAGAGACAGTGCTCACAATGCTCCGTTTTTGAGATCCCATTGAATTAACTTTAGACGTGCGTGTAATTCGTTAAACATTCTTGCAGAAAAAGCTGCGGTTTATTCAATTGTTTTTATGATCAGTGTTGCAGACAATTTATTCAAATTTTGAAATCAGATGCCATGCATTTGTTTTAATGTCTAATATTACTTATTAAAATGATAATTTACTAGTTTTAAATCGTTATGACGGCGGAAAATTCTTACGCATAGGTGCGATCAGGAATGAACATGTTAGTATTATGGGCTCGTTTCATGCGGGGAATGAATTATATTGCATACCTATGATCGTTGTCTATCCCATAGTGCTGGTCTGTGGGTGGATTGCGATTTATAGTGTTTGAAAATCTATTTTTTGGGTTAAATGAGCGTTAAAGAACTGGCCAGATAGCTATGACTAGGCGTTCTTTTAATAGCTCCCATTTACAATAGGATGTTTTCAGCGAAGCTGTATTGAATATTGTTGCACTGGTGGTTTGTTTAGGTACTGCGGGGTACCTTGAGGTTCTATTAATCGCTGAGCGGCGGCGAGAGTAGTTTGTTATGTGTCAAGGCTGTGCGGTGTAATAGTACATGCGCCGGGCGACGGCGTAGGCAGTACTCTGTAGGTATTATAGACACATATTTGCGTCAGCTGGTATAAAAGTGCAACAGGGGTAGGGTTATCTCGGGTTCTGGTCGCGCTCCTGATTGCTCCTTTGCATAGATCTTCCATAGTGCCAGTCTGTGGATAGATCAAACTTCATTAGTGCCAGTCTGATGAAGTTTTTCCATGCCGTCATGACCATATCCGCCATTTTGATCTTTAACATTTTATTCATTAACCTGAAATATCTAATAACATGTTACGCTGGTTTTATTAGCAATAGAAGGTATGAACAAACTATAGTTGTTGTTGTCATTTGTTAACAATAATTGAGTCCTAGAATAATTGGTTGAAACCTTAAATAGCAGCTAGTAAAGATGCAAGAAATGATGTGTTTGTGTTGAGTAAAGTAGAATTTCAGCTGTTCTTTCTGAATTTTTTTTTTTCACTTCTCTGTTGAATGCATAATAGATACAAGTTGCTCTGCTGACATAACCTGTAAATAAAAAGTGCTGAAATTTTCACAATATTTTTCCAAGGTATTGTTTACAATGTTAATGCAAAAATGGGATAAATTATACCCCCAAAACGAAGTTTAGGGGGGTATATAGGAGTCACCCGGTGGTTGGTCGGTCGGTCGGGCGGTCTGTTGCATTTTCCTTGTCCGGAGCATAACTTGAAAACTACTAGTTGGAATTCAATACAACTTCATACAATGGTCAAGCACATTGAGAGGAAGTGCAGTGCACAAGAACTATAACTCCATCTTTACTAATTACAGAGTTATTGCCCTTTGTTACTTTTCCTTGTCCAAAGCATAACTTGAAAACTACTGGTGGGAATTCAATACAACTTCATACAATGGTCAAGCAAATTAAGAGGAAGTGCAGTGCACAAGAACCATAACTCCATCTTGACTAATTACTGAGTTAATGCCCTTTGTTACTTTTCCTTGTCCGAAGCATAACTTGAAAACTACTGGTTGGAATTCAATACAACCTCATACAATGGTCAAGTACATTGAGAGGAAGTGCAGTGCACAGGAACCATAACTCTATCTTGACTCATTATAGAGTTATTACCCTTTGTTACTTTTCCTTGTCCAGAGCATAATTCGAAAACTACTAGTTTGAATTCGATACAACTTCATTCAATGGTCAAGCACAATGAGAGGAAGTGCAGTGCACAGGAACCATGACTTTATCTTGACTATTTACAGGGTTATTGCCCTTTGTTACTTTTACTTGTCTGGAGCATGATTCGAAAACTACAAGTTGGAATGCAATACAACTTCCTCTCATTGTGCTTGACCATTGAGAGGAAGTGCAGTGTACAAGAACCATAACTCTATCTTGGCAAATTACAGAGTTACTGCTAAGAACAATATCTCTTTTTAGTTTGTTTCCAAGGTATTATGTTACTACGAACTTCTTCAGTTTATAAAGCAGTCTTTTGGGGGTATTTATCACATTTAGTGATAGCTCTAGTTTCAAATGTTTGAATAGAACCTCACACTGCTGAAGACTGTAGGATGAGGAAGACTCATTTCATTCCATGGTTGCTTGGCAACACATACATTGTGTTTCAGAAGATTTATTAGAAACATAAATGTATTAAGGTTTTATTTAATGAGTTGAAACCTTTAATAATAATTGATAAAGATACAAGAAATGGTGTGTTTTAGTGTTGAGTAAAGTAACATAATTACATTTCAGCTGTGATTTTGTAAACATTTTTGCACTTCTCTGCTGAATGTGTCTATGGATAGCAGTTGTTCTACATACATAACCAGTTAATATGATCGACTGAAATTTTCACAAATACTTTCTAAGGTATTGTTTTGAATGTTTATGGGATGATGGTATTGTTATTGAATACCAGAAAAAAGCTCAAGAATGCTGAAGACTAAAGAAATAGGAAAATTTCATTTCATTCTCTTGTTGCTAGGCAATAATAAACAGACTGTTTTCTCTGTGTTGCCGCCGATATGCTTGAAATATAAAAGTATTTTGGCTTTCATTTAAGATGTTGAAAACTTTATAAGTAGTTAAAAAACCCACAAGAAATGATGTTTTATTGTTGAGTAAAGTAGAATTTCAGCCATTCTTTTGTCTACATTTTTGCATTCTCTGTTGAATGCCTAGATACAAGTTGCTATATTGACATAACTGGTGGATACTAAGTTCTGAAATTGTAGCAAAATAATTTCTAAGGTAATTCTTTTTATATTTATGTGAAATAAAATTGATTTTCAATGATAGAATAGAGCTTAAGACTGTAAAAGACAAGATAATAATCAAAATTTCATTACATTCTGTGGTTGCTAGGCAACAAAAGATTATATAGGTATTCTCTGTGTTTCAGTTGTTGCGTAAGAATTATATAAATATTTTGTTGACTTTTTCAGATATCAAAAACTGAAAAATATATCACCAAAGAAACATGAAGTATTGTGTTTTCTTGTCTATTGAGATAAAATTGATACACCATTTTGTTCAATATCTTAACACTCCCTGTCAGACATGGGTGTATAAAAACATCTCTTGTTCAGAAATGGTTGGTCATAAAAGCCTGAAATTTTCGGGTAACCTTCCAGGCACAACATACAACCAGAAAATGCAAAAAAAGCAAAATGCCATTTTTCCTCATCTGGACCCATTTTTGCTGACTACATTGTATATGTTTTTGTAAAAAACAGCATAGCCAGGTGAGCTCAAAAAGCACTTAAAAGATTTAATTTTTATGTTTCATGAAATTTATCCATTGAGTCCTGAGGAAATAAAATGGCTCCAGATGGAAAATACGTCTCAATAAAAGTAATCAAGGAACATAACTGCTATAAATACATAGATTGTGACAGCATTTGGTTGGAATCATTCCCCTCCCCAAATATACATTCCTTCCAGGCTTCTATAAAATCTGAATAACCAGTACCAAGATATGGCTCCCAACAGAAAAGTGTGACAAAGGGAAGAACAACACCAAAACAATATCCCTTCTCCCCCTATGGTGATGGATAATAAGAATAATGGTTGCTGGCATAGTGTGTGATGTATGATATCGAAACGTTAAATGATATCATGAATTATGTCATCAACATAAATGCAATTAGTAGGTGTTTCAATTAGCTACTGGTCAGTTGATTTTTGGTAAGATTCTTTTGTGACCACACAAAGAAGCAACAATATACAAAATCATTGAGTTGTACCCTCAAGACATTCCTTTTGTTACTGTGGAGATGATAAAGTACGATTATAATATGGTAATTTAGTTTTTTGAATATCATTAAATTTTGGTGTAAGATGTCTTCATTTTGACAAAATTTCAAGAAACAAGAGCTGTCACTCACAAGTGACGAATGCCCCTGAAAGAGGTGTCTCACAGTCTTTGTCCTCTCCATGTGCTCAATAATTGTGGTATGTAATTTTAAAGTCCATGAGACACATCGGCTTGATGTGCTTGACATTTGTGCCAAGTTATTTTTAAATCAATCAAATGCATAACAAAGTTACAGTCCTGACACGAATGTGTGCATATATACAGGATTCCATTACCTTCAAGCTCTATGTGTGACCTTGACCTTTGAGGTAGGGACGTGGGTCTTGCACGTGACACATAGTCTTGATGTGCTTGACATTTGTGCCATATTATTTTAAAATCCTTCAGTGCATGATAAAGTTATAGTCCGGACAGGAATGTGTGCATATATACAGGATTCCATTACCTTCAAACTCTAAGTGTGACCTTGACCTTTGAGGAAGGGATGTGGGTCTTGCACGCGACATGTCGTCTTAACGTGCTAGACATTTGTGCCAAATTATTTTAAATCCTTCAATTCATGACAAAGTTACAGTCCGGACAGGAATGTGTGCATAAGTAGAGCATTCCAGTGTGACCTTGACCTTTGAGGTAGGGATGTGGGTCTTGCAAGTGACATGTCGTCTTGATGTGCTTGACATTTGTGCCAAGTTATTTTAAAATCCTTCAGTTACAGTCCGGACACGAATTTGTGCATATATAGAGGATTTCATTACCTTCAAACTCTAAGTGTGACCTTGACCTTTGAGGTAGGGACGTGGGTCTTGCACGCGACACCTCATCTTGATGTGTTAGACATTTGTGCCAAGTTATTTTAAAATCCTTCAATGCATGACAGAGTTACAGTCCGGACACGAATTTGTAAGTGGGGACGCACAGACGGACGGACAGACAGACGGATGGTGCGATTTTAATATGCCACCCTTCTGGGGCATAAAAAAGGTTATGACATCTGTATCAGAATATTTTTAAAGTGATATTACTGTTCAAAGTGACCATCATAATTTTAAATAAAACATTAAGCAGTGATTTATACTCATAGAATAAACAACATTGCCATAGTTATAACTAAAAACAAACCAATCTACATAACAGTTTCATTCACATTGAATATAGAGCAAATCTGTAAAAATCTTTTTTGACCATCCTAGTCAAAAATAAAAAATCTTTCGGTTGTGTATATCTTTTAACTTGTATTTGTCAGTAACAAAAATAACTTGGTAAAACTTATTTCTTAATGTTTTTAGCATCATTCTTAATAATAAACCAATGTGACCATTTTAAATGGTTATATAACTTGTTTGAGTAATTTGTTTTAGATATTTGTTAGATTCTAAGGTAGATACATGTATAACTGAAAGCTGATTATAAAGATTTTTATTATAATCACAACATTATAACCTAGGTACTTATCTAACACTGAAAATCAAATTGGTACCTAATTGTGAAAATATATAAGTTAATGGATAAAAAAGAGAGCTTTACCTGCTGGTGACATGGTATGTAGCAACAAAAAAGGTAACGCATGGAAACCAATCAAGGCAATTCCCTTGACTGTATATAAAGAGGACAACAAGAATAGAGTTAATGGGAGGCATCAAAGGCACCACAAAATAATTCAGTTTTTGTTTGTCTTTTTTATATTAGGTAATGATTTTGGAAAAAGGCATTTACATCACCCTTATTGTCTGTTTATTTATATAACCAAGTGTGTTTTTTTTATAACAGGAGGGCCAAGATGGCCCTTTATCCTTCACCTGATTACCATTGGCTATAAACAAGATCAACAATAGCAGAAAGGGTCAATTTTAACTGGGAGGTCCTGATTTGAACAATCTTGGTAGAGGTCAACTACATAATGCTGCATTCAAAATATCTATGTTCTGGTCCTTGTGGTTTAGACAAGTACAGTTTTAAAGTTTCCCCTAAATATATAAGCAAATGTAACAAAAGGTGACCCCCCCACAATGGGTGGGGTCAATTTTCATTGGGGGTTCATGATTTGAACAATCTTGGTAAAGGTCCACTATGCAATGCTACTGGCTAAATATCTAAGCTCAAGGCCTGGGATTTCAGACAAGAATTTTTTTTAGTTTTTCCTATTTGTTGCCATAGCAATAAGAGTTCTGCATGAAATGGAATTCTTTGAACAACTTTGATAGAGCTTTCTATTAAAGTCAGTTTCATCAAAATTGGCCCTGTGGTTTCAGAAAGAGTGAAAGAAATAGTGAATGGATGGACAATTATGTATGACAGTTGTCAGACAGTGTGTGCACTTTGTACAAGTTGAGCTGAAAAGCACATGAAAATGCTAGATGCAATGGGTAAATTACTTATCTTGCGTAGATTATAACATTCTTTTCATAAAGATACATACTTTACTCCAGTTCTTTGCAAAATTGTTGATGTATTTTTAATAAAATGTTTCTGATCTGACATCTAAATATCAAAAAAAGATTTACAACATTTTGGTATTTTCGGATGTGGCTTTGGGTATACTATCGGTGTCTTTTGTGAAATAGTCGGTCCAAAAGGATCTGTTTTGAAGTCAGTACGATTGTTTTTTTTTCAGTTTGAACTCACTATATCTGACGTACAATTGAGAGAGACTGGGTCCCTATAATATTCCAATAAAAAACAAAGATCAAAGCAAAAATTCAGAACAATTGTCATGATTTGTAAGGTTGTTTAAAAAATATCCTTTAAGATTGACCTAGTATCGATGCTTATATTCTAATGATGTGCAGTTTCAAGTTTGCTCAAAAGAATAAAATTCAATGAGCTAGAATGTGTATGAGCAAACAGTCACCAAACAGTGCAAAAATATTTATTTTCATTCATTTAAGTCTACCGGCTTGACTATGCACAGAGTAAGAAAGTTAGTTCTACCAATGTCATCTTTAAATTTCCTGAAAGAATCACAGCTAGTCTGTTTTATTACACATTACACAAATTCCAGTGTGTCCTGGCAAAAATAGTTTGTGTTGTGATGGAAAATGTTTCGAATGGAAAAGGATCTGAATCAGCCAAGAAATGCTTACTATGAAGTTAGTTTCAATTCTACCACTTAAAATATTTTTGACTAAAATTTATTCCATGCAGACTAAGTTCCATTGGTTCAAACTTACACTAAAACTATTCAGGGCTATGCTGGAATTTGATATCTTTGATACCTTTCTGTTTGCTTTTTTAACTTTGAATATATATAGCTAACCTATCTATTAAATCAAATGTAGATACTTGAAAGTACTCAAGTTGTCCTATCTTCTCCCGGATTATACACAGGTCCAGTAATAGCATCTTTCTGTTTGGTGTCTCTGGACCCATCATACTCCCAAGTCCTTTCTGGATCATGAGGTATGCCGCACATTTCATAACCTCATGCAGGACAGACTCATTGATTGAACCACTTTCATAACGCCATATGCATTAGCGAAATATACGTGGTGTGCAATCATCTAAAATATCTAGATGTATTTTAACATCTAATGCTGACATCTGCTATGAGTAAATATGTGCTATGTGTATAAAGGTTCTAATTTAGCACAAGAGTAACTTCATTGTTCAATTTAACGATTGTATTTAAATGCCAAGGGCACTGTTCATATGCAAATATCTATAATAATTCCATGACAAAATTGAGTGGCATATTAAGCTATATTTTCTGTATCTAGAAAGAAAAGCTACACAGAAGCACAGAACTACAGATTACATTCCAGAGTACTAAATTCCAACATAGTCCAGAATATCTTCAAAGAATGGAATTCATGACTATTTCTTCCACATATTTTAGCACAGTCTGGGATATTTCATGGAGTAGCCAAGGAACTGTTGAAAATTCTTTCAATCACAAGGTCTGAACTATTTCAAGCAATGTCCGGAACATTTTCCAGTAGAAACCTTTTATTATAGTCTGATCAATGATTTGATCAAATGAATGACAATCATAATAAATCTGGTTCATCTAGGAAAAATGAAGATAGCACGTGATAGAAGACAATAACTATATTGGCACTGCCCTTAGTTTAAACAATATTTTATTAATTCTGACAAAATGTTTTACAAAATATGAACACTTGGTACATGCAGGATAGAGTAGAAAGCTGACAGCTTTTTTTATAAACACTATTTTTGAGGGCAGGGCCTTATATGAAATGCATTTTGCTGGAAGTTCATGGTAGGCGCAGTCAAAAGTGCTAAACTTGTCTTATTTTCTAAAAAATGATTGTTTCTTATAAAGATTTTATTATAAAATAAAAACCAACCAAAACAAAAATCTGTTTTTAAAAGTGTAAAATCACATTGACAAAAACAAATGGCATTGACGTCAAAATGGTTTTTTCTTGGCCGACTATTTACCAGACACCCATATACTACCCAAAGACACCCCCCAAAAATGCCAAAATATTTTTATAAATATACAGTTTTTTTTTAAATATTTAGCTGTTAAATCAGAAACATTTTATCAAATACACATCTATAATGTTGCAAAGAAATGTAGAACATGTATGTATCTTTATCAAAGGAAGCCATCTACATGTTATCTATGTGCTTTTCAAAACAAGAGATATCGCTCACCTGTATATCAATTGCCAATTATGCAAGGGGTCATGACTTTAACATAATTCATAGAGGTCCACTACATAAGTTTATACGAAATCAAGTGACCTCCCCCTCCCGAGAAGGGTTAATTTTCAACGGGGGGTCATGATTTGAGCAATCTTTGTAAAGGTTCACAAGGCAATGCTACATGCTAAATATCTAAGTTCTAGGCCTTGCGGACTTAGAGAAGTAGATGTTTAAAGTTTTTCCTATGTAAATTGGGACAGTTTTGACCCGGGGGATATAATTTGGACAATCTTTGTAGAGGTCCACTAGACAATGCTACATGCCAAATATCTAAGCTCTAGGCCTTGTAGTTTCAGAGAACAAGATTTTTTAAAGTTTTTCCTATATAGGCCTATGTAAATCCAAGTGAACCCCCGGGCAGGGTCAATTTTGAACCGGGGCAAAGCCAGATGAGCTAAAAAGCACAATTGGGTGTAGATAAGATGAAAGATGATCTAAATGTCTTATATTCCAATACATTACCTGATACAAAAAAGTAAACAATGTATTTTTTCCTGCACCTCTTTGTATACAGTCTCAGAAATCACCTTATTTGTTTCCAACGTGTTACCCATTCTTTTTTGCCACAGCAGGATAAGCTCTTTTTTATATCAATTAATTCACAATTAATTCACTATTTCACACCAATTTGATTTTCAGTGATTGCTTTTGTGATAGAAAAAATCTTGTTATTAAAGATAGCAAATATCAAGCCTAGAACCTACCATATCTAATACAATTTATCCATCATCCAAGATGAATTTGAGTACCAAAAGGAACTAAACATTAAAATTTACAGCATTTATGGAATCTTTGATAACACCTAAACAATATGAACAACACACATCAATAAGACATATAAAATTACTCCTTTTAATTTTGTTCTATTTTTAGATTTTAATCAGGTGACCAAAAAACACCTTTTGTTTTATACTTCAGTACAACATTTCTGTCATTTTGTATCCCTCATGAAGACCATAGTTATGGTCGAAATGTAGGAATTGAAATAAAACTTTAACATAATCCTTTGTTTGTCGTTCGTTCCACTATACCTACCTTCTATATTTAACACTAATACAATTTAGTCAAGCAACGGAGGGGGGTCCAAATGTTCCAATACGGACGTCAAACCCTTTTTAGTTTCAAGTTGTTTTTCTTGAAATTTTGTCAAAATGAATCATGAAGACATCTTACACCAATAAATAATTGAACAAGAGCTGTCAGTAGGACAGCGCGCTCGACTTTTTTAGTGCTTGCCTATATAACAAAACTTTGACAGTTAAGGGCACACAAGACTTTAACTAGGAATTTCTAAGTACAAATCAAGAAACATTTTCACAGAGTTATCTTCTCTTGCTTACAGATAGGTCTCATGATGGTACATAAGAACTCCAACTTCCAAAGTAATATCTCAAATGGTTAAGTCAACAAGTGGACAAGAATGAAAATTTTAACTGAGTTTCTAAGTCAAAAAGGGCCATAATTCAAATAAAATCCTTGACAGAATTACCATCTCCTGCCCATGTTTTGGGACCATGATGGAAAACAAGTATTCCAACTTTCAAATTAATATCTCAAACAGTTCAGTCAAAAAGTGGACTGGTACGAAAAACTTAACCAAGATTCTAAGTCGATAAATGGCCTTAATTTTTAAAACAAATCCCTGACAGAGTTACCTTCTCTTGCGTACAGATGGGGGTAATGATGTGAAATAGCATTAAAAGTTTCAAAGCAATATCTCAAAGGGTTAAGGCAATAAGTGGATTTTACCCATATTCAATGTATTTTCTAAGTAAAAAGGGGCATAATTCTGTCAAAAACCTTGACAGAGTTATGTCCTCTTGTCTGTTGATGAAGGTCGTGATGGTAAACAGTATGGTTAGTTTCAAAGCAATACCTCCAATGGTTTTGAAATAAAGTGAGGTGGTACGAAAAACTTAACCAAGCTCAATACACTTTTTAGTAAAAGGGCCATAATTCTGTCAAAAACCTTGACAGAGTTATGTACTCTTGTCTGTAGATGGAGGTTATGATGGTAAACAAGTATGGTAAGTTTCAAAGCCATACCTCTAATACTTCTGAAATAAAGTGGGGTGGTACGAAAAACTTAACCAAGGTGTGACGCCAACGCCGACGCCGGGGCGAGTAGGATAGCTCCCCTTTTCATAGAAAAGTCGAGCTAAAAATGAAATTACCATATTATGTTCTTACTTCATCATTTCTATAGTAACAAAAGGAATGTCTTGAAGGCACAACCCAATGATTTTGTATAGTGTTGCTTCCTTGTGTTGACCTGAAAAGAATCTCACCAAAAATAACCTGACCAGTAGCTAATTGAAACACCTACCTTTTGCAATTATGTTGATGACATCATTTATGATATCATTTAACATTATGATATCATACATCACACACTATGCCAGCAACCATTATTCTTGTTATCCATCGCCACCGGAGGAGAAGGGATATTGTTGTGGTGTTGTTCTTCCCTTTGTTACACTTTCCTGCTGGGAGCCTTATCTTGGTACTGTTTATTCCGATTTTATTGAAGCTTGGCAGGAATGTATATTTAGAGAGGGGAATGATCTCCACCAAATGCTGTCACAATCCATGTATTTATAGCAGTTATGCTCCTTTGTTACTTTTATAGAGGCATATTTTCCATCTGGAGCAATTTAATTTTGTCAGGTCTCAACAGCTAAATTTCATGAAACATAAAAATTAATGCCTGCAACTTTATTTCTTATTTTACTTACTATTATCAATTTGGACATACTTTGATGTTCTATTTTAGATTTTCGTTCTGACACAACCAAATTGCTATTTACTCATAGATTGTCTTGTACCTTCGGACAACTTTTATAAAAATCAAGAAAAGAAAGAATATAATCTTTTATGGAAATCATAGTAAGAACTCATGTGTCCATTTAAGACCTTTACTTTCAGAGTATGATCTTGACCTTTCAGCTACAGACCTGGGTCTTGCACACAACACGCTTTCACATTGTGATGAACAATTGTAACAGGTCAATTCAAACTCCTTCAATGCATGAGGAAGTTACAGCTAATCCTCACAAACGGAAGCACTCACTCACATACCTTGAACTGCTAAAGTGACAATTATGTTGAAACATTGACAACAGGCTCGGCAAATGCTCACTGTTTTCACATAGAAAATACCTACTAACTTTCTGAAAGGAACGTTTTGCATTTTTCTTCTCGGAGGTGTGGAAGAGGCAATTAACGAAGGTGTCCCTTGTGATGGGCAACTGGAATTCTTTGTTGAATGGTCCAGAGGAGTACTTGTATCTTGTATCTGTTTACCTGAAATGAATTAAAACAAAAAAACCTTAGTGGGCAGCTTTATTTGCAAACCAATGAAAACGGGACTTTTGCATGTAAATTCCTTTTCATTTGAAAGCAAAGAAAGCTGCCCACTAGGTTTTCATTTTGTGCTTAATTGAATAGCATACTCATACATGTAATTCCAATCTGTCAAAAAGCCATACTTTTGAGTCATTCTTGGGCTCAAACTCTCTTGTTTGATGTTTAAGATATTAAGATACAAGTAATATCGTGGCACCCGTGGTATTATGTCTGTAATGGTCTCCACTTATTGTACTAGACTCAAGTGTTACTCTCTTACAGTTAACATTATTACAACATTTTGTACATTGAACATTTTAATGAACATGAAGCCATTACAGAAGTTTTGTTACCATAATTAAGGTGAAATTCCTACCTTAAGTGTAGTGTTCCCTAAATATAAATGGCTTATTTAGACCTTAAAATAAACCTTTCACAATCCTTAACATTTAAACTGATATTTAAAAAAAATCAGAGAACCTTGAATACAAACTTGTGACAACTGAGATAAATTGTTAAAAAATGACTGGCCATAACAGTCCCTTTAACATGGTCCCTTAAATAAACCTACTACTTGAAAAGCCTGTGACAGACAAAACTATACTGCAGACTAAAGAGACATTTTAGTAGGTCCTTTCTGTCTGATTTCCCTTCATACTATAAAAAAGCTAAGCCACAAGTCAAAAAACATTTGGCTTGAACTTATGCATTTTTGTTTTGTTAAATTTGACTTGCAAAATTTCATCTGGCAAAAGCCTTAAACATGCAAGGAAGTAGTGCAGTGCAGAGGATGGGATGTCAACACTTTACCATTTGTATTAAGCAAGTCAAATATTTAGATATACCAAACTACTTATAAAAATTAAGCAGGAAAACCATCCAGTGTTAAGACCTAGTTATTGACTGCAGGAAAGGGAAACAAATAAACTGAAATGTAATACAGAATACTACAGACATGACTGTTCTAGGTACTCTTTACATGAAATGCCTGATTTTGAACTCTAAAAATTGCATCTCCTAAGATGAAATTGTCTTGTTATGCATAATTCCTTACTAGCTTAATTATATTCCTCCTTTAACAGAATATTTGTTAATTGATTGGCATAATTAGTTTTTAGGTCAGTCCTTTAAATGAAACAAACTAACTCACAAATCAAAAGAAATCTGATAAAAATAATGATGATTTAACTTAACAGAACGTTTTCTCTTGACAAAATTTTGATTAAAAATGTTTTGCCGAAACACTCCTTTAAATTATACTACAGTAAAAAGTAACTGCCTTATGAGAAGCTTTTGTGAAAAATGATTGGCCTAAACTGTCCTTACATGTGTATTCAAATGGCATTAATGCTTTTGTTTCTGAAGCTACAATAATAATCTTCTTGTCTTATGACTATTATATATAATCTCACTCACTTGCTTTTGCTCTGCAAAGCTCTGGACACTTGGTTACAACTACACTGGACAGCCTACTGGGTACATTGAATATCTCAATTTAAGACCAGCTAACAAGATACTTAGTGTGTGCCTAACCTAGGAAGCCTGCTTGGCATAGCCAGCTTGAAGACAGACTTACCATAAAGCACATTCAGAGGGATTATTCATAGGAAGACAGAAAAAAAACAGCAAAAGCAAGTATTGAGATTACAGACCTACAAATACGTGGACAATTTAGCAAAAAAAGGTCCAAAGACCAAAAACCAAAACTGCTGTATAGTGACTGACCAAAAAACCATCAAACCATCAAATGATTTTATGCATACACTTTATATGATGCTAACCACTAGCTATCTTTCTCTAAGGCAATCAACTTGTGCCTAACCCTGAAAGCATGCTAGTTTCAGATTTATTACATTGATTTAGTTGTACAAAAATACAGTCATATAAAAAAGATGTCAGAAGATGAATAAACTTTTCAATGATTAGTAACCTAAGGCCAATTAAGGCTCATGTACTGAAGAACCATTACTGTTTACATTGTATTGTACCTTAAAATGAACCTTATAGCATGTGAGAAGTATTTGTAAAAATTTAGAGACCTGAACAGTCCTTAAAATTAACCTACTACCCTATTAGAAGTTTTTGTCAAAAATGAGTTTTCTGAACAGTCCTTAAAATGAAACTACATTTGTACTACCCTATAAAAAGTTTTTGTCAAAAATGAGTTTCCTGAACAATCCTTAAATTGAACCTACTACCCTATGAGAAGCTTTTAAATGGTATTTAGACTGATATGGCACCTTGAAACCTTGACTTTGTAACACTTTTACTTCTATAACCTCCTACCACTTCCTCTTAAGGCATTGGCTAACTAATGCATTTACTGCATGATACACGTTGATGTACACAGAGGCCATACCTTAATATTTAGATGTCCTTAATATTCTGTCTCAAAAGCATGGCTTTATTCTGTTCTGGTGAATTTTTTTATTTAAAAAAAAATTAAAAACCACCAGAACATTTCTACTTACTAAAATGTGTAGTTGTAGTTTTTTCAACAAAAAGTAGAAAAACAAGTGGATGGAGTTCTACCATGCAATACAAAATGCCCAACCAGATACGATGGGATGAGATGAACATACAAGTAAAGTTTCATTCAAATCCTTCAAGGGGTTTGGGAGATAAAGACACATGACCTTTGACCCAAAAATGACCTAGACCTTTTTCAACATAATGATATTAACATTTTACCCAAATTCGATGAAATCATTGTAATGGGTTAAGGATATAATTTCTGTTGACCTTTGGTCCTAAATGAAACATTGACCTTAAGCAAGCCAGACATGGGCAACATTGGCTGGACACGGCCTGGCTGGGCTGGGCTGACTAGGATTGTTGGTTGGGTTTGGTTGGGTGGGGTAGGGTGGGTTTGGGTTGGGTTGGGCTTGGCTTGGGCTTGGCTGGGTGAGTGGGCAAGGCTTGGCTGGGACAGGGCTTGGGACTAGGCTGGGTGGGCTAGGGTAGGCTAGGCTATGGTAGCCAGGACTAAAGTAGGCAAGGGTAGGGTAGGGTAGGGTAGGGTTGTGCTAGGCTGGGCTGGGCTGGGCTTTTTAGTGTAGGAGTGAAGGTTAGGTTGGGTTGGGCTGGGCTGAGGCAGGCTGGGTGAGTGGGCAGGGCTTGGCTGGGGACTGGGGGTTAGGCTGGGGGCTAGGCTTAGATAGGGTTGGGCTGGGCTTGTTAGGGTAGGATTGGTGGTTGGCTTGGGTTTGGTTTGGAGGACTGGGTGAGTGGGCAGGGCTTGGCACTAGGGTGGGTTAGTGTATGCTAGGCAAGGCTGGACTTGGCTAGGTAGGATTGGTGGTTGGGTTGGGTTGAATTGGGTTGGTTGGTATGGTTGGGCTGGGTGAGTGGGAAAGGCTTGGCTAGGGCAGGGCTTGGGGGTAGGCTGGCTGGGCTAGGATAGGGTAGGCTATGGAAGCAAAGAAAAGGTTAGGCAAGGCTAGGGTATGGCTAGGGTATGGCTAGGCTGGGCTTGGCTTGGCTGGGCTAGGTTTGTTAGGGTAGAATTTGTGGTTGGGTTGGGTAGGGCTAGGTTTGGTAGGGCTAGGTTTGGTAGGGGTGGGCTGGGCTGGGCTGGGCTTGGCTAGCTGGGATGGGCTGGGATGGGGTTGGGTAGGGTAGGGCTGGGGTTGGCTGGGTGAGTTGGCAGGGCTTGGCTGGGGGCTAGTGCATAGGCTGTCAGGGCAATGGGTAGGCTAGGCTAGGGTAGGTGAGGATAGGGCTTGGCTGGGCTGGGTTGGGCTGGGTAGGATTGGTGGTTGGGTTGGGCTGGGCTGGGCTGGGCTGGGTGAGTTGGCAAGGCTTAGCTTGGGCAAGGCTTTTGGCTAGGCTGGGTGGGCTATGGTAGGCTAGCTAGGCTAGGTAAGGCAAGGCAGGGTAGGGTTGGGCTTGGCTTGGCTTGGCTTGGCTTGGCTTGGCTGGGCTTGTTAGGGTAGGATTGGTGGTTGGGTTGGGCTAGGGGCTAGGCTAGGTTGGCTAGGGTAGGCTAGGCCAGGGTAGGTAAGGATAGGGTAGGGTTGGGCTTGGCTGTGCTGGGCTGGGTTTGAACTGGCTGGACTACTCTAGGCTAGGCTTGGTGAGTGGTCAGGACTAAGTTGGGGCAGGGCTTGGCTGGAGGCTAGGCTTAGTGGGCTAGGGTAGGGTAGGGTAGGGTAGGGAGGTTAGGGAAGGCTTGGCTTAATTAGTCAACCTAATTAATTGATTAATTTTTAATTAATTAAACAATTAATTTATTTAATGAATGAATCCCTGCAGAACTACAATCATCACATAAACTATACATAACTACAAACAGTTAATACAACTTATATGCAAACACTTAATACTAAGTATAGGGAACTAAAATAGTTATAAAACTGTAAATGTAAGTAAAAGCACATGTGAATCAAGACCTCCTCTAAACTAAGAACAGATTTTAGATCATTTTGAATGAATTTTATTCCCAGGTTTGACAGCACACACATCCCGCTTGCACAAATACAGCAATACATGGTTACACAAAACACCTTGCTACTGAATCTATTAATGTATTCATTGTCAAATTAACTACAACTACACATTACCTGCAACATCTGAAGGCGCATGTCCCCTGTAACTGCAATGATGTCAAGACGATTAAGACCCTGGTCAATGGAAAGACAACTATTCGCTGAAGACCACCCATGACACTGGTAAATACCTGTTTCATTTCATCTGAAAATAGAAACAAAAGAAACATAAGTTCAGAGAACTCAATTAGAAACCTACGGTGGCACAGAGGTGACATCCGCAACATTTTATTTATATTGTGGCCACAACTTAGTAAGTTGTGGCCACAAGTTAGTAAGTTGTGGCCTCAACTTAATAAGTTGTGGCCACAAGTTAATAAGTTGTGGCCACAAGTTAGTAAGTTGTGGCCTCAACTTATTAACTTGTGGCCACAACTTATTAACTTGTGGCCACAACTTATTAAGTTGAGGCCACAACTTACTAACTTGTGGCCACAACTTATTAACTTGTGGCCACAACTTATTAAGTTGAGGTCACAACTTACTAACTTGTGGCCACAATTTACTAACTTGTGGCCACAACTTATTAAATTGAGGCCACAACTTAATAACTTGTGGCCACAACTTATTATTGATAGCAGGGGACACGGGGCTTACTCATTCAGGCGGGGATGTTACTTCTACAAACGGTGTTTTCAGTGCTTAGGGCACAAGGCTGAGGGATGAGTTCATGTTAATCAGGGTGTTATCAAAGATTGGTAGCACTATAAGTAGAACTGTATTGAGTGCAGGGGACAAGGGACAGAGTATGTGAAGCGGGGATGATACTTATATCAACAATATCACCAGGGTTGCATTGATACTAGAGGCCACGGGACTGAGAAAATAGAACTGATGACATATGAGAAGGTGCAGATGCGGTTGTGACCCCAGTGGGGTTCTAACTCGAAACCTCCGGTATAAGTGGCAGACATCTTTACCCATCAACACCACTGCGTTTGTCCGTTGTCCTGTGGTGATGTATACATAGGTTAATTCAAGGACTTTGAGGAAACCATCTAGTTACCCCGCATCCCCGTGAAGTTAGCCCCGTGGCACCTAGTTACCCCGCATCCCCGTGAACTCAGCCCCGTAGCACCTAGTTACACCGCATCCCCGTGAAGTAAGCCCCGCAGCACTTAGTTACCCCGCAGCCCCGCCATGTTATCCCTATGCCACCAAGTCTCAACACGCCTCGTGGCATATGGTTTCCTCAAAGTACCGCTTGAATTAACCTATGCATACATCACCACAGGACAACGAACAAACGCAGTGGTGTTGATGGGTAAAGATGTCTGCCGCTTATAACGGAGGTTTCGGGTTAGAACCCCACTGGGGTCACAACCGTACCGTACCTTCTCATATGTCATCAGTTCTATTTTCTCAGTCCCGTGCCCTCTAGTATCAATGCAACCCTGGTGATATTGTTGATATAAGTATCATCCCCCCTTCACATACTCTGTCCCGTGTCCCCTGCACTCAATACAGTTCTACTTATAGTGCTACCAATCTTTGATAACACCCTGATTAACATGAACTCAGCCCTCAGCCCTGTGCCCTAAGCACTGAAAACACCGTTTGTAGAAGTAACATCCCCGCCTGAATGAGTTAGCCCCGTGTCCCCTGCTATCAATAATAAGTTGTGGCCACAAGTTATTAAGTTGTGGCCTCAATTTAATAAGTTGTGGCCACAAGTTAGTAAGTTGTGGCCTCAACTTAATAAGTTGTGGCCACAACTTACTAACTTGTGGCCACAAGTTAATAAGTTGAGGCCACAACTTATTAAGTTGAGGCCACAACTTACTAACTTGTGGCCACAACTTATTAACTTGTGGCCACAACTTATTAAGTTGAGGCCACAACTTACTAACTTGTGGCCACAACTTACTAACTTGTGGCCACAATATAAATAAAGTGTTGCGGATGTCACCTCTGTGCCACCGTAGAAACCTAGTGATTGTTCGCATGATGTAAATAAAAGTTGCACACATCTGCACATGCCTATAAAAATGTTTGCTGCTGTCAAGCTGTGACCTTTAGAAGAGTTTATGCATTTGGTTTTATTAAATGTGTACAAAAAGGCACACAAAAAAGCTTCAGAAAACAATTCAAAAGGCAGGTCATCCCTTCAGTGCAACAAGGTTGTAACTCCTATTAAAATAAGAAGGAGATATGACCGTGTTGCACTGAAGGGACGACTGGTGCTATTCAAAGATAGAGATTGAACGTTTTTAATGATAAGTAACCTTTTGCCAATTAAGGCTCATGTACATCAAAACTAGTACTGGTGTTGTATAAGTTTTTGTTAAAAAACGCTTGAATAAGCGATTCTGAGCAACGTCTGAATGACAATACACAGATTGAATATCTGTTTTGTAGAACAGTCTGAATGACATCGACTAGCCTGAATGGTGCAGTCTTCACCAGTCCTGTCATAATGCTCCAACTGGAGGGAGTACAGTATCTGTAGATAGATATGCTTAGTACATCTAAAAACACAACAATATTCTAATTTAACAAATTATGGGGAAATTCAGTTGCATAGATTCTAATTTTCCTTTCCATTGATTATTGACGCCGCGAGGGATCGCGGCGTCAGTATTGAATAGGTTTCAATTTTGGACCATGGGGTTGCATAATCAAATAGGGAGCAGCCAACATTATTATTGTAAATCTAAACTATGTTCTGTATGTATGAAAAATGACTTTTATGGATCATTAAATTGTATTAAGTCATTAAGAAATAATAAAGTACAAAATACTTACGTCTTCTTCCCTTATTACAAAACTTTGGACACATTTAATGAGTATTTAATAACTTTTCCACAAACTCGCAGACTACGGGTTTTTTATAGCTTTGTTTACGGACCTTACGACCCGATTCATCAAAGCTCAGAAAAAAAGATTCGGAAGATGTTTTGCTATCTTAAACCACTCAGATAATAGAATACATGGCGCCAACGCGAAAAATCAATGAAAACCCATTTTAATTACTACATATTAGACTATAATTGACGCCGCGAGGGATCGCGGCGTCAGTATTGAATAGGTTTCAATTTTGGACCATGGGGTTGCATAATCAAATAGGGAGCAGCCAACATTATTATTGTAAATCTAAACTATGTTCTGTATGTATGAAAAATGACTTTTATGAATCATTAAATTGTATTAAGTCATTAAGAAAATAATAAAGTACAAAATACTTACGTCTTCTTCCCTTATTACAAAACTTTGGACACATTTAATGAGTATTTAATAACTTTTCCACAAACTCGCAGACTACGGGTTTTTTATAGCTTTGTTTACGGACCTTACGACCCGATTCATCAAAGCTCAGAAAAAAAGATTCGGAAGATGTTTTGCTATCTTAAACCACTCAGATAATAGAATACATGGCGCCAACGCGAAAAATCAATGAAAACCCATTTTAATTACTACATATTAGACTATAATATTGAAACTGTAAAGAAAAACCGTTCACCCAACTATGCAATACGTAGGGCCCTAACGGAATTCCATTCCATCATTTGTAAATAAAAACAATACTCAGCCAATGGTAGTTCTGTACAATGTATACGTCACAGCATAATTAATCATGTGGATTTCATCTCTTTCCGCCATATTGCTAGAGTGTATACGCTTCGGGAATAGAAAGAAAGAATAATCCACATTACCAGCTACAGGGAGGGAGGGGCTGGTATATCTGTTTTACAAATAGTTATTTTTCACAATATTTGGACCCGGTGTAAATTATATTTGCACAGGTTTTTTTGCCTCTGCTTCCTATAAACCGACCTGTAGTCTGGGAAATTGTGGGAGGAGCCATGGTTATAAATAGTTTTGTCTATCTAAAAATAGCCAGTGTAAAATTAGCATCCGAAAATAATTAATGTTGTGAAAAAAGAGGTAACACAAGGATTTAGTATTATGCTAGTTACTAATAAAAAGTTTATTTTTATGAATCAGTTTCATAAACAAAAAGTACACAGAGGTAATGATCATTTATAGAGAAACCTGTCCAAGTCATGCTTCTAAAACATGCGCGGCGTCTTTGATGCTTTGCATCAAAATTCGTCTTGTATTGAAACTGTAAAGAAAAACCGTTCACCCAACTATGCAATACGTAGGGCCCTAACGGAATTCCATTCTATCATTTGTAAATAAAAACAATACTCAGCCAATGGTAGTTCTGTAAAATGTATACGTCACAGCATAATTAATCATGTGGATTTCATCTCTTTCCGCCATATTGCTAGAGTGATGCTTCGGGAATAGAAAGAAAGAATAATCCACATTACCAGCTACAGGGAGGGAGGGGCTGGTATATCTGTTTTACAAATAGTTATTTTTCACAATATTTGGACCCGGTGTAAATTATATTTGCACAGGTTTTTTGCCTCTGCTTCCTATAAACCGACCTGTAGTCAGGGAAATTGTGGGAGGAGCCATGGTTATAAATAGTTTTGTCTATCTAAAAATAGCCATCCGAAAATAATTAATGTTGTGAAAAAAGAGGTAACACAAGGATTTAGTATTATGCTAGTTACTAATAAAAAGTTTATTTTTATGAATCAGATAAGTCATGCTTCTAAAACATGCGCGGCGTCTTTGATGCTTTGCATCAAAATTCGTCTTGTTGTCTTGTGGTGTAATTTTCTTAAAAACGACACGAAAAAATTGTAAAAGTGCAAAAATAAAAAAAGTCAATATTTGCAATTAAATTTTTATTCTCTTATTTTTTTCGAAAAGGTTAACAAATCAATATGTCTAGAATTTAGAGAACCTAAGAAAAATCACTTAACAGTCATAATATTTGTAATAACCAAAATCAAAACTGGTTTTTAAAATCGCAGAAAATCGTTAAAATCTGGTAATTAATTTTGTAATTTTGTTAAAGCTGGGCTACATTCCCCTTTTTTGTTTAGGAAACCACTATTTTAAAGATCAAATTTGTGAAATGAGCCCATTTTGTTCACAAATTTTGAATGACTTAAGCGATAATTCATAAATATGGCATTTTTTTCCAGTTAACAATAAACCCCACAAAAACATTCATGATTGATGCAAAACCTCTCGCAACATGTTATTTCAGACTAAAACAATACTTTGGTGTTAAAATTGTTCTTGACTTATTCACCTTTTTCTTTAATTAAAACAATCAATATTGATAACAAATTGTCAGTCGGCGCTCTTTTTTTACCCAGTATACATCTGACAATCAATTCTCCGTTTGTGTGAATACATAAAAGTTAAATTTTCAAAAAGAATTGTCTAGTACTGGTTCTTCCAAGGAACAATTGTTTAATAAAGTGTCCGCCTGTTAAAATGACCCAAACATGGTTGGAACGGGCGTTTAACTCCTATAACGCGACATGTAAGTGTTGCGTTTTTAAATGTACTGTATAGATAGATAGAATAACAGTAATATACATGATCTGAATAACCTTTGTAGGGATACATTACGCAATGCCACATGCCAAATATCTAAGCTTGTAAAAATGATGACTTACAATAAGAATGAAGAAACATTGAACAACAGTAACAAACATTGAACAACATACTCTAATGCTGACATTAAGTTTCCTATAATATTTATAAATGAAGTACATATTTACCTTTGGTCCACATTTGGGTCTTCAGCTCCAACAGGTAAATCAGTGGTTTTCTAACATCTTCATTCACACTCTATATGTCTGCATAAAGAATAAAAATTTGTACAATTCAGTGTTCAGGTGTTTACTCTGTTAGTCACTTTTAAAGATTACTGTTAGAAGTCAACAATTACTAGAGAATACATCTCACTTCACCCCTCTTAATCCTTTAATATCACTTCTATTATATTCAATCAACCAGTATAACTTATACTGTAACCATCTAATCAATAACAGGGATTTTACCCCTGGGCAATCACACATATTTTTTTTGCAGTCTGAAATACATTGTATGTACACTTGCATACATTGGGTATTTCACACATTATTGAAAACATAAACTGAACATAATATTTGCAAAGCCTATAAATAACAAATTACCCTTGACTCTGCTGGCCACCAGTTTGCCTTTGCAAAGAGTGCAGATCATGATCAGGCCTACATTGCTTAATTATCCTATTAATATAAATTACTCTTGACCCTGCTGGCCACCAGTGAGTTTGCCTTTGCAAAGAGTGCAGATCATGATCAGGCCTAAATTGTTTAAATTATCTAACTTCTAAACTTTTTACAGATGTGTCCCGTACAAATGGCGGAGGAGTTACTAAGGGAGATAATTATGTCATGACTATGTATCATTTTATTGAGTAAGTATCCGTCACTTTTACAGCAATATCCTGAGTTGGGTTTCATTAAAACTAGCACTGGCTATTGAAATTTATTCAAAACACTCTTGTGATTAATGTTAATGACAATGAGTATTTTAATGGTTTCCTCTCACTAATTTTATGGCACGCACTGTCTATTGAGAGGTAGGCGTGACTCTTTCAGCAGATTGTTGGATAGATAGATAATGACTGGTTCAACATATTCGTACTTATCATATAGAAATATCAACCATGAAGTTTTTAATAATAACCTAGGACAGGTACCTTTTCATGTAACACATATTTTTTATGACATCTATTGGGCTCATCAGAAGCTCCTGACACAGGTTGTTAATGATCATGCTCATGTAAAAGTAAAAAAAACAGACGTAAAAAAAAAAAAAAAAAAAAAAAAAAGAAAGAAGGGAAAAGAAAAAAAAAAAAAAAAAAAAAAAAAGAAAGAAAGAAACCCCCCCCAAACACAGAGCCCCGGGGGAGAAAACCCCCCCCCCCCCCCCCGCGGGGGGGGGGGGGGGCGGCGGAGGGGGGGGGGGGGGGGGGGGGAGGGGGGGAGGGGGGGGGGGGGGGGGGGGGGGGGGGGCTAATCTAATTTGGGGAGGGGCATGGGTGGGGGCAAATGTCTTTTTTTTTTATTGTTCATTTTTTGTGCATGTTTTCTTTTGCAATTCAGAGTTTTATTCTCCTTTTTATGGCAGTTTTTTTTAGATCTACAAGTAGATAAAGATCAGCAACTTTCCCACAATTTTTTATCTAAATATCTGTATTACTTTAGAGGGAGACAACACATTTTTCATCGAATTTGATTTAGTATTGAGTTACTCCCCCTGGCAATCGTGATACGTTTTAAATCTATTATTGCGCTGCGTTGCGCCTCAGCGCAACGCATGTTTGGGGTAATGTAACTGGAAGTCACTGGTGAGGTGGCAATGATCAATTTATCACCGTATCGGTAGTAGTGAATAAATTCGTTTTCGATACTGAAAAGACTTCGTTGAAGTTACTGACATTGAACTAAATTCCACTGGTAAACAGTGCAGTATTCTAAATTTGCTACAAAGGCACAGAATAGTTTAATGATAAAAATGATGAATAATCGTGTTTTATATTAAACATTTCTTTTTCGGCAAATAACAGTTCATTTCGGTGAATATTGAGGTATGTGGTAAAACCCTGACCTGACCAGACCAGAACACACAAAAGGCCGACCGTACCAGAAATTTTCGCCGATATGACAAACACACAATAGCGTTATCATTTCAGTATTAAAAATATCTGCATTTGGTACATGTGTAACCAAACATGATTTTCATTGTTAAAGTAATAATATATTGAGCACTAAGAGCAGTATCGGAACGTTTTCATCTGTAATAGAAACTATAGAATTCAATATTAGTTCAACAGTGTATATAGGCCCGCTCATGTTTTACCGACTTCTGAGTATTCTTTTGTTTATATTGTTTTGTTCATATCGGCGGAAATTTCCAGTACGTTTCGTGCTTTCCGTGATGTAGTCTTTTACCACCAAAATTTTTTCCAAATTGAAAGACCCGCCATTACGATCTTTCGGGACTGTTTCTCCCCATTATGATGGTCAGGAAAAATGTTTAAAATTTAAAATTCGCATAGAAAGTACAGTAACAATGCATTGAATATAGCCTGTGCACACTACAGATGACCACTATATACAATTTACATTCGTAAATATCCATCTTACAGGTCAAGTTCGATTATGGCCACATTTGCACTTAATAGTTCAGAGAAACACATGTGTGCACCTGTATGATAGTCGTTATACATTTTCCAGGGGCGGATCCAGGATTTGGTCTTAGGGGGCGTAACTTTTTTGCCATTTGTTAGTTCTGCTCAAGCCTTATAAGACGGCAATAATGACTGTGTTTTTATTCTCTGTTTTTAAGTAATCGAACACTAACTAATGGTGGAGCCAGTGTATAAATACCATGTATAATTGAATGGCAATGAACAATGTCAGGGCCGTAGCCAGAGGTTAAAAAATAGGGAGGCATCTCTAGGGGGTTCGGGGGTGCCATTTCGTGCATTTTCCTGCATTTAAAACGTGTTTTTGATACTTTTAAGATACCGATTTGAAACAGAAAATATAAATTTATAGTGAGATATTTATGTAAGGTTGGGGAATTTTAGGGGGGAGGGCGCGCCGGGTGCGCCCCCCCCCCTTGGATCCGCTAGTGTTTTCATATTTGCATGTTACTGAAAAGCACAAAGCGGGAGCATCCATTTCCTTTGGAAACTTTCCTTTGGAAACTTTCCTTTGCACAAATTTCTAGATTTTGCTCTTTTACTCTAGGTAGAAAAACTCTTACATATTTATTGTAAAACAAATGATTAAATAGAACACCATCTTATACTTACTACTCTGAGAAATATTACAGTCTGTATGCCACAAAGTTTTCCTTGCAATAACGGTAAAATACACTTCCACTTAATATACTTGTATAAATTTTGTATATATGTCTTTGCACAGTTATTGTAGTCATAAACAATTATTATAACACTCTAAACACTGCAACCAGGGATTTGACGGGTATATTGTCGTAATTGCAAGACTCAGTGTAATTTGAAACTAAAAAAAAAAAACTTGCTTCTTTCTATTCCTTGGTTTTAATCAATCGACCCCTGTATTAAAGTTGTAAAGTATATTAAGAGTATGCATGTGATTATATTGTCGACCACATTCTAGAGACTACCATCATGTAAATTGGTCAAAATGTTTGTCTCAATGATTTCTAGGTCAAGTTTGAATCTTGATCATCTGGAGTTATATAGAAACTACAATGTAGGTCACACAGTCAAATTAAAGAAGAACCTTGTAAACACTCTAAAAGCCATATTTTATAGCCAATCAAATGAACATTGGTCAAAATGTTTGTCTATGTTATATTGGAATGGTGGTCACCTTGGATCCAAAACTAGGTAACAAGATCAGCTCAAGAGATAACTTTTTATTGCTCTAAAAGTCACATCTTATAACTAATTTTATGAGAATTAGCCAGAATCTTCCGGTCTTGGTGATAACCTAACTAAATCTGGGACACATATAGATCAAGGTTGATTTTGATCACACTGTTTAATAAGTAGGCCATGCACTCAGGTGGACGATATAGGGTCAAGATGGCTACTCTTGTTGGCAGTTCTAGTCAAGTGAAGAAAATCAGTCGATTTAATATGTCTCTCTCTTGTTTTTTAACGTCTCAAAATCGTGTTCCGAAGTCTAATACAGTTCTGCCTTTAATACAAGTCATCATCATTTGGGCAACGCTATCTTCTTTGCTGCGATCCGCAGCAACTTTTCTACTTGTAGTGCTATTAACTGTCATAATTTCAGATACTAGTAGTGTAGGGTTTATAAAGTGATCTAATTGTATTTAATGTGCTAAATGTTATAAAATCTTATGTATTGAATGTGCTATTATAGGTCATAAATAATATTTATCTATTTACTTTTAATATGTTACACTCGTGTATCTTTTACAGATTTCTTACCCATGTTATATATTATACAACTGCTTGGTGGGGAAATAGCTTAAAGCTTATGTTGTATTGTGATTTTTTTATATACAAAAGTAATAATGGATTTATTTCAGTACACTCTAGAAATTGTCTTTCGCTTATTTGTAGACAGAGAGGCACTGAAGAGAGTAGGTCAAAAGCTCACAATAAATGTCAGCCGAGGACAATTTTGAAATCTGCTTGCATAATTAACCTGCAAACACAGTCTCACATTCATAAGTGATATCGCCATGAAGTCACATGGCAATGGTCGGCACTTACAGTTGTGTGTTCATGTATATGTAATAGGAAAAAATTCTGTTAATTCTTTGCTTGGAAAATAGGAAATCAGGTCAAAAGGTCACAATCAAGTATATTGGACAGTCTTGAAATATGTTAGCAAATATGAACACAAAGTTCAAATTTCATTAATATTGTACCTCCAAAAACAAGAAAGTAGGTCAAAAGGTCATGCTCAGGGTCAGTGCAAGGGACTATTTAAATTAATTTTGAAAATCAATGTGTGCCCTAAATTTCATCAATGTACCAGAACTTTATAGTGTTTACACAATGTACCAGGTTTCACTATGATTTTACCTGGAGGCCTAGTTTTTGACTCCATATGACCAAATTTTGAATTTGACCAAGAAATTATTATCAGGCAATGCTACAAAGTACTAAACTAAAATATCTAAGCTCTATGTCAAATGATTTTGGAGAAAAAGATCATAAAGGGCAGGGCAAGTTTTGACCCTAGGGGTATTAAGTCTACAGCTAATTAAACATCTGTTGATTTTATACGCATGTAATATAGTCCATTATAAAAGCTCATTAGAGCTTATGTTTCTTGTACATGTCTCGCCGACTTAAAATAAACCTAAAAAATAAGGGGGAAAGGTTTAACAATCTTGGGCTATACTACATAACAAATATGTAAGCTCTTCTGTGGCAGTTGAACAAATCAAAAGAAATATCATGAAGTGTAAACCAAGGGAGACAAATCTAGACATAAAATACTTTCACATTAACAGTTTTATTAAGATTTCCCTATAATTATGTATAACAAATTGGGCTGTCCTCTGGAAATCATGTTGTTTGATCAGAATCAAAATGGCTTGAAGAAATTTGATAGGTCACCAAAGGATAATTTCTATTAAATTATTTTGAAATCTGTAAGAAGTTTCTGAAAAGAGGATTCTGAAGTGTTTTTGCCTTTAGGCTGCCATATTAATCCGAGTTCTGCACAAATACACTTCATTTGAAGGAATCTCGTAGAGGACCACCTATCATACATTCCTGTTAAGTTAAAATTGTCCATTGGATTGTGGAGATTTCTTTTGAAGCAAACTATTGACAATGCATGTTGGACACAGGGTGATGTGGATGCCACTAACTCACTATTAGCACTTCGTGCTCAGGTGAGCTAAATATTTACATAAAACAGATAAAAGCAAGACAAATATGTTTCTAGGAATTGATTTATTAATTCCTTCACTGTCACATAGAGAACAAAATATGAGATGACATAATTGAAATGAAATCCTTTTACACAAGGAGCCAATTACTACCAATCATACAATAGAAAATCCAAAGTTTGTTGATTATAAAGTGACTTTAAATAATTTACAACCTTTCTTGCATAACAGAAGTATGTTTCCATCACAGGTGTAACTGTACAAATAGTAGACTGTACATGCTAAATTGCTAAGACATACTATTTCATTTTTAACTCAATGAAACTTTTAACAAATTTACACGGCTGTTTCAGATTAAACACATGAGCAAGAAAAAGAATATGATATTCTTGTGTATATATCTTTAAAACAAGAGGGCCATGATGGCCCTGTATCGCTCACCTGTCTACCATTGGCAAAAATAAAAGGTTATTAATAGCAGAAAGGATCAATTTTTACCTTTGGCTCATGATATCCTCTTAATAAGCCTATGTAAAATCAAAAGACCCCCCTCCAGACAGGGTTAATTTTGACCCTGAGGTCATGATTTGAACAATCTTGGTAGAGAGTCAATTATTGCCACATGCTGAATATCTAAGCTCTAGGCCTCATTATTTTGCTGTCTGATCATGATCTGCACTGCTGGCTATTCATTTTTTTGCTGTCTGATCATGATCTCCACTGTAAGCTATTCATTGTATGTTGGCTGGTCATGATCTGCACTGTCAGCATTTTATTTTTTGTGGTCTGATCATGATCTGCACTGTTTGCTATGCAATATTTAGCTGTCTGATCATGATCTGCACTTTCATTATTTAGCTGTCTGATCATGATCTGCACTTTCATTATTTTGCTGTCTGATCATGATCTGCATTGTAAGCTATTCATTATTTTGCTGTCTGATCATGATCTGCACTGTAAGCTATTCATTATTTTGCTGTCTGATCATGATCTGCACTGTAAGCTATTCATTATTTTGCTGTCTGATCATGATCTGCACTGTGAGCTATTCAATTTTTTAACAATTTATGGTACTTTCCAAAGTGATAGATGGAAGAGTACATAGGACAAGAGCTTATCCTTTTATGAAAGAAAAACATGCATAGGCATATTTGTCATTGATAAATCTGATATCTTCTTATATGTCTTGTATATATCAAATATTGATTTAATTTATATATGAACTTTCTTGTGATGTGAATGTAAAAATTACACTACATTTTTTGTACCAAAAAGTTCAACTAGGGGTCAAGAACATGTATTGCATCATCGCTATTTAAAACTTTATATAAGTGCCAATTTTAGGCCAGAGTTTTTATATTGCTTGGTTTATGGGAAGTTTTCTAAAATATTGAGTATGAAGGACTTTTCCTACTGTATTGAACAGAGCACATATTGAACATCAGTCTACTGCACCTGTCAGTAATCGTCATTTTCGAACAAAATAAACACTTTAAAATAATTACTTTCAATTATATATCCCTACTATTCTGACACTTCATTAACTAGTCTGTGGAGTAAGAACAGCGGAAATAATAAAAATAAAATGTCAGTTCATAAATGTCATTGTCATTCTACCTTTTCAAAAAATAGGACAGGCAGTTGCATAAACCAAGAGATATAAAAACTCTGGCCTTACCATAGAGAGATCCAAGATGTGTACTGATTACAAGACAAATGTCATTTATCAATCTTATGGTGTTAAAATACTGCAATAAAATTAGCAAATGAGGTGTTCAATAAACAACACATTATTAAAACTAGATATCATCAAAACAACCTTTCTGACAAATTTCAAGGATATCTGGGCTGAAAATGTAACATTTAGAGTGTTAACAAGGTTTTTCCATATTTGGGCTCTGTGACCTAGTTTTTGACCCCAGATGACCCATATTCGAACTTGAGCTAGAAATCATCTTAACAACCTTTCTGACAAATTTCCAGGATATTTGGGCTGAAAATGTTACCTCTAGAGTGTTAACAAGGTTTTTCCATATTTGGGCTGTGTGACCTAGTTTTTGACCCCAGGTGACCCATATTAAAACTTAAGCTAGAAATCAACCAAACAACCTTTCTGACAAATTGCCAGGATATTTGAACTGAAACAGTAGCCTCTAGAGCCTTAACAAGATTTTCATATTTTTGGGTCATGTGACCTAGTTTTTCATCCGAGATGACCCATATTCGAACTCATCCGAGTAATTACTGGGACAAACATCCTGACCAAGTTTCGTTACAATTGAGGAAAAAATGTGACCACTAGAGTGTTAACGAACTAAATGTGGACGGACGACGGACATTCATCGATCCTAATAGCTCACCCTGAGCCAGCTCAGCTGAGCTAAAAACTAATAATTTCAATATCTTTAGTTACAATTGACATAATGTAACTAAATTATTAAGTGTGTAATATATATAAATGAAGACTTTTATTGGGATTGTGTTTGGGGCTCATGGAGTCAAAGCTCAGGATTTTTTTGGAAAAATAGAATAATGGGAAAAACACAATATCTTTAGTTGCAGTTGAATAATTGTGACCAAACTTATGTCTAGTAATTATTATGAAAACCTTTTAACCTTTTGTGGGATTGTGTTTCGGGGTCAAGGTCAAGGACACTGTTACTTAAAAAAATGGTAATAAATAAATCGAAAAGGATAAAATCAGACGAGCGTCAGGCACCCGTAGGCGGTGCTCTTGTTATACATTGTAGTTAAGTATAATATATTCTATCAAGTGATAATGTTGGGATACTGTTGCATTTTTCAAAAAGTTACACACTAAAAAACAACAAAATATCGGCCTGTAATTTACTGCAAATTAAATGGCGTAAAAATGATAAGCAAGAGTAGAAGAATGTCACTTTGGTTATACTGGTATATTTGATCATAATCTCTAATATCTGTAATACCGACAAACAGAAATCAGTATTACAATGTATGTCAATAATGTTTAGATGTAAAGGGAGGTAAATACAAGATAAGAATGTCAACTATTAAAATTTTCTTCGTATATTCTTCTGTTTCCATAAACGCCATGCTAGTTTAGGATTTCTAACATTAAGTCCTCTATAAAACACGTCAAAATCAGCCAGCTGTAGATTCTTCAGGTATTCATCACAGATATACTGAAAAAAGTCAAAACATTTGCGGGATATAACCAGAATATAGCATGCTGTTAAACTATACACTATTAAACTTGGAAACTGTTTGGCTTGAACAAATCTGTTGGAAAATAAAAACATTACATAACATTATGGTCTTATTATGGTTGCATTCAATTTCTGACCATAATCTGCTCTTACATGATCAAAATGAAGAATTTAGAAATTCTTTGTCAGTTTTATTGCAAAAAGTAAACCACTACTTACAGCATTTAAGAAAATCGGATACGCTTGTTTGGGCACATCCTTTATTGCTCTGGCCTGCGTGTAAAAAAATACATATTGATGAAATGTGTTTTAAATCACCTTGTTATCACATCATTGGGACAGAGTGTTGTCTCTAGAACATTTACATTGTTTTCTTTCATGCTACTTGTAGGGCTAGTTTTTGACCCTATGCAAACCACTAGTCAGCAAATCGGAGTGAGGAAAGTACGCCAACAAACTTGGCAATAGAGGACTAGGCACACACCAAATGAGAGTAAAAAGTTTATACTAGTTTATTTAATCTCGATTGCGGAACAAGTTCTTACCACTTATTATATTAATCACTCCTCAGACTCATTCTAGATGGAATCAACCTCAAAGAGAAAGAGGCAATGTGGAATTATCTGTGTTATGTCTAAGGATACTACCACTACTTGGGTACCAGTTGGGCTCGAACCCTAGATGCTCCCACTGCACCAAGGTGGCTCCATATGTTTCAAGTACAAAATGTAAATAGATGAAATAAAGTTATCAGTAAAATGTACATGTATACAAAAAAAATACTTTAGGAGTGAAAAGTTTTATGGTGTATTCAAGTATAATGGACTTACAGTAGCTAGATGTGAGTGAGCTATACAGGCAATATCATACATCACGTCCTTCACATTCTGGTCTTCTTTACCACGTAAAATCTGCTCTTGTGACACCTTATGCTGAAATATAAAATGATTTTGGTTAATCACATACTGTAATAGATTCAAATAGAGCTACAGGTACCACTGAAAGTAATTAAAATATCCCCATAAACACGCCTTGTCCAGGAATTGGCTTCATTTATCACCCTACCTTAATAACTAGATGATTAACATCTGTGACAGGCTCATTTGAAACCCATTATGTGGCTCTGGAGTTATAAAGTGAACACAGAATTAAGTCATATGTTTTGCATGTCATAATTATAGTCTGGTGACCTTTGACCCCTAAATTTGACCTTGAGAGTTTGTGTTAAATTACATCTTGAAAATCCTTCAAGAGGCATAGGAAATACAGTCTCATGACCTTTGACCGAAAGTCTGACCTTGACCTTGGCCCACGGGGCTGGAACATGGGTTCTGTATGTCTGTTTGATGAGATAAATATTTGACCAGTTTCAAGAAAATCCTTCATGGGAACCAGTTGACATGGAGCGAACACGAAAAACCAATGATCCCTAAGTGTGACATGACCCTGACGTGAGGGTGCTGAAACATGTGTTCTGCATGTCGTCTGAATGAGCTGAAAGTTTGACCAAAGTCTCATGAAAATCCTTCAAGGGGTTTAGGAAATATGGAGAGGACACAAAACTTACACACCAACCAATTTTTTCTCTCTTCATTATTTCACCCTGATACTGTCATACAGACACTAATATTCCTGTTTAAATTCAGCGAATTTGGAAGTTTAAATAGAAAATGAATACTTTTTCCAGATAATGGAAAATACGAATAATTTCTTTAGTTTTTTCTCCTAATTCTTTAACAATATTTCAGTTACATGACAGTGAATGTCTGCAGTCTCCATGGTTCAGTACTAAGTCATTTCCCTGTATGAAACAAACACAAGATGAATAACCCAAGTGTAAGGTTTCCTGAGAAAAGTCCATCTATGAGGCTCCAACTTTGCAACTTACTAAAAAGTCTGACAATGAAGCTGAAATATATATCAACAAAATTAATGTCGTCATGTATCACAAGTGTAGTAGAGTAAACCAAAATGTGTAAAGTGTAACATTACCTTGATAAGTAGTTCTACAGGTGTGTAAACTTTGTTTTTACTGGCATGGAAGGCTGTAGCTCTAAGTAACGTAACCAGACCTTGACATCTACCAATGTGACTGGCAGCATGGTCTGCATTTACATCCTTTATACCTGAAACAAAAAAATCTACCATAACTGTGCTATGTCACATAGTAATGGGGGAAAATCACAATGAAATAATTGTACATGTAAGTTTATAAGTTTTACTACATATTGATTATTCATACACTACTGAAGCCATGTACATTACAAAAACTGAAAGTAGAGCAAACCATGTGCATAAGACTTACTGTATAGTCATTATATTTAGCAGTGGCTTTATTTTGGCTATATTGGTGGTCCAGCTTACTGCGCCAATATACAAATACATGTACTGCCAGTTTTCAACCTTTGCCTCATTCTCAAATCTGTAATATCCACCATTTTTATCATCATTACTACCAGTGGAGTTTATTAGAAAGGGGGTAACTAAACTAATTAACTCTGAGTCTCAGTATAATCAAACTCCATTTTCCATAGCATTACAAATGTACTTATATAACACCACCAATATTATGGATCCCCCCAAAAAGCCAAAATTGAACACCACCAAATACAATCAAAATACAGTTACAAATTTTTTTTATAGCCATGTGCTTTTAAAGTTTGTTAAACAATCTTTCACTAATGTACAGCAGAATTGACTGTGATGGTAAAAAGAACAGCATTCGAAACCTACACTGACATTTTAACAATGACAATAATTCAGACTATGGTTATTACTGCCACTTGCCACAACCCTCTAAATACTTGCATGAGTAAGCTAATTGTTATATCACATGATATTTACTGTAACACATTTACGACAGGGGTATTTTGATAACACTACACTTAATGTGTCTGCAGCTATATTTCATGGTGATGCTTTTGTAACAGGAGAACTGCAGGAGTTGAAATACATGTATAAACACTTGACCCTAAAACCAATGCATATTTAAGATGCTTCACTTCTGAAAAATACAACCAGTCAATCTCTTAATTTAGGCATGACAATTTATCATTCCTAGCAGCCTTCTATAAAAACAAAAGATATTTGCCCAAAAACTGAAATGGTTTTTAAATGCAAGATCTATGTGGCCTTGACCTTTGACCATGTGACCTAAAAATCAATTGGGTTCATTTACTGTCCATAACCAATTCCCCTAACAAGTTTAAAATTTTTGGGTCAAAGGTTTCTCAAGTAATTGAGCAGAAAACCAAGACCTACCAACCTGAAAAGCAATATACATGTACCCCAACTTCTTCAAAAGGAGCCAGAATTAACCAAGTGAACAACAAAGCTGATTAGATCATTAAGTACATATTGATACTTGGTTTTCACTGCTCTAGAAAGTACATATATCTAGTTTCAGCAGGTTGTATGTTGATTAATAAGCATGTAACATCTAGATAAAATAGACTAGAAATTGGACACAGATACTACATAGTATATATTTATGAAATATTATCCGTACCACCAGTGTTCATAGCCTAATAAACAATGATTTTAAGTCCGATTCGCAGTAATCAATCATGATGGCTGGAGGCCTGAGTGGTTATATAACTGTGGATAAGGACGACAAAGAAGATTACAATGCTGAAAAGAATGTTATTTCAATTCTAACATGACAAGAGATTAAAAAAATGTGAATAAATGCAATTTCCCGTGTTGTTTATGGCATAATAAAACAATATTATTCTGCTTTTTATTTATAGAGATATAATCTCGAGTCATGTTAGAATGTAGACATAAATATAATTTTTATTCATGTATCCTTATAAATAATTAATATATAGCACAGACACATCTATAAAGCAATGAAATAACTGTAGAGAAGAAGAAACAAACCTGCAGATTCTAGAATGAGATACATGAGAGCTGACACTGTGTTTTCTGCCGAGTCTTCTACGTCTTTCACAGTTCTGTTCATGTCTCGTTCAATCTGCCGAGCCTGTAACATGTTCAGTGATATAAACATGAACTTGCCTAAGACTACCTATAACTGTGGTGAGTATAAAGTAAAGAATGGCTAGTATGAACATGATCTTTTTTTTGCAAGACTTCTATTATCCTGAGATTTCTTCCTTGTGGAGACGAAACATTAAAAAAGTTTGATGTGACTAATGCATTCCCTGTAGTTTTGGGTACGTCTGACACACCTCTATCAACAAATGTTGAATTTGTCTTAAAATTGATATAAGTTTGATCATTTCAAGACCTTGCAAAGAAGTACCACATCATAATGTAAATTTCTTTATTTTCAATACAACAATAACACCTTTCTGTCAAAAACAAATTATGCGAAAAGGCAAAACCAGCCAGTTCAATTTGAGTTAAGGCATATTTTTAGTTTCTTTCACGTGTATACTAGTGCTATAGTAAGCCTTTTCATCAGCTTTTTGTTCTTAATTTTAAGGTGTAGCATAAAACTCTTTGAAACACATCCCCATACACCTATGGTAATATTCCAATGTAGAGGAGGGTATCAATAAAATCAAACTGTAGCAAAAAACTAGAACTATCACTGAATTTTGTCTAGGAATAGCCCTGTTATGGCTTTGACACAGGAATGGATATATGAATATCTAAAAGACTCTTTCCACTAAACAGATTCCCTTTCCATCCAACGCTTGCTGAGAAATAGACTGACAAAAATCTCTATGTATACTATACCTATGAAACAATCAAAGGACTGAAACTCAATGAAAAATTATCGGAGCAAAAGATGCCGAGGATATGCACAAACAGGCTTTGTAATGATCACTTCAGTGTCACTGTGAAGTTTCAGTGATTTCCATCCAGTAGTTGTTGAAAAATTGCACAGAAAAATTTTGCTGAAAAAATCAAAGGGCCATAACTCAATTGAAAATTATCCATTGGGTCATATTATTTGCTTCAAATATGGACAACAAAACTTACCCTTTCTTCAAGAATTCTTGTAAACCAAATTTTGGAAAGTTTATGCTTTATTATTGCCTGAAATGAAAAACAGACTTTCTGGATGAAATATAAATGTCAATTTGTTTTATATCAGACATTTTGACTTGAGTCTGTCTAGATTCTTTCTAAAAATGAATATGAATGTACTACTGATCCTATTGGCATGTCATAATTTATACAAAACTAAGTTTCTTATGCCCTGGGTGACTAACTAAAAACAAATAAATTAATATTTCCTTATAAAGTTATATCTTCCAGTTATAAAAGATATACAATGTATATAATATGTTTTGTTGTCATTTCTCTTTTCTGTTCTTATTGTATTTCATATTTTTATTTTTACATATTGATACATTGAAACAAATGCATGTCAACTTACTCTAGTTGCTGCAATGGCTACTGGAGTCTCAGGGGGTGTGCCCTGAAAGTTAAAGAAAACTTGTCATGTAGTCATGTAGATAAAAATAAAATACATACAGAGTGTTGTATTGGTATTCAGAATTTAAGAATGAAAACTCTATTTCTATGTTAATAAAGTTCATGCAAATGACGTTGAGTGCAAAAGAGCTAAGCTAAAGTATTTTTGATGAAGACAAAGCACTCAGCTGTTTCTTTTTCCTTCTGCTTGCCTAAAACACACAGCAGTTATGAGTGGATGTGTTGTTTTTTCTACCCAGTGACAATGTATGATAAGTACTTGTAATAGCATTTATAACCTTGACCTTTAACTTCTGGGAGACAAATGCCTTTGCCACCAGTGTGGAGCACAATTGCCTGCACGTCCAGTCTGACAGTCTGATCATTATCTGACAGAGACGACCGATAAGTCCATTTTAGACATTTAGCACAGAAAAGGAGTAAGAACACTGAGGCATATATGACCCACATATCTCACAGTCTGGCTTAAGCTTGAATCTGACTTGCTTTGACACACCTGAAAGCTCTAAATTGAGCTCACTGACTGTTTTTCATCTGAAGCTTCAATATATAAGTTGCAAATATACCTTAAACATTTTATCTATTGTATCTTTCCAGAACTGTAACCTCATTACTGCTCTCATCCTGTCAGTTGTCACATCTTGCACCTAAACAATAATTACATACATATACATTATACTGTTTTAATGAAACATTTAGGGAATAGTTCAAAATTACTACAATTTTGACTCTTAGTTTTATATGTATTTGCTTATACCTGTCTCTGCTTTATTATATTTATTGTTAAAACTGGTGTTTTAATGATGTATCATTATAGTGATTAGGTACCATGTTTGCTCTCTAAATAAGTGGTGAAGCAGGTCTGAGTACACAATGCTGTTACCATAGTTACTGTCTAGAGCAACAAGCTGATCTGAGAGTTATGAAAGGCACACAAAATAAAAAGTACTAAAGCTAAAAATATATCTTACAAGAGCCAGCTCTACATACAGAGCTCTGAGTGCTATTGCTGATGTCCTATAGTCTTTACCATAGTTAAGTGTACACAGGTATCCCTCATAGTCATGCTTCCTGAAACAAAACAAAGTATTTTACTTTTCTAAGGATTCTGACACCTGTTTCAACAATATTTCAGTTATTCACAGGTGTACACTTTACAAAACAATCATTCCTGCATGGAATCTGTACTAGGCTCATATTCTTCATAAAGAGTCTGATTGGAAGCAAGGTTCTTTAATCAGTGCACATAAAGTGTCTGCATTGGACAAGTGAGTACCCTTAACATACATTCCACAAAGGGCTGGAGTAATGCTTTGAGATTTTTGGAAAGTTACTGGGTATTTAAACGCAATACCACTGCTAACAACTTAAGCAGTAGAGCAAGACATAAAAACAATGTATTCAGCTATTACTAGGTCTTTGATGTTATATTTATGGAAGAAATCAATAAAAAAAAAATTTTGAACACAGACAACACCAATTTCATGAAAATGATTTAGTAAAAATAGACCACCTAAATTCTTGAAAAATGGTGTTATTTTGAAGTATACTGGTCGATAAAATAGAAAAATTGTCGCTGGAGTTGTGTTTTTATTGCATTTGGAGTCATTGAGAGGCCAAGGGAAACCTGACATACTAATTTTAAGCTTTAGTTCACTATTCTTCTAACCATTTTTCATTAAAATGCTTAAGTCTGCCTTATTTTAAACATACGTTTTGGAAGTCCGCTAAATCTGAAGATGATTCAAAGGTACAGTATACACATAAAATTTTGAGGAAATATGGGTCACAAATCATCACAACGTACAAAACGTAGTTAGACAGCTGATAAAATTTGAAGGCGTGAATGGTTAAGCACTCTGAACCAATCAGAACACTAGGTCTTCCAATAACAGATTACCACATATATGTAGGTGTGTGATCAAGTGTGATTTATTATTTAAGGCCCCAAACAACATGAACAATCAATGTTTGAATTTGTTATGGGGCTGTAACAAAAACACTTCATCTTTTAATCCTGTTAACTGTGAACTGGAATTATGATTATTTAATTAGCAGCATGTTTACACAGTACTTAGCATAACTTGTTGTAACTCCTTTGAGAGATAATTATCGGTCATTCTCGGCTTCGCACATCCAGGCACTGATTAAAATATTTATCTTCGGGAAAGGTGATTCCTTGGCTTTCATCGGTGGTCTGTATGCATCTTTACATATAAAATGAACGAAATCAAAGAAGACAAATGAAAGAGGACGAGTGTCTACCATTAGCTTATAACCATAGAATTGAATTTGTAATAATTCTATGTCGTTAAAAGCTTTCTGTTTCATTTGAAATAAACTTAAACTTGCATATGGGTGTGCGCTAAAGACAGCGTTCTCATCTTTTACCGAGTGACAAAATGAATGTGATCTAATGGTCCGATTGGTTAACAAGCCTGTATGATGTCACAGCGAAGCCGAGAATTGTAACTGGCAGGCAATTTACCTGTTGTCCCTGGGTAGGTAGCAGGGATCAAACCCATGGCCCTCAATCAATGAGAGGTTACAGCCATTGACTTGAACCACTGAGACACACTCTTGTCTATCCCTACCCTCCAATAAACCTGGTCACAAGTTCTGGATGAAATAGTGTTTTGTTTGGAGTCTACCATTTATTCATATATAACCTATTTCTATTATATATAACCTATTTCTATTATCAAAAGTAGGATGGCTAGAAACTATTCATTTTTATGAAAAACTAGTGATATCATCAATATCAACTTACTTCACTAAATCAACGCAGTACTGTGTTGGGCTAGCTTGTGTGGAGTAGCAACAATCAGTGTTTCTATTGTACATGCCTCTTATTGCATGACATTGCTTAATCATGAAAAGGTTGTCTCGGAATACTGACTGACATTTCAGAAATCTCCTCCAATTCATGGAGGCTGCCATTTTTGGTGTTTACCCAATTATCTTCTCGGATAAATTTCCCACTCTCTAGAGTAGTCTCCCTTTACCAAAAGTTGTGTGTAATTTGGAGAGAAAAAATCCGGAATGGCACAAATTCTAAGCGGAAAAGATGTGTCGCAGTAATATCATTATACTATTCTACATTTCATTGACTTAATTTCATATTTAATTCTACGTGACAGATTTAGATTTTCAGAAAATTTCTAAAGTATGAAGTGCAAGTGCATGGGTGCATTGGTGCATGTGTACATTATCATGAGTGATTTTACGTTTAGTACCAGGATGTTTAACAGGGTAAAGTTCTCAAAGACAGTGGGACAAACAGAATCACTTATTCATAAAATGTGTTGTTGCAGCATGATTTTATTAGCCTAATTAATTTGGTGTTGCAGTGTGACCCCTTTCATACATCTGACATTTTATAACTGTCACACATTTATGCCTAATTTTAATGCGCTCCATAATAAGTGGAAAGTTTACTTTAGAATCCAGTACAACCGGCCCATAATACACAATTAATTCGTTCAAATCACAACCTTTTCACTCTAAAATGAAGAATTAAAAATCATTTCGCCTCTGAAAAAAATCTAGATGTTTAAACTTAAACATGCAATTTTACATGCAGGCCATATATCTGCAGGTACCTAGTCACCTAAACTGACCTTCATTGCCGAACAGTTTGATTGTGAAGTCAATTACGATATTTTCATTTTTCATATTTCACTGATTGATGCAGGTGTGTAGATAGGTAAATTGAACTTGGCATTGTGTTGGCATCATTTTTATATCTTGTAAAATAAAAAATACATTTAGATATTGGATTATCTTGCATTCGTAATTCTAATATATAATTTTATGTACTTATGAATATTGCTACATCAATCATGTCAATTGCTAGTTTTTTACTGATGCTGGTGGCATAGCCAGTCTCTTAGGTACCTTTTCTATATTGCATTTTTAAGATAGTACTGGTAAGTCTGAGCATTTTCGCCTTGGTAAAAAAGAAATAATTTTTGTAGAAAATTGTTTTAACTGAAATAATCTAATGTAGAATGTTTCATGAAAAAAAGATTGAGAAATTTTGACAACAGCACCCAGTTATCCATATTAGCTTAAAACTATATTATGAAAAGGTGTGAAATTGATTAGTGAGCTGAATTAATGAGATTAAAGGACACCAACTAGCAAATTTGGCTTGAATGTTTGCCTGCACCGTGTATGACATGATTTGGGAACAGTTGGGAACTGTTTTGCAGAGGGAATGGTGAACAAATTCACATTTTTATACTCCACATTTACATCTTGTTATTAGTGTTTTTCAAACATTTGAAAATAAAACTAAAAACAAGACGTAAATGTGGAGCATAAAAATGTAAATTTGTGCACCATTCCCTCTGCAAAAATTCTAAATCGGGCCTTAACTTTCAACCTGTCAGAAATAACAAACAATGACTGGTCCTGGTTACTGCGATAGTCTGCTGCATGATTCTATAATTCAGATGACATTGATCTAACATGTTAGTCATTTTATTTTCGATTGTGAAACAAGTTCTTTCAACTAACAGTTGAAGAAATTATTGCTCTGTGATAGCTACTGATGTATCTATTATGGTAAGTCCAACAGCTTGGGTAGGGAAAAATAATTTTTTGGAAAGCAACACATTCAAGGTGTCCAAAAGGCAGTGACAGCTTTACTACTCAAATTCATACCCAATCATCAAATATGCAATAGAAATGTAATATCTCATCTCTGAGCAGTGTACTGTCCCCTATATGAAAGGGAATTTTGTTCTGCTGCAAATAATGGGGACGAGAGCGGAAAATAGAAAAACTTGTTAACAACATCTTCCACTTATAATGATAATTATTGAAGCAACTTTAAGCTGACATTATAGCACAGGTGCTTGACACCTAGGAATATTCACTTGATGGTCCTGTGTTAAAGAATTCGCAAACTTTGACTGTCAGCTTTAGATGCTTGCTCACGGATCCTTGCTGTAACCACAGTGCCAATTTTAACCAAACTTTACGGTCATGTATTAACTAATTATATTGCCCTTTTAAAATATTTCTCAAGCTGCACCACTAACTGCATGCGCATAATGGCTGCCAGATGCCATGCAAATTGGTATTAAAATAATAAAAAACTCATTATGAAGGGGCATGCTAAAATAACTGCCAAACCTGTCCACATGTAATTAATTTCTTGTCAAATGTCCTACTAAAAATAGAATTATGTTAAAAAAATTCAGCAAGGTAAAATATAAAAAGAATATGGCTTACACATAAGAGTGTTTCTAAAGTACATGAACAAAACATTCCAAGGTCACTTTTACCTGAGTTTTTGATACAGAGATGATTAATATAAGTTGACAAAACATTAAAACAAATCGGTGTGAACCTGAGATATCTTTACAGTTTTTGGGCTTATTGATAAACAGCTGTGACTTATAAGAAATATATGTGAACTTAGAAGTGTTTTGCCCTTAAACATTGAAACTGTGATTTTATTTTCTGGTAATGAAAAGCTAAACTCTTTTTATATCTTTGGTTGATAAGGAAGCAGTTAATTCATGATGAAAGCTTTTACATGATCTTAGAGATGTGATTTAAATGATTTGTAAGTAATGTAAGTTCAGTTTGTAGGATGCAAAAGTTCCTATGTAGGACATTGGACTTTATGATAAGTTGAGATGGTTAAGTAAATAAGATGCAATAACCTTGAACTATAGAATGTAGTATGGAAGACCTGTAGATATCTGACCTGAGTTTACAATGTCAGGTCATTTACTCAAACTGGATAAGGCTTAATTTACACTTTGTATGGTTTATCATTAATGAATTTTAATTTTCTTAAACATGTTTATAAATGCAGGAAAGTTGCATGGCTTAAATAGTAAAATGATAGAATCAAATTCATGTCTGCATTACTGTAGGGATATAAAAAAATTTGCATGTGTGTGATTAAAAATTCTACCCAGTTAAAGGTCCAGAAAATGCAGTAATTTGGTCAGTTAATTTCATTGATTGTAAATGTAAGATTATAGGCCTACTGTTCACCCTCGTGTGTTCGTCCACCAATTTTCATCAAATGACATCTTATTCAACTTTTTCCTGGCAGTGGATGAAACTTTGCATAGATTTTCCATGACAAATCCTGTACCAAATTTGTTGAACAAATTCTATTCCATGCAGAGCTCTGGTTGTCTTGGCAACAAAAGGAAAAAAACTTATAAAATCTTTCCTGCCCAAAACTACCAAGCCCAGAGTGTAGAAATTTGGCTTGTAGTTTTGTCTAGTGGTCTCCTACCAAGTTAATTAAGCAAATACCTTTGGGGTCAAAGTGGTCCAATCATCATGAAAATTAGTTACAGTCCACATCCGTTATCTCGACTTCGGTTATCTCGATTTTTCAATATCTTGACTGGATTTTCTCGGTCCCGATTTTTTCCCTTCTTATTCTATATAAATCAACTACGGATATCTCGATTTGTTTATCTCGATTTTTTCGTTATCTCGACTAAATTTTTGATCCCCAACTATGAAATTTCCTCTATTTTGACATTTGATATCTCGATTTGACATTCATCACCTGCCAAAACAAGGTGCGAAAAGCTACACGCGATTGTATTCGCTCAATTCTCGTCTGCTGTCAGAGGTGCGAAAAACACCACGCGCGGCTATTCACTCAGTGATTCAGTTAACGACCCGAAATTAATTAATTGTTTGTTTGCAACGTAAGCTGTGTAATATGCGGAATGGGTAATTTGCATTGAATTGTGTCAGAACTGAGTAAATTGTGTCAATTATAAATCGTGTCATCAATACGTACACATTAGACAGATAACATCTCGTTATTGAAACAAACGGAAGAGTCATGTCGGAGGGCGGAAGTCATGAACTTGTCTGAGCGCCAGTCGAGCAATCCAGAGAAGGGTCCGGTAACAAATCCGAGAGGATATCTGGATCGGCAAATGCTGAGAGTTTTGGAGAAGGACCCGGTAACCAACCTGGGGTTATCCAATCTTTCAGCACCGGGGTACAAAGGCAAGAAGAGAAAGTTACCCCCCACCCCCCTAACGAGCATATTTCATATTTCATTCAACTTCGGTTATCTCGATTTTTCGTTATCTCGACTTATTTTCTTTGGTCCCAAAAAAATCGAGATAACGAGAGTCGACTGTACAATGTTTATCTTGGTGACTTCTGGTCTTTTTTAGAAACTGGGGACAAGCAGTTAAAAATGTCATCAGTGTAAATCTAAGGAAACCATTACAAAATCTCTTGAGACCACATCTTATATCTAATCTTATTAATTTCAAAGTTAAGTTTTAAATTTGGTGGCAATGGGTCAAAAATAAGGTCACCTGTTCAAGTCAAAGAAAAACACTGTGAGTATCATCTAGAGGCCCTGTTTTCTATCATCATAAAATAGGGCGGATGATCACGTGACCATTGGTTACAACTATCCCAAAGTTCTTTGGTGTTTTGTACTACTTCTTATGACATTATGATCTATTGTACCGGTCATGTTTCATGCAACATCTTTCTAGACTCATGAAAAGTGATACCAAAATATACTGTACAGAATGAGAACTGTTTATTTTCCAGAGACATCAGAGAGAAAATAAAGAGTGAGATTGAACATTTACAGAAAAGATACCCAGCATTCAAACCTGGTTTGGCTATTGTTCAGGTAATACCTTTGTTTCTTGGATTATATGTTGTTAGTTAATATTGAACAGTTTGACTAGAGGCAGGGGTGGTGCGATGGTCAAGTGGCTAGTCTTGTGTGTATCGGTGCTATACACCAGGCATGTACAAGAATCAAGGTGTCTTTTAGTAAAAGAGCTAGGGTTTGGTGCCGAGAGTCCCCTGTATCTGCATCAGCTTCTGTGTCTTCAACCTGTCAGGAGTGTTGGCCAGTTCACCCCGGGGAGAAACCCCAGAATCTAGATGACTAGATGCAATTACTGTTGTGGTACATGTACAAACTGTAAAATGTTATACCTTACATAAGTATTTGACAAGGCTGTTATTTTAAGGTAATATACTAGTATTTAATTGAAGTAGGTTTTTGTCATACAGTTTCTTTGGTTAAACAAATAAATGTTTCACAATTTTCATTTTATTGAAGCAGCAAAGAAGGCTATACATCAGGGGACACTTACTTCTTATTCTTATGAAGTTTCAAATGACAGTACATTGTATTTCATTACAAATGATAAATTACTATGTATGGAGTATAGCCATACTGTTACATTTAACCTTTCTTGTCATATTCTTTAACAAAAATAGCGGTTGATTGATGTATTATATCTACTGTTGTATAGAGATACTGAAAATTAAAAAATTACAACAAATATTCAAACAGATGATAATGTGTGTTATCAGTTTAAAGTTTGTAAGATTTTGAAATGCTTATCAGATTTGTTCAAATCATTATGTAAATTGTAAACAGCTTATTGCTGTGTTTTGTTTGTTTGCCAGTAAGAAATATTTTATTCTTTTAAATTTATATCATAATGAGGCACTTAAAATGGTGTTTCAAAATTTGTTTAAAGCATAAAACAATAGATAAATAACTGTATATTTGTAAAGTAACTGAATAATTTACATTTAATAGCGACTGAAGATAATGTGTATGATATGTGGCTATGATGATGTTAAGCAGTCTTGACATGATCTATACTGCCTTATTATTTATAATTCTTTCTTGCTCACTCCTTGCAGTCAACACAGTTATATTGAGTTAATGCAGCTGTTGAATATGATTCTCCCTTTTTAGCTCGACTTTTCTATGAAAAGGGGAGCTATCCTACTCGCCCCGGCGTCGGCGTATGCGTCGGCGTCGGCGTCACACCTTGGTTAAGTTTTTCGTACCACCCCACTTTATTTCAAAAGTATTAGAGGTATGGCTTTGAAACTTACCATACTTGTTTACCATCATAACCTCCATCTACAGACAAGAGTACATAACTCTGTCAAGGTTTTTGACAGAATTATGGCCCTTTTTGACTTAGAAAGTGTATTGAGCTTGGTTAAGTTTTTCTTACCACCTCACTTTATTTCAAAACCACTGGAGGTATTGCTTTGAAACTAACCGTACTTGTTTACCATCACGACCTTCATCAACAGACAAGAGGACATAACTCTGTCAAGGTTTTTGACAGAATTATGCCCCTTTTTGACTTGGAAAATACATTGAATATGGGTAAAATCCACTTATTACCTTAACCCTTTGAGATATTGCTTTGAAACTTTTAATGCTATTTCACATCATTACCCCCATCTGTACGCAAGAGAAGGTAACTCTGTCAGGGATTTGTTTTAAAAATTAAGGCCTTTTATCAACTTAGAATCTTGGTTAAGTTTTTCGTACCAGTCCACTTTTGACTGAACTGTTTGAGATATTAATTTGAAAGTTGGAATACTTGTTTACCATCATGATTCCCAAACATGGGGAGGAGAAGGTAATTCTGTCAAGGATTTTATTTGAATTATGGCCCTTTTTGACTTAGAAACTCAGTTAAAATTTCCACTTGTTAACTTAACCAATAGAGATATTACTTTGAAAGTTGGAGTACTTATGTATCATCTTAAGACCTATCTGTAAGCAAAAGAAGATAACTCTTCTTGATTTGTACTTATAAATTCCTAGTTGAAGTCTTGTGTGCTATTAACTGTCAAAGTTTTGTTTTATTGGCAAGCACTAAAAAAGTCGAGCACGCTGTCCTACTGACAGCTCTTGTTTCATGCCCACTCCCACCCACCACAGTAACTTAGTTTATTAGTTATATAAAGCAACAAGATTAATTTTCGAACACTTTTGCTTAAATTGAAGCATACCTGTGTTGTAGAGCTGCGTTCAAACCGTTCGAAAATTGCAAGGTGCTTTGGTTTTAAAAGTAGAGGATGCATGTCTTGCAATACGGGTACAATATTTGTGAGTGACTGACGTCACGCACAAATAGAAATAGAGCATTCACATAGCTTTGGGTGTAATATAGTACATATTGTTACAAAGCCAGATTTATACTGAACAAAACTGTCATGAAGTTGTAGATGGGTAGGCTCTGTCCAGCTGTAGACATGATCTAAAATTTCTTGCCGCTAACAGAAATAAACTAGCATTTATTCCATTTAACAGGTTGGTGGTAGAGAGGATTCCAATGTTTACATTGGTCAGAAAGTGAAGAATGCAGCTCTAATCGGTGTAGATGCCAGGCATGTACAGTTAACAAATACAGCTACACAACAGGAGGTGTGTATGAAATACCTGAAGTAATACAGAAAATAACCTGTCTTAAGGTAGCAGCTGAACTTCACTGAAATCTACCGGTTGTACCGCTTTATACCTTAAACAAGGATAATGGACCCAAAAAGCACATCTACAAATAAATCACTGAAATCTTCTTTATACAAAATTGTTTTTATTTGCTCACCTAAGTTCTCAAAGGTGAGCTACTGTGATTGCCCATTGTCCGTCTGTCTGTTCACACTTGCCTTGTTAATACTCATTGACATCCAGTCTTCATGAAAATTGGTCAGAATGCTTATCTCAATGATTTCTAGGTCAGTTTTGATTCTCGGTTGCAAGGGGTCAAAAACAAAGTCACACAGTAAAATCAAAGAAAAACCTTGTTAACAGTCTAGAGGAAACAATTATTAACCGATCATTGTGAAAATTGGTCAGAATTTGTCTCAAAGATTCCTTGGCTGAATTTCGAATTTAGGTGACTTGGTCACTAAGTCAGTTCCATGAAAAATCTTGTTTATACTTCAGTAGTCTTGTTTAATTGCTGATCATCACATAAATTGGTCAAAATGTTTGCCTTGTCATGGTGAAACAGAATGTTTGTGTTTTCCCATCTCTTGTTCTGTTTTTCCATTCAAACACTACATATTTAGTGCACTTTCAGCAGTTTTGAACTGTAACTTACTTTTTCAGATACTGCAAGCTGTACAGAGGTTGAATGATGACCCAGCTGTCCATGGAATTATTGTACAGGTACCATTCTGTAGTAAAAGAGCCCAATACATTTTAGTATATTATACAATTTTATGATTTTTAGAAAATGTATATATAACTGGTACATGATTTATCTTCTGTAGTATTCATTTTCTGTTGTACTGGCGTATTTCCCAAACACCTTGCTGGGGGTAGATATTTCTGTGAGAGTGACCAGTGTAGATCATGATCAGTGTGAATATTACCATCACAATTTGTTAGACTGCTCATAACTTCTTAATCAAACACTGCTTTTTTAAATGGTAGCAAATAAACTGAGTGGTTTCCCTGTTTTACGACTGGATGGCACTTCTCAGCTGTCTGTCCAGCGTAATATTTATAAAAAATTGTATACCATAATGGTGACTTCGGATGCAAAGGGCATATCACATGGTAAGTATCTAAACATAACAACAAAATCTTTAAAACATTCTGGATGCATTCTTTCCCCTGTATGTCACTTTAAACATTGCACACACAAAGATTTGCATGTCTAAGAATATTGCACAGAAAAAGGATTATATATATGTTTTATTCAAATGTCAGAATGTGCATCTTCAAATTTCATAATATGTGCTATGATTTGTAACGAACACCTTCAGTACGCGGTAGATTTATGCCTCTGTGGTCAAGTGGTTGAGGTTGCTGACTTGAATTACTGAAACCTTTCACTAGTTGAGGAGCATGAGTTCGAACTCACCTGTCATACCGGTATTGGGTGAGAAAGTTTGCAATTTCTTAAAGAGGAAGCGAGTCTAGTAATGATCTTGCCCACCTGTAATACCTGTGGAAATGGACATTAAGCTGTAAGAAAAAATTTAGTCCATTTATGTCATTCAAATGTAGGTGACTAGTACTGATTGGTTTATTTTTTGTTATGCTCGTGATAAACTGTTAAGCTAAGTTTGTAACCTATGAAAATAAGTAGTACTATGATATTAGACATTATTTATATTATAACAGTATGTTTTGATATTTTCAGTTGCCCTTGGATACCACAAGTGAGGTGGATACTCACTTGGTTACAAACTCTATCAGGCCTGACAAAGATGTTGATGGGTGAGTTGGCCCTTACTTTATCTCTCACTGGAGCATAGAGATTTTCTTTGTCTTTTTGTGAGGTTTCTCCTGAATTTGATGAAACTTTGATCAGGTATTAACCCTCTGATGAAAATGTGTAAAATTCTTTTCAAACATGTGGGCTCAAGATCAGTGTCATAGTTCAAGGTAAAATAGTTTTCAGCAGACATTCAACATCTGCTCTATATATCCTAAACTCCAGGAAACAATTTCTTAAAATTTATTGGTATAACTTTTCAAGATCCCTCATGTTTAATCGCTGTTAAATCAAAGTGAAAGTAACACTTGAATTATAGGAATTTTTGATGCTGTGTCTTCTATACATCACAATTTTCTAAAATTGGAAGGGGGTTTTTTTTTGGGGAAATTTTCAATAAAAAAAAAATTAAAAAAAAAAATTATTCCCCTTTTATTCCTTAACAAAAAAAAAAAAAAAAAAAAAATAATTTTGATTACATACATTATGATTATTTCTTTAGGGAGGAAATTGATGAAATTCAGTGTACACCAATGTCCAGTGTATACATATTTCAGGCATATAAGCTCAGTGGCAACATACTAGAGTAATACTTAAGTATGTACTTTTATGCGTGAGGGTTATCACCTAAAAGCTTATTATGTCTCCCCCACCTCGGGGGGAGACATATTGTTTTTGCCCTGTCCGTCAGTCCGTCCGTCCGTCAGTCCGTCAGTCCGTCCGTCCATTCTTCGTTTCCGGACGATAACTAGAGTTCCTTTTGACCTACAGCTCTCAAACTTCATAGGATGAATGGTCTTATTGAGCAGATGATCCCTATTGTTTTTGGGGTCAGTAGTTCAAAGGTCAAGGTCACAGTGACCGTTGGTCAATTTCTCGTTTCCGGATGATAACTAGAGTTCCTTTTGACCTACAGCCCTCAAACTTCATAGGATGATTGGTCTTATAGAGCTGATGATCCCTATTGTTTTTGGGGTCAGTAGGTCAAAGGTCAAGGTCACACTGACCGTTGGTCAATTTCTCGTTTCCGGATGATAACTAGAGTTCCTTTAGACCTAAGACCTCAAACTTCATAGGATGATTGGTCTTATAGAGCAGATGATCCCTATTGTTTTTGGGGTCAGTAGGTCAAAGGTCAAGGTCACAGTGACCGTTGGTCAATTTCTCATTTCCGGATGATAACTAGAGTTCCTTTTGACCTACAACCTCAAACTGGGGGAGTCCGTCAGTCCGTCCGTCCATTCTTCGTTTCCGGACGATAACTAGAGTTCCTTTTGACCTACAGCTCTCAAACTTCATAGGATGAATGGTCTTATTGAGCAGATGATCCCTATTGTTTTTGGGGTCAGTAGTTCAAAGGTCAAGGTCACAGTGACCGTTGGTCAATTTCTCGTTTCCGGATGATAACTAGAGTTCCTTTTTGACCTACAGCCCTCAAACTTCATAGGATGATTGGTCTTATAGAGCTGATGATCCCTATTGTTTTTGGGGTCAGTAGGTCAAAGGTCAAGGTCATACTGACCGTTTGTCAATTCTCGTTTCCGGATGATAACTAGAGTTCCTTTAGACCTAAGACCTCAAACTTCATAGGATGATTGGTCTTATTGAGCAGATGATCCCTATTGTTTTTGGGGTCAGTAGTTCAAAGGTCAAGGTCACGTGACCGTTGGTCAATTTCTCGTTATAATTTGGGGTCACTAACTCAAAGGTCAAGGTCATAAGGGGGGAGACAAGTTTTTTTGTGAAAAACAATCTCTAGTTTTTTTATGAAACTTTGTTCAGTTGACCTCTTTCTGTGGCATAATATGCTTAACCTAACCAACACTTAGGGTCACGGTCATTCTTCAAGGATAATAACCTTAGCACTACTCTGTTCATCAGTCTGTTTATAACTTTTCAAACACTTTGAACTTTTTAATGAACTGTCAGTCAAATAGTTAGCAATATTGTTTGGCTTTGCAAACAAGTACCAAAAATGCAAACAAAAGACAATGTATTGTTTATGACAGAAGAGCTTACCTGCAAGTTTTGTATTATTAACCATTGTCCTGCTAGAAACAGATATAATAGGATTGTGACCTGTGCGAGCAGAGTCCATTCATGTAGGTAAAATACTGAACAGTTGATGTTTTTGCACGGAATTACTTACCTTTACGCGTTTTATTATGATATATCGCTTTTTATATATGATTTCAATAGAATAGAAATTTAGTGTAGTTGGTAACACACAGAACTACTAAACTAGATATTGGTTGAAGCCTCCATAAGACTATAAGACTATTTTAATTGTTTTTTTACATTAAGGTGACTACTTAATATTATTACTAATAATTATGATATTATTTGTATGAAATATGTTTATTTTTATCAGTTTTGATTTTTCTTTTTCCTTTTTCCTCTCTTCTATTTCATTATTTTATTCTCTTTTGTATCTATATTTCATTTATTTATAAAACAGATAAATCTTCCCCCTCATTGACTGTATCTTTCAATAATGTCATCAATCTCATAAATATGCATTAATTTCATTACTTCATGATATTCACTGGCTTTTTATGAGAGATCTTATTCATAAATTATTCAGAAAAAAAGTCACCTCTGGGGTTCGTACCCGTACCTTACCATACTACTTATACGAATAAAATGCCTTACCGCCACGGCCATTCTGATTTCACAAGTTGTACGTTATAACTTTGAATATGAGCTTACTATTTCAAACCTGACTTACCTATTACGTAGAATAGTTGGAACTTCTATAAATATAGAAGTGCACACGGCTCAATGCGTAAAATCCTACATAAAATCTTATACTTCAACCAATGTAATTGTATCTAACAGTCTGATTAGTGTGTACAATGCTCACTTCTAAGGTGAGGAATTTTCATTTAAGCACCTTTTTGCCAATATCAGTTTATAAAGAGAGATCTTTAGAAAACTGAAACATGTATTAAGTCAGTGATGCTTGTAATGTAATTGTATCCCCTGTAGTTCTGTCTTTGGTTTAAATGTCTATCTGTTAAAGTTGGTGATTTCAGATTACATCAGGAGAATGCAGGAAAACTTGCGAGAGGAGACCTTGCAGACTGTATCATACCATGTACACCTAGAGGATGTCTGGAACTCATCAAAAGAACAGGTGGCTCAATCCTACCTCTGTCAACTTACTTTATATTATTTCATCATTTCATAAAGGTCTGACAGTGACAAAAGCTACAGATTCATAACTGCAAGTCCTTTTTCTGATATTGACCATGTTAAGAGCTGTCTGAGTGTGAACCATCTTCACATACACCATCTTTGTGAACTTGCAAGAAAACTTCTGGTTATGCCAGCTAGCTTTTGGTGTGTTTTCTAATTTTACTTGTATTCAAACAAAACTGTAAAACAGACTTGGTATATAAAAAGCGGCAAAACTAGTGTTTTGCTTCCGAAAGAAGAATTGAACTGGTGATTAAGGAACTTTCATGATAGTGAAAACAGTGAAATCTATTGTCATAGAACATGTGTGTATGTAAATGCTTTTTATTTGTCAGATGTTTTGTAGGTATTTTGGTAAAAATAAACTGCACTTTGTTGAACATTTGAGTATTTCCCAGTATTTTCTACCTCTCTGATTTTATTTTCTCTGTCTGTGATTCTTAGTAGTATTTCTTATTACGGGAAATACTGGGAATTACCACCGGGAATTACCGCACCAGGAAATACCCTGCTACAGATACATGTATAGTGAAATTCCAGTTAAAATGAACAAATTTTCTGGGCACAATTTTTTTCCTTCTTTATTTCATATGAGAGGCTATAGGGATATTACATACTCCAGATATAAAAGAACAAATTCAAATGGTCCCAAGATTGTTCATTATATACAGAATTTACTGTATATTATTGCTTTCAATTATGATCTAGATCAAAATGTTGTTCTTTGTTTTGTTCATTTGAGGTATTACACAAAGTCTTAACTGGTTGTACTTGCAGGAGTTGATATTGTTGGTAAAACAGCTGTGGTTTTGGGAAGAAGTAAGATCGTCGGAGCTCCGATGTCCAACCTTCTTACCTGGAACCATGCCACTGTCACTGTTTGTCACTCGAAGACTGTCAACCTACCAGATATTGTAAGTATCACCACATGTACTGCTCTTACATCTGTCGCCTTCCCTTATCTAAGGGCAATATCTTCTGTAGGGAGCCACTATAGTGCAGTGGTAGCACGTTCACCTTATGATCAAAGGTACCCAGGTTTGATCCTCACCAGTGCCATGTAGCAGTAGTGTCCTCAGGCAGTTCCACATTCTCTATCTCTCTCTCTCTCTCTCTCTTCAACAGTGATTCCATCTTGAGTTCTCTAGAGCAATTAATATGAGTTCAGTTGAGTTGTCAGAACTTTTTAGCCATTGAGAATAAACAAATTGGTATAACAAAACTGATGTTACAGCACAAAATGTTTGACAAAGTCTTAAAGCACTAAATCTTCTTGTTTTTCAACAGGCCTATTGTTACTGTTGGTTATTACAATCAAGTCATGTATGAATTGAGTGCAGCTTCAATTAACTTCAGGTTAATCAGTGTGTAGCAGACACACTTTTAGTTTCCTGACATCCATTACAGGTGCGTACAGCTGATATCCTGGTAGTAGCCATTGGTAAAACACAGATGGTGAAGAAAGACTGGGTGAAACCTGGCGCCATTGTAATTGATTGTGGCATCAACAGTATCCCCGGTAAGACTGTCTTCATGTTTATAACACACCATGTTGAAAAAATAAACACACTGACAAGTATGGTAGGAATGGAGCTTGCAGAATGTATCATGAGTAATCTAATCTGTTGGGTTTGAGTGCATCACAATATATTTGTAAGAAAGTTTTCCCATGGTAGTGGTACCTTTTTAGCCTTCAATACAAAACAGCTGGAAGTCTTTTATTTCATACAAGATGTATCTGAATGGCATTGAATCTCAGTTTAATATGAGATTTTTAAAATGAGGAGTTGAAAATGAGAGTTTTGAAAATGTATCAGAATCAGGTTTTGGAAAGCCCTCTTAAATTTTATATGTTTGTACTTTCATATATCATACCCACATCAGTCAAGCAGAAGGAATTCTTGCAGTATAGGTATTGCATACTACTAATAAAATAGAAATATAGTGGTGTGTTTCTTATTAACCAGGTTTTACAATGAGAAAAACTGGTTATTACTTTGGCGAATGTCTGTGTGGAGTAGTGTAATTTCTTTTTATGCCCAGGGGTATATTGCTTTGCACTTGTTGGTCGGTAGGTCGATTCATCTGTCAGTCAGTAGAGAATGGTTTCTTGACGATGACTTATGAACACTTTGGCCTACAATCCTTGTTGTGCAGTTTGGTCATCACAAGCAGATGACCCCTATCGGTTTTGATATTGGTAGGTCAAAGGTCAAGGTCACAGTAACCTTGAATTGTAAAACAGTTTCCGGACAATAACTCGAGAACGGATGGGCTTAGCATATTGAAACTTGGTGTAGAGGCTGGTCATGACCAGTAGATGACTCGTAGTGTGGAGGTTGGTCATGACCAGCAGATGACCCCTATTGATTTTGAGGTCAGTAGGTCAAAGGTCAAGGCCACTGGGATTTTTTTTCTGGCCAAATTAATTGTTTTTAAGGCCAACAATTTTTTTTTATAAAGCCAAAAATTGTTGTTCTTTTTAAGGCCAAAAAAACAATTTTTTTTTAAAGCCACATGTATTTCTTTTTCCACATTATTGATTGCATCAAAGGGAGCATACATGTTTTACAAACAGCTCTTGTTTTATAATATCTTGGGCATTGTTTATCTAATTGTCACCAAACTTGGTGTATATGGGCACAATCTTTAAGCCAAGTTTGATAACCAGTCCTAGTGGCCTGGGAACTCCAAAGTTCTGGCATTTGAATTGTCAAATTTTGACCAAATAAGTTCAAAGTTATTGCCTGTCATTTGTCAGATTTTGACCTCAAACATTATGCAATCTAACTTGAGCATACGTTATTTAGATGTCACCAAACTCATGAAATGCAGGCTAAGATTGATTTTGGTCACAGTCGTTGAGTTATTTTTATTATAACAAATTTTAAAGAAAAACAATTACACCAACCACAAACATCTGTTGTTGAATTAAAAATCGTGTAGAGGGGGGGGTACAAAATCATTCTACATGTGGAATAGAAAACCTGGTTTTGTTGAATTGCAGCATTTCTTGTTTGGCTTTCATTAATCATGATAAAAGCAGTGTGTTTATTTCTGTGAATGTGGTACAATAGGAAAACTATATTAGTGGAACATCATGTTGCAGGAACAGTATACAAAAACTTTCTCTGGAAAAGAAACTAGGTATGGATTATGTCTAAAATTTGGCATATTACTTATGCTAAGAAAGGTCTTTATTGCAGAACACGTAGATAACTATAGTGACCCAGAAATGGAAGAGTGGTCATAACAAAGTTAAGCAATTAGCTATAAACTAGTCTTAATCATACACATTCAAATGTATCGTTGGTTGTTATTTTATCATTTTTAGAGTCTGAGTTTTGTGTGGAGACTGATGAAGGTAAATGGTACTATGTGGTGTGTAAATGTATACAGTAACAGTATAAAGTTCTTAACTGGTTTCTTACTAGGATTTCAGGACTTCCTTATACAGTTTACAGAATCCCTGCTTCATAACCAGCTCCCTGCCTCCAACCCTGTGTTGTTTGTTCCCACATATAATTATGTAACCTTCAAAATGATGCTCTCAACTAGTCTGTACCTATTTGCTAAACAGCTTTTAATGCCGTCTATAATTGGATTCACTTTTTAGCTCAATTTTTTGAAGAAAAAGGGAGCTATCCTACTCACCTCATCTTCTGCATTGGCATCACATCTTGGTTAAGTTTTCCATACAACCCAACTTTTTAGCTATTAGGATAACTCTTCTACTTGCATACAACGGTTCATCATTTTCTTCAAACAACATCTCCCCTGAAACCACTGGGTCAATGTTCCTCGCATGAAGCACTATCAAAGTTGTTCAAATAACTGGTTGCAATGGTAACAGAAAGGAAAATTTTTAAAATCTTTTTCTCAGAAACCTGAAGGACTCTAGATTAGATATAAGGCATGTAGCATTGCCTAGTCGACCTACCAAGATTATTCAAATCAGGACCCTCAGTGAAAATTGACCAGGGGGTTACTTGAAGTCACATAGGCTTACATAAGGAAAAATCTTCTTGTTTAGAACCACAAGGCCCAGGGCTTAGATCGTATTGTATATTAGGGTTTTATCGTTGGTACCAGTTTTCCACATGACCAACGTCCCCAGAAGAGGTTAGTTAAATTAGGTTTTGGAGGATAGTGCAAGATACTGAAAGCGTCCCAATTCCAGAGACACCCCTGGTTCTTTTAGCATGCCAGGTGTATAGCACCCATACATGAGACCTCGGTATTTGTCTCATCCGAAAGACTGTTAGTAAATTTAGTTGGTCAACCCCGGGAATCGAACCAGCTACCTCGAGATTACAAGTATCATGCTCTACCGATTGAGCTAACTGGGCTGACTAGAGCTTAGCTATTAAGTATGTAGCAGTATGTTGCGGACCTCTTCGAAGAATGTTCAAATCAGGACCCCCAGGTCAAGGTCAAAATTAACTCTTTCTGTGATGTGATTGTTTACCTTGTACAGTGGAACTTCCGAAAACAAAGGATGGGACCTGTAGAAAGGGTTGGAGTGTATTTGAGTTGGGGTGTTTGGATGTAAAGGGAGATATAAAGGTTCTCAATGGTTTGGAAAATCCTTATCTTTTAATGATAGAAGTGATTGTGACCCTTGTTTAGTATATGAAAAGTTAAATAATTATAAAAGTGTTTAATTTGTTATTAAATTTTATTTTATTTATTAAAATGACAAAAATAAAGTAAATAAGATACTTGTACTCAACGTTTTTCATCATTCTGTTAAAATTTCAAAATAAACTTAAGGGGTTTGGAGCACTTCGATCACTTTTTTTTTTTTCTGGCTTCCCCAAAGATGCCTTTTTTTCATCATTAAATCGCTCAATTTTCTCACTATTTAACCGATCCTTTGTTTATTGATATTATCTATATTCAGTCTTGTGTTCTTCTTATTCTGATTGAAGGTTGTGATTCTAACAAGTGTCAATAAATGATAACCGTTAATGGCAACAGGAATTTTTGCAAAGTATTTTATAAGTGTTTTGTGCCGTTTTGGAGATTTGATCGGTTATTTAATTGTATTGAATGAAGTCCGGTATTGGAAAACTAGGGGGCTTTGCTGTATTGTAGCCAATGGTAGCCAGTTTAATGATATAGGGCCATGTTGGCCCTTTTGTTTTCAAAACCATTACAGATATTTCTTTTAGACTTACAATTCTTATTTACAATCATTACCTTCATCAACAGACATGAGTAAATAACTCTGTGAAGATTTTTGTCAGAATTATTGCCCTTTATCGACTTACAATACATTGAATCTGAGTATAATCTGCTTGTTGACTTAACTCTGAGATATTGGCTGTGAAACTTGAAATACTTGTTTGCATCTTGACACATGTCTGTAAGCAAGAGTAGATAACTGTGTCAGAAATATTTTTATTGTAATTCCTAGCTTTAAAGTCTTGTGTGCAACAGACACTGTCATGCACATATATCATTAACTATTTAAAGTATTAATTTAAAACTTTGTTGGAGTGTTCAAGCATATCAAACAGTTAAGTTAGATAACTCTTGACTTGATATCTTGCTACTTGTTTACACTTTGAAAATACACAGATTCTAGTTTTGTCTTTTACTGACAAAAGTTAAGTTTTATTGGCAAGCAATGAGAGCAGTCGAGTGCGCTGTGTTGTGTTATGGACAGGTGTTGTTAGATTTTATGCTATATTTAGCTTGAACAATTCCCAATTACCTCTACCTGCCAGCAGAACTTCTGAAACTTAAAAAATCTGGTATAAACTAGCATAGCAGTTTGAGTTGTTATGGAAGACGTGAAAACAGCTGGTACAGAACAAGTAACACAGCCAGTGAGAGAGTAATCTTTTCTTGATGAATGAAATACACAAATTTAGATGTGTATGTAAAGCAGCTGCAAACTAACATACTTAACAAAATTATAAACACAACCACGGGTTTGACTAGTAATTGCAAACAATGTGATTTGGAAAATTCAAGAACAATATTTTTTGCCATTCCTTGGTTTATTGAACAATTTCATAACAAATATAAGCTTAAATTCATTTGTAAAAAATATCAATTTTACTCACTGCTCCATATCGATGACTTATTAAAAAGGTTGCGTTTTTTAAGTTGTTAAGTACAGTAAACTCTGCATAAAACATCATTGGATATAAGGCACAAAATTTCTCCACCCAAGTGTTTTTTTCTTTCTTTGTTGTATATGAAAATGTTATATGGATATAACAAACTCCTGATATAAGGAAAAGATTTAAATGGTCCCAAAGTGTTCGTTATAAATGGAGTTTGCTGTGTATTTATATATATTTAGTTGCAACGGTAGTTCCCCTTTGTTCTCTCACAAATCAGGACAAGTTGTTTCAGGAGAGCATTGTAAATATATACAAATTTATTACCCTTCCATGAAATTTGCGGTCTTCTGATTGGTCAGCAATCCGTAAATAGATATTGATATTTACAGGCAAGCCGGTAATATACACTTAACATAACCCTGTTACTGTACCCCATGCTAAACGTGAGCTTGTTTGCCGCATACAGTACGCCAATGTATAAGTCCTTGCTGATTTGTGATGTCACGCAGTGACATTGAGGTATCATAAGGGGATTTGAAGGTCTGCTTACGTTCAGCCGTTAAATAAATAAAACATGAACAGAATCTTTCAATATTTAACAAAGGGAACGGTAATAAAATTGTTATTTGTTTTTTTGACGTGATAAAGGGGATATATTACCCGCCTTGACATAATATTATGTCTAATGGCTCGGGTAATATAAGCCTAAGTGGGTAATATATCCCAATACACCACTTTAAAAACCAAACAAGATATGATATTTCTGTTCAGTCTGAATGATTGCAAAAATCCAAAGTACGACTTTTCACTGAGGTTAAAGGTAACCTTAATGGACAAGCTAGGTGATTAAAATTACTTTGTATAGGCCATGTAGATAGTAGTATATTTAGTGTTGACTATGGGAAAAATACAGTAAAACTTCTCGAGGACCTGGCATTAACAAATTTGGTGCATATTTAAGATGAACAGCGAAATGACTGGCTCTAACAGATGACAAAATCAATGCAGTTGATTAATAAGACGTGTAGGAATATTAGTTTCTTATATGAGCATGAGGTTCAGATCGAAATATCCATCACTGAGGGTAACTATTTTGGCGGAAACGAGGCTCTGCTGAGTTCCCGCGAAACAGATACCCGAAGTGACGGATATTTCCATCTGAACAAAGTATCTCATGAAAGAAACTTTTTCTTGCATACCTTCTTGCACTTTGAAATAGATATTTAAAAACAAACTTATCGAAATGATGTGTTTTTATATAAACAATGTGATGTGTTTTTATATAAAAACAAACATTCTTTTGATGCTATGTATGGGAAAGTGACGTCATATTGTTTATAACGTTACGTCACAAGTAATTCATGTAAGTCGTCTTACACAGGGGGGTTGTAAGATGAGTTACAGTCTTGTTATTATCCAGAATTCAGATAGCTCGAGACCATCGATGATGGAGCATTTTCGAGTTGTCAAAGCTTTACTGTAGTTCAGAAAGACTTTAGTAAGTACAATATTGTCAGTTAGCTGACTGGGTATATAGTATTGTATCAGATGTTGAATATGTATGTAAAAGCCGATCTCTTTTTCAAGTGATTCAAACAAAACTGGCTTTATAATTATCATGTGTTTCCATAGTTTTTCATGTTGTCAATGGAACAGCTAGATACAGTTGAATCTCCCCGAATGACACGCCCCTAGAGCAACAACCTCCCTAAAAAGACACATATTTCCTTTCCCAATGCATCAATTATATAAGGAATCAACCTCTCCAGAATAACAACTCTTTTCAGCAAACATGTTTCTGTGTTCCCATTGGTGTTTGCTACTGGGAGGTTGCACTGTATTTACAACTTTAGCTCGTAGTGATAGAGAGCATTGTTCTGAATTGTAACTTCATGTAAAATATGTGTTTTGCACATTTTCACATAGTAGGAACGTGCAAAACAATGGCTCAAAATAAATTTAGGCCGGTACAAGCCCTGGTGTATAGTTCTTGGATATTTATTGTGATATTGTATCACTGGCAATTTGGTGTTTACAGTGTTTGCATTTATTGGATATTCAGATATTTTGTGATTGTGTTTTTTGCTCTAACATGAATCTTTTTGTTTTGCAAAGGAATGTAGGGTATACCTTTCTCACAATGTCACCTAACAACACATGTGTGTGAAGTTATTGGTGAAGTCACATAAAATACTGTATGGAACTATTGGTTGATGTTACGTAACTAAACACAGTTTTAAAATCAAACATTTAGCAATACATGTACTTTGAAGTCTTTGCAAAATGTGAGTAATCTATAGCTCTTCATCCTTTGTTATTTACAGAAAGGAACTTTTTCAAAACTGTAAACTTACATAGATGGAAACATAACATGTATAGGCTGTTAAAAACACTATAACTCGAACATTCCCATAGTATAAACAAATAAAATGAATGGTGTTTGAATATAGACTCATTGACATAAGGACTGAAGCAATAGAGTGTCAAATTGACATTGTGTAGTGTGAATATTGAATGTTCCTGGAAAGAAAATTACAAAATTTGTAACTCAAAAATATACGTACCGGTGTATGATAAAATAAGTTATACATGTAGTTTTAATGTTAGTCCTTAAGAATTCCAGAATTTAAGGTATATATAGTGCAATGACATGGTTCTCTGTAGCTGATACAGTAACTTAGTTTCTTGAAAAGTAATGAGTAAATTTCCTGATGACTTTGCATTATTTTGTTTTGTTGATGGTATTAAGGTGTTAACATTACATTATATACAGATGCAGATTTATGTTTGAAGTGTTGATGTTATTCTTATATAAAGAGATGTTGATATGATGTTTGAGTATAACACTTGATGTTACTGGTATATTGTTATAACAGGTGTTTACATGGTTTGGATTTATTGACTTTAAATTGAATAAGGTATGTCAGATGCTGGCATGGTTAAAATATTACTCTGAAGCCGGTGATAAGATTTGGAGTGTAAACATGATTTGAGGGTACATCAATATAGTTTGAATGTTTATTCTAGATGAAACAAAGAAGTCTGGGAAACGGTTGGTGGGTGATGTTGATTTTGATGAGATCAAAGAAGTTGCATCGTGGATCACACCAGTTCCTGGGGGAGTTGGTCCTATGACTGTAGCCATGTTACTCCAGAACACGCTGGAACAAGCAAAGCGTGCACTTAGTACAGCTTTGGTAAGCTCTTATTTTGGAAGTTACACATTGCACTCGTGTCTGTGTACAGCTTTGGTAAGTTCTTATTTTGGAAGTTACACATTGCACTCGTGTCTATGTACAGCTTTGGTAAGTTCTTTTTTGGAAGTTCATTGCACTCGTGTCTATGTACAGCTTTGGTAAGTTCTTTTTTGGAAGTTACACATTGCACTACACCCGTGTCTATGTACAGCTTTGGTAAGTTCTTATTTTGGAAGTTACACATTGCACTCGTGTCTATGTACAGCTTTGGTAAGTTTTTATTTTGGAAGTTACACATTGCACACGTGTCTATGTACAGCTTTGGTAAGTTCTTATTTTGGAAGTTACACATTGCACACGTGTCTATGTACAGCTTTGGTAAGCTCTTATTTTGGAAGTTACACATTGCACACGTGTCTATGTACAGCTTTGGTAAGCTCTTATTTTGGAAGTTACACATTGCACACGTGTGTATGTACAGCTTTGGTAATTACTAAACTTGTTTTAAATTTTCTGAAGACAGGCTTTATCAAATGATACTAGTAAAGTTTAAAAACTGATCTCCAGAATTTGAAGTTACAGTTATTCTAAGTTGGAAAATCAAAGATCAAGATCATTAGATGCAGCCTTCTTGACATAGATTATACTGTCTCTGTAATTGAATGACATAACTAATTTGTAAACACTTGAGTAGAGCTCTATCTCTTTTTAAATATTGAAATAGACCTTGTTTTTGGTGGCTCTACTGTAATGTAATATAATGGTATGAAATTATTCAAAGGAGTCAAGTTCATGGACCCTTACTCCCTTGGAACTAAAACTGAAGACCCCTGTTCCAAGTGATATAGATATTGCCCAATCACAGACCCCAAAGTTCATCAATAAGATAGCGCAGGAAGTGAATCTCCTGCCAGAGGAGGTAGACTTGTATGGCAAAAAGAAAGCAAAAGTGTCATTGAGTGTGTTGGACAGATTAGCCGCACAGCCAGATGGCAAATATGTTGTTGTTACAGGGTAAGCATGTTTATGATTTTGTCTTTAACCTGTTATTGATTCATTCCATCTTCTTTATTGAATTACGTATTGGGCCAATGATAAACAGGGAAAAGTCTGGTGTAAAGCAGATTTCTTACTGTGTATGTACACTATCTCTGTTTAATTTGACAATAGCTAGAACATTGTACCTGTCTCAGTACTTATTGTCTTCATTCATTACAATATGAATTTGATCATGTGAATAGTGACAGCCAATGGATAGTCGCATAATATACCAATAGTATAATAATAGTAATGTAAAAGTCATGTAATGAGTGGACATCACAAGTTCTAAGGACTGACTGTAAACCTGTCCAACTGTTTTACAGTGATCTGTTGGAAGTTTTATCCCCTGATTTGAACAAGCCGAGGCTTTCCAGTTATTGTTTGTCCGAGTTCTGGATGTAACTGGATGTGGCAGTGTCTGAAAAAGCCTTGGTTTATATTTTCAGAATTACACCTACCCCTCTGGGTGAAGGGAAGAGTACGACTACCATAGGTCTCACACAAGCCATTGGAGCACACTTGAAGAGGAATGTGTTTGCATGTGTAAGACAACCATCTCAAGGTCCTACATTTGGTATCAAAGGTCAGTACGACAGGAACTGTAGTGCATGATATGAAATATGCCTTGCACTTTCAGGGTTCCCCTGTGGTTGGGGGTTTGTGCGTAGGTGCCAGAATGGCAACCACTGTGGGTATTGTAAAATGCAACTAAATGGGCTTTGTGAGCTGAGGGCCCTGCAGACAGGGTAAAGCCCTATGCAAATGGTGACCACCAAGGAGTTAGTGGCACATCAGTGTGATAAACTTAGTTTCAGCACTTGATGATGTTCATGCATATCACATTTTTGATACAGAGATTTTAATAATGCACTATATGACCTTTGAAGTTGGTGTGCCATACAACACCATGTATTCATTATATTATCAGGGAAGTTTGATATAATGGATCACACTTTTGTTATCCAAATATCAGCTGTTCTAATACATATTAGGAAGTGGATGATTTACGTTCAACTTTTTTCCTGTATATCTAAAGTGATTAAAATAAGTCTTTTAAACATGTTTATGGAAACATGTCTTGCTGAACAATCAAGTACCTGAGTATAATCTTAACTTTGTTTTCATCAATGTTTATACGTATATCTAAAATTAAAAAAAATAATCTGTCCAATAGGTGGTGCTGCAGGGGGAGGTTACTCTCAGGTGATACCAATGGAGGAATTCAACCTTCACCTAACTGGTGATATCCATGCTATCACAGCAGCTAACAACCTGTTAGCAGCACAGCTTGATGCCCGCATGTTCCATGAAGCTACACAGACAGATGAGGCATTGTACAAGAGACTAGTACCTGACTCTAAAGGCAAAAGAGCCTTCTCAAAGATACAGTTTAGCAGATTAAAGGTAGTGTTTTGTCTTCTGTATGATTGTGTGAATTTTCAATTTCATATGTAGTGATATAATTTGGGGTCACTGCATCAAATGTCAAGGTCAAAGAGACATTTTAATAGAAAATTTTGTCCTGGTTTCATCTCCTTAACACCATGTTTGATATTGATAAAACTTAGCAAGAAGCGTCAGTATTAAGTCTAGTTGTGCATATTATAATTTGTAGGTCACTACATAGAAGGTCAAGGTCACAGAGGTCAGTTAATCTTGTCGCACACTTCCATCTCCTTTATACCTATATATCATTGACACGTATTCAGTCTCAGTATGAAGCAGATTTCATTGTCAGTAATTTAATATCGATTTCGTGCTTGGAACAATTGTTCAATTGGGACAACTCCTCTCATACCCATTGTTGTATTTTAATGAAACTTGGTAGAAATGTTCATTACCAAGGGTAGTTGTGCATATTGTCAGGGTGTGATTGAGTTTTGGCTGAGTTATGGGACTTTGAAGATGTAAGGTGTATTTAGACAGCATGCTGATATTCAGTCAAGCCTTTATAACACTGTACAGGTCAATACAATTTACACACAACTTGCTCAGCATCATCAGTATGAAGTCTGTTGTGCATATTACAATTTGGGTCACAAGGTCAAAGATCAAAGGGACCTGAAAACAAAATCTTGCCAGCGCTTCTTTTTGAGTAGATGATCCCTATTGCTTTTGGGGTCAGTGGGTCAAGGTCATAGTGACCCCTGTTAGCTTTTCCTTGATAACATTGCAAAACTTACTCAGTACAGTCCAGTCAGACTAGAATATAGAGATACTGGCCCTTTTGGGCCTCTTGTTTTTTGTGAAAAACATCTCGAGGAATATTGAGTTGTCAATCTATTTTTTAAAGAAATTAGGAATAGAAAAGACAGATCCCAACTCCCTGACACCAGAGGAAGTGAAGAAGTTTGTGAGACTGGACTTTGATCCTAAAACCATCACCTGGCAGAGAGGTAACATAGAACTTTTTCTACTGGAAATGATATTGTAAATTCTGTTATTTGGCATAATGTGATTAGTTGAACTGACTGTTCAGGTTACACCTGTCATGTGACCAGCTTTGAACTGTTATGTATTATTCTGATTTGTTTCAACATAAAAGTGCATTACAGGGAACATTTTAGTGTTATGTAACCAGGTTTTTAAGCACTTGTGCACTGACATATTTTATTCTTGCTGAAAGCTAAATGAATCTCTCGTATTTTTTTCATTGAATTTGTCACTACAAGAATTCAGATTAAGAATTGAAGTGAAATAATGTTTGCTATATGAACAAAAAGAGTTAAACAGTGAGAAGGCAAAAACTGTCAGGAACATCTTTATACATTGTAAAATTAAAAGTTATTAAAGATGTCAAAGCTATTTCAGTTACTATTAATGTCTCATATATCAGTGATGGACACCAACGATAGATTCTTACGAAGTATAACAATTGGTCAGGGACCTCAAGAGAAAGGCAAGACTAGACAGGTATATAAATGTCACATATCTGCAAGACTGAATGTCATACTGGCTGTACATCTGCATCATGTTTAAAATTTGTCCTGCATACAGCAGTAAAACTGGATTATTATTCCTGTTATATTTCACTATTTATACTCTCACCACACAAATTGGGGGCTAGTCAGTGTCCCATAACAATAACAGTCTGTAGTACTTGTGGCTTTAACCACAGCCTCCTGGCAGAATTTCTTACTGTATATACATATCACAAAATGTATCAAACAATACTTTAATATAACCAGAACAGAACTTCAACTAATAAATTTTGTCAACATTGGTTTATGGTGATTTGTGATTAAAAATTGAACTGCATCATGCTTAAAAAATACTGGCGAAACAAAATATACCATATATCATCCCCTAAACACATATTGCAGTATCTGTTATATTGCAATTTAATGCTCAACCCTGGTCAAATTCAACAACCTGGTTCTTTTTCAGTGTCAGTTTGACATCACAGTAGCCAGTGAAATCATGGCAATTCTGGCACTGACAACCAGTCTACAAGATATGAGAGAGCGGTTGGGTAACATGGTGGTAGCCAGTAGCAAGGAAGGTGTTCCAATTACTGCTGATGATCTGGTAAGGCATGCCTCTGTTTTATATACCAATTTCTTGATGATGTCATTTGATCACCGATGTCAGGTGGAATACAGCAGACTTGTTCACTCTCTTACTTTTTGTCATAACTAGGGCTGTCATGTTTACTTGTATAAAAAGAACCATATACTACAAATACACGTTTATGAACCTAACTATCAATGTAAATGATCGAAACATGGAAATGATAGTAAACTGATAAATACCTCTTTTGGAGTTCAAATTATATCTATTTAATGTAAGATGGATAAATGTTTGAAATCCTTGATCATTCACTGTATTAAATAATCATTTAATTCTAGGTAGAGTTCAGTAGCTACTGTAACTGCCACGCTGTAAATACGCAATATTGAACATATCCTTTTCTCAACCTAGAGGTTTGGGGTTAGAACCTCTCAACCGGGCAAGGAACATGTACTTCCTTTTCCTGCATTTTGGACCATTGAGAGACTTTCAAAATTGTAAACTTTAGACTTTAAACTCTCAACAAAAATAAAAGAGCATTAAAATATTGTTGCAATGTGTTTCCATTGACTGTAATTACAGGGTGTCAGTGGTGCGTTGACAGTATTGATGAAAGATGCCATCAGACCTAACCTCATGCGATCTTGCGGTAAGCTGTTAATTGCAATTTAAGCTTCACCCTCGTTCTTCAATCACACAAAATCTTTTTATAATATCAATTTGACATCCCTGTAACCATTGAACCACATCGTCAAACCTGGCCTGACGGCCAGTCTACAAGATCTAATTTCATTGGGTAAGAACACCCTGTTTGCTTGAAAAATAAAGGGTCCCAGTTACTGCTAATTATCGGGCAACATGCTTGCATTTTTGTATCCAATTTTTATCTATTATCACCTATGTAAAGGTGCAGTTAAGGTCAGCTTGAATTCACTCTTTTACACTGTTGATAACAAGATAGATTGGCATAAATTTAAGTTTGTTTTCAGGAAAATGGAATTAGAACCATACTACTACCAATGGAAAAATACCGGTTTGTGACAACCCTAGCTTTGTCTTTTCAGAAGAAATTATTGCATTATACATGTATTGTTTTTTGTTTTGGAACAAATTTATCTCCTATTTAAACACGGTAGTTTGAAAACCTTTTTTCCAGTATTAAATGTAATCATTTAATGCTAGGTAAACTTCCAATATGGCCATTTCCATGGGAATTTCCATCCGGTCTCTGGAACTAAATTCATCAGTGCCTTGGTTCAGGCTAAGGAAGTTTGACTGTATAAAGATCCATCTCTGTGATGCTTTAACTTTGTATCTTTCCTCTCTCCTGAACTTCTAGACATTGACATACTATCAATAGTGTTAACTCCATAATGTCACTTCATATTCTCATCATTTGAAAGAGGCAGTAAAAATTGTTGAATGTATTAAAACAATTTCAGATTTAATAATTAATGCTCTTTGAAATGCCTGCTCTATAATCGGCTATTCCTTTATTATAAAAGGACAACAAAACTTTAACTACTGGTATAGTACCTATTCAAGCTGAGAGCTACTGGAGGTATGTTTGATGTCAGGTGTCTTACATATTAGGTCACACACATGACCTGTAATTACAGGGTGTCAGTGGTGCATTGACTGCCAGTAATTGATGAAAGATCCATAGACCTACTAATGCAGACTCTGGGAGGTAAGTAAAGCTATAGTAACTTCACTCATCGTGTGTTTCAGTTCACTCAAAATCTCTTTATAAATCAGATTGTTCTCTCTAACCTTGAACCCACGATCTCCTCAAACCTGCCTACGGTCAGTCCAGATCTATTCCATTGGTAATAACCCCCCTTTGCTTCAAAAATAAAAGGTGAGTCTAGTTATGGGCAGATAATTGCATTTTTTTTGTTTTAATTGTATCACCTATGTAACAGGCTGCAGTAAATATGGTCAATTGAATTTCAGTTTACACTATTGATAACAATGGGTTATATATTCCTTTATCTGCCATAAATTTATGGTTTGTTTTCAGGAAAATGGAATTAGAAAAACACCACTACAATGGAAAAATACCTGCTTGTGCCAACCCTAGCTTTGTCTTTTCAGAAGAAATTATTGCATTATACATGTATTGTGTTTTGTTTTCAAACATATTTTCTCCTATTGCACGTAGTTTGCAAACACATTTTTTCCAATTACATGTAATGAAATGCTTGAAACTTCCAATATGGCCATTTCCATGGGAATTTCCATCCGGTCTCAGGAACTAAATTCATCAGGCCTTGGAGTTCGGGCTAAGGAAGTTTGACTGTATAAAGATCCATCTCTGTGATGCTTTAACTTTGTATCATTCCTCTCTACATAAAATCTAGATTCATAGTGTTAACTCCATAAAATGTCATATTCCATAATTTGAAAGAGGAGAGAGTTTTAAGAGGTTTTGAAAACAATTCCAGATTTAATAATTAATGCTCCCTTTTGGAATGCCGTGCTTGGCGGGCACCATACATTGGATTCAGCCAATCACTTTACTTAGAAAGCCAAGGGCCAGTAACTTTCACTACTGGTGTAGTATTCCATTCAAGCTGAAAGCTTTGAGGAATGTTTGATGTCAGGTGTCTTACATATCAAGGTCACTGTTATCTGATATAGATGATTCCTGTTCAAAGTCTGGTCCAGTTAGAACTGCTTGCCAGTAACTACTTCACCAAGGCAGTATAGTGCTAACTTTGCGGTGAAACTAAATCTATAAGCTGCATGAATTGAAGCTTGTGATTACTTAGGGTCACTCTAGTGTTTGTGCACGGTCAAGGGCACCGTTTGCTAAACATAGCCCATGGTAACTCCTCTATCCTAGCTGACAAGATTGCTCTTAAACTAGTTGGTGAAATGGCATTTTGTTACGTAAGATTTTTATTTGTTTTATGTACCCTAATCCACATGTAACAGGGCGTCAGAAAATATTGAAATTTTGATCAATTAAGGTTGGCCATAATTTACTAATGGGTTTATATATTCCTTCTATCTGCCATGACTTTGGATGGATTGTAGTCAGAAATGATCATACAGGACTGATGAGTAAAATCCTGCTTTGAGCATCACCTTCACTCTATATATCTGGGTAATAAGCAAGGGCTGTAAACATAAATAGTTCTGTCAACGCAGCCTTGATTGCATTTATGAATATTACATGTTAAATACTTTTGGACTGACATTTTAGCAACTTTCTGTCATCAGAAATGGCCTGACATGTTGGAAATCAGCCTGGAGGCAGGATTTTGGCTTTCTTGAGCTTTGCTCCATAATCTACAAAAATTTAGCATAATGAATCATTAAAAATTTTTGCAACTTTCCATTAAACTGCAATTTTTTTAGCAGCTTTTGGACAAAGCCTGATTATTGATGCCGTTATGTCAAAAGGGTTGTTGTGCGGCATCAAATTTTGTAGGTTTCAAGCTCAATAACTTTAGTTAGGAGTGACCAATTGCAATGAAACTTAATTTGTGAGTAGCTAGGTTGCATGGAGACAAAGTTTGGGAATGCATTTGGGGTCACTAGGGTCAAGGTCAAGGTCACTGTTACTGAAAATAGAAAAATGGTTTCCGCTCAATTACTTGAGTTAGAAGTGACCAATTGTAACGAAACTTACTCGAGTTAGGAGTGACCAATTGCAATGAAACTCGATGTATAGGTAGCTTGCATGAACAGGAAGCTTGGGATTCCATTTATGGTCACTTAGGTTTAAGGTCAGCACTGTTACTAAAAATGAAATTGGTTATTCCGACAATACTTGAGTTAGAAGTGACCAATTGTAATGAAAATTGGTGTGATGGTAGTTTTTATTTTAGTTTTTTAGTTGTTAAAAGCCAAATAATGAAAAAAATATTCAAGGGAGGGTAGGTGGGGGGTCAAGGTCATTGTCACTAAAAAAATTTCTTTAGTTTTATATTCTTTTAACCAAAAAAACCGGGTCAAGGTGACTGTTGAGAGTAATATCTGATTCATGCTTCAGTGACGGAGGCCGGTTTTGGTGCTGATATTGGTATGGAGAAATTCTTTGATATCAAATGTCGCTACTCGGGACTGATACCGAATGCTGTTGTCCTGGTTGCTACAATTAGAGCACTGAAGATGCATGGAGGGGGACCAACTGTGGTAGCTGGGGTTCCACTACCCAAGGAATATACACAGGAGGTGAACATTATATACTGTAAACTGGGTAGTATTTGCAATGATTTAATTTTCACTATATTCGCGAATTTCCCACTTTGCTAATTAAAAAATCTTGTGAAAGATTAATTTCACATAGGTTTACTATTAGAGAATTTTCATTTCGTAAATTTTATTTTGCTGACAAATTGCGAAATTTATTTCACCCATTTCATACTAAAGAAAATTTGTTAAAAGTTTGGAAAAGAACCTGAAATGTTTTTGTGTTGCCCTTTTGAAGAAAAGGCGATACATAGGGTATCGCTTTATCCGTTTGTCCATCTGTCCACATGCATGCTGGGTACCTTAGGTGGTAGGAGGTGTGGTCTAAGACAATAGAAATCTATTGTTTTCATTCTGTCTTTTGTCCCTTAAGTGGTCATTCTTTTGTTACTTAAGTGGTCACTCTATTGTTCGAGAACAATGGAAATACCACCTAATAACACTGTCCGTCACACAAACTTAATGTTGGCTATAACTTTGCTATTTCTTAAGATTAATTCAATCAAACTGTATTGTCTTAATTGTTTTGCCTTATGACAAAGGGTCATTCTGTTGCCTAATTATGTAGGTCAAGGTCTATTTGACAGAGCAATGGAAATAGTTCACCTGGCAATGCCAGGGTGACCTTTTCATGGTCGATGATTGTCCATTGTCCGTCACACAATTTTGACGTTCATATGACATCTCCTTTCTTAAAACCTTTCGTTGATCACACTTTACAGGATTGTTCCTTGCTTATGACAAAGTCTTGCCACTAAATTTTTCAAGGTTAAGTCCATATCCTTGACAGAGTTACTTCCCTTTTTGTACTTAGATGGTCAAAAAAATAACGTGGCTATAACTTTCCAAATTTCTTAAAGTTTCTTCTGAACACCACAATGCCTTTTCTTTTTAGATCTTAAAATTTGTAATGTGGCCTTCTCTAGAAGGACATTTACTACTGCATTGAATGTGACCATATTGTGTGAAAATTTGAGTTTAATAATGAATTAATCAGGTTGGCCTTTACCTTTTCAAATACGAATGTAGGTTTCCCATTTTAAAAATCTTTGTATTTGACAGAAATCCCCAGACAGAGGCCTAGAGCAAAGATAGTTGTGGCATAGTAAGCATTGTCTATTTTAACTCATAAAATTGAAAAACTTATACTTCCAAGGATGTAAAATTATATGTCTGACGTGTTTACTTAGTATTCAATAAGGCTTAAAAGTAGGACTATAAAGACCACCCCTTACCAATCTTAGGAAATCCACAACATTCCTAGATTTTTCATAGTATTTAAGCAGGATACTCCATTGGCTATTAAAGTTGTAGCCAAGCATTGTTCAAACTGTATTACCCCTGTTACAATTGACCCAGGGATCACTTAAAGAACATTGGATTGATTTAGTAATGGAACTTTAAGATTTCTTCTCTAAACTCACAAGGCCTGCATTGCTTATGACATATGGGCATGATGCCAATGGACTGTTTGTGCCTATTTCAATTGAGCTAGTGTTCATATTATGCCCCGGTTAGGTCCCTTTTTATACTTGACTTTTATATAACTTTGCCATTTCTCAAGACTTCTTTAGCAAACTTTCAAATTTTATTGCTTATGTCAAATGATCTGCCACCGGCAATGGACTTGTAGACCAAAGTCATATTGGGCACAGTTTTGGCCCTCTTGTTGTACTTAGATTTTGTCTCGAAAACTTTATGTTGGCTTTTACTTTGCCATTTCTTAAGATTTCTTCATCAAACTTACAAATTGCATTGCTTATGACACAAGGGTCATGATGCCCCCAAATTTTGTAGGCCAAGGTCATATTTGACAGAATTACGCCCCTTTTTGTACTTGGATTTTGTCACAAAATTATTGGTTATTCTGACAAAGCGTAAGAGGGCGACACAAGTGTTCTACTGAACACCCATCTAGTTCTTGATTAAAATATATCTTTTGAATCCAGTCACATGTTTTTGAAAACCATTCATTCAACATTAGTTCCAACATTTCATTGTATGTCACAATTAGCAGCAAATAAATAACTGAGGTAACAAAAACTTCAGAGATTTTATCACTGCGTACTCTTGTTTGATTTAATGTAAGCTACAATTTTGTTGCAGTAACTTCCCCAATCCTATAGACGAACACAAACTGCAACATTGTCAAAAGCTTCAGTATATAATGAATGACTTTGTTTTCATTGGTCTGACTTTCTACTGGAAAGTATTAACCCAGCAGAAAAAGAGTGCATTTCTTCAGACAGTTGCAGACAGACATGTAAACAGTCGGACTTGGGTGCTGTGAAGCGAGGGTTTGTCTGAAACCATTATAGTCACAGTCCTTCAAGATTACATTTCTGCATGATTTGTATGTTTGTTTGTTGTAGAATTTGGAGCTGTTAGAGAAAGGTTTTGCCAACCTGCAGAAGCAGATTGAGAATGCTAACAAATTTGGAGTACCAGTGGTGGTAGCAATAAATGGATTTGCGTAAGTCTTTATGTTTGCTCCATAAAAAAAATAAAATTGCAAAGTGTTTATTTTCATGATTGAAGCACCGTGAATTCATCAAACTCAATAAATTAGCAAACAAACACTGATTAGATATAAAACTGTACTTGCTTGGAATTCAAAATCTTGCAAATCAATAGAAATTTGAAAATCATCAATAAACAACTCGCAAATATAAAGACTTTCGCTGTATGAATTGTGACAATCTAGAACAATCCAGGATTAGGATAAACAGCAGAGCACAATACAACTACACATAAATAAAACAATTCAAATGTTGTCTTTAAGTTATATTTTCCTTAAAAATGGCAGTACAACAGTATGATCAAGAATGCTTACAACACAGTTCCTGTTCCTTACAGTCTAACAATAACCACTTCCTTACAGTTTAGCATTATCCACTCATATTTTTGTCCGTAAACTGCCCTGTCATGATCACAGTGCACCATGCCCCTTTTTGAGGGACCCTGTCCTTTTTGGCAGTCTCGACTTATCCATAATCTGAAAATGCTGTTACCATTTGAAAAATTGGCCAGTCATTTTAAAAAGTTCATTATTAAGTGGATTAAAATGTGTGTTAAGTTTTTGCAACACTTCTGGATCAATATCTGGATGGGCCCTGCCTTTGCCCTTAGGAAGGCATGACTCATATCCACATTTAGACTTTATGCAGTAAATCTTTCTCTCTGTGTTGTAAATAAACATATCTCTATTGATATAAGATGTCAAGTTTAAGAATCTCTCAGTTCTTCGTAATTCACGTACAGGGTTTACATAAAAATTGCCACCGTCGATAACTAAAATTTGCTCACGTTTAAAATACTGCAGCCATTTTTTAAGAACATCTGCATAACTTGATACAAGTACCAATGGACTGTTTGTGTCTATTTCACCATTCTCATTCATAACTGATTCTTCAAAAGACTTGTTCTGTATTTTCTGTGGATTAGACGTGTTTGTTTGTAAGTAATGAGACATAGCTCTTGCAATCGGTTCACGAACTACCACGATTAATTTCACATTTTTCTTATAGGCCCGGATACGATAAGGTGCTACTTTAGTAGGCCAATATTGAGGTGATTTTTCTATGGTTACCTGCCCAGGTGCGGAGCATGGCATTTGCTGTTTGTACCAGCTCTTTCCCCTTTTGTAATTAATGTTAGTGAAAAACAACGTAGCTTTCATTCGAAACTGCATAGCAACTTGTGGATGAAGTGCTAAAAATGTTGAGAACGCCTCAGTTCCGCCTTTCATTACTCCAATAATGATGCATTCTGGGAGTTTCTTTTCACAGTTTTCATCATCTGGCACTTTGCCAACCATTGCCATCTTTCTTAAGTAGCGATTTCCTATACTGTCCATATCAGCATCTGTGCATATATTCAAATAAATCAGTAGCAGTGCAAGTAATGTTGCAAATATCACACTTTTCAGACGAGAAGAACAACGTAAAAAACACCTGAAATTTAAAAAAGAATTAGTTAGTTTAAACATATTTACTCATCAATTTACAAAGTAGCAAGTTAGTATAAAGTAATGCATACATCAAAATAAAGGCAAGTGGATAAAACTGTAAGCTAATTTGAGGTTTCTGTTCACAATGGAAATTAGTTTTGCCATAATTACTAGTATGTTGTATATGAACAATAGTTACGTTATATGTGAAAAAGGTCTTTTTATCAGTTATGCATCAGTTTTACTGGACTACTTCTCCTGTATATTTTAATTAAGTTCATGTTTGAATCAGCTCAGTAACTCCAGATTTATTGCCCCCTTTTTTGTGTGATACAACATATTTGTCTACACAATTAAACTTAAATACAACCATTGGCCTGAACTTGAGAGGGGGTCCTTGTAAAATCTCCATGTAAAACAAATTGTTGAACTTCTCAAACCTCTTAAACCGTGAATGTGGTCCATTCAGATCTGTTTATTGGGAGTTGTGAAAGGTTGGGAAGGTATTCTGAGCCACAGGGCCAAGGTTACTGTTACTATAAATAGAAGCTTAAAATCCTTCAAGCGGGTCGTACCGCTTTAAGCCTCGAACGAGGATGGTGGACCCAAAAACCACATATACAAACAAACTTCAATAACCTTAGAATAAAGTGTTATAACCATACTTAAGACAAAGGTAGCAGACGTGATAAGATGGATTTGCATGTAATGTAAAGTAACCTTTAATCAATTTCAATGTATTGGGTTTAGTTTAAAGAATTTGACCCATTGATGATTTTTACAAAGCTAGTGCTTAAAACCTGTATATTATTTGGAATTTACCATTTTTGTGAGAAGATCTAAGACTTTCTGTAGAGTTTAAAGAGTTTAATGTTTTTAACTTACTGATTGATAATAGAAAAGCATGTTTTGTATGTAAGAAAGTGAGTTTATTGTTAGTACCTATGATAAAGAACCAATGTCTTATCATACTTCCTCATGGAAAATAATTTTTACACAGCTTTTCTCATTTTTATTAATAACATTAAAAAAATTACTGTACTATGTACCATGTACTTTCGATTTCAAAAGCAGCATTGGGATAATTTGTTGAACAAAATACTGGCTATTTTGCCTGTAAGATGCCTTGGTTATATAACAGCTTCAATAATTTTTACATCCCAAGTGCTAATGGGACTTTCACTTCATCTTCACAATCTTTTATTCAGTTATATAAAATATTATATGGAAAAAATGAAACAAATTGATACAAAATGTAAACAGTTCTCGCTAAAAAGTCCTGTTTGTTTTGTAAGATTTGTTTACCTACCTTGGAATATCCATGACCCCTAAAATCAAACTATTTCTTGCTTAAACACTTCTTTTATCATAACAGATCTGTTTGTGGCTAAAATATTTTTAAAACAATGTTCAATTGAATCTATTTACCCTTTCTCTACACCAAATGCCCAAAGCAATGTGTTTTTCATTTATCAGGCTTTTACATCTATTAGTGCAATGTGTTGGATAGTAAATTAAACATTTTTAATTTGACAAGTTAGAGAAGTTGTGACTTGTCAGTACTTTATTGAATTTCATAAATGTTCAGCACATAAGCTTCTACTGAGTTAAAATAGATTTTTTCCTCACCCTTACATGGACCATTTATTGATCCACCATTTTAAAACAGAACTACTGTCAGCAAAATCTTTTCCTGAATGCTTTAATTTTTGTTATATAATGCTATAATAGATAAGTTACTTGATTATCACCTCAGCTTCCCTAATAGCATATGTTAACTTGCTTGTCACCTCAGCTAGTGTATGTACCTGTACCCCCCCCCCCCCCCCCACACCTGCTTTCGCAGATTAATTAAAGGCCCCTGCCATCTGTCTGTGTGTGAGTCTGTCTGTCTGTACAGGTGAGTGTATGTTAGCCATGACTTGATTACAGGGGGGCAGCCAACCATGTTAAAAACAGTACTGAGTGTATGTTAGCACATGTACATCTGTCTGTACAGCTGAGTGTGTGTTAGCACATGTGCATTTGTCTGTACAGGTGAGTGTATGTTAGCACATGTACATCTGTCTGTACAGGTGAGTGTATGTTAGCACATGTACATCTGTCTGTACAGGTGAGTGTATGTTAGCACATGTACATCTGTCTGTACAGGTAAGTGTATGTTGGCACATGTACTTGTCTGTACGGTGGGTGTATGTTGCCATTACATCTGTCTGTACAGGTGAGTGTATGTTAGCACATGTACATCTGTCTGTACAGGTGAGTATACACTCACATATACATCTGTCTATAGAGGTGAGTGTTTGTAAGCGCATCGGTCTGATTCTGCACATGCTTAAATGAAAGCATTTGGAATAAACAGCTCACAAATATGTTTTAAACTGCAAGAGATGTGCACAGCAACCAAGGCCTTAGCTAAAAGGTCAAGGCCACAGTTTCTTATAATTACTATGTAGATTTTTAGCTAACCTGAGCACAAGTGCTCAAAGGTGAGCTATTGTGATCGCCTGGTGTCCGTCATCTGTCGTCTGTTTGTCCAGTCTGTCTGTCTGTCTTCACTTTACCTTGTGTATGCATTAGAGATTGCATTTTTCATTGGACCTTCATGAAACTTGGTCAGTATGATTTGCTTGATTAAATCTAGGTCAAGTCCGAATATGGGTCATCTGGGGTCAAAAACTATGTCACAGGCTTAAATCATAGAAAAACTTTGTGTATGCAATAGAGGTTGCATTTTTCATTGGATTTCCATGAAACTTGGTCCTAATGGTTGTCTTGATGAAATTTAGGTCAGGTTCAAACATGGGCCATCTAGGGTCAAAAACTTGGTCACCCAGTCAAATCATAGAAAAACCTTGTGTATGCAATAGATGTTGCTTTTTTCATTGGATCTTCATTAAACTTGGTCAGTATGAATGCCTTGATGAAATCTAGGTTGAGTTTGAACACGGGTCATCTAGGGTCAAAATTTGGTCACCCAGTCAAATCATCGAAAAACCTTGTGTATGCAGTAGATGTTGCATTTTTCATTGGATTTTCATGAAACTTTGTCAGTATGATTGTCTTGATGAAATTTAGGTCAAGTATGAATATGGGTAATCTGAGGTCAAAAACTAGGTCACCCAGTTAAAAGCCTTGTGTATGCCTTACAGATGACATTTACAACCCAATCATCATGTAAATTAGTCAAAAGGTTTGCCTTGTCAAACAGAATGTTTGTGTTTATGATATATAGTTTAGAGTTGAAGTTTGTTCACAAGTTGCTCCTTGTGACCAGGTGACCAGATTATGTTTTTTACAAACGCAGGTCTTTAGCTGAAATGTTGATGACAGACACATTTGTCAAAGCCTTTGTTTACAGATTGGTACATTACTTAAATTTCTATGTCATAACTTTGTCATATTCAGTGAGATTTTAATATACATGTACATGCAATTTTACACAAATGTAATTTGTGTATAACGCCAGGCCTTAAACCAGTGCCTCTTCATTGTTAAAGTGATATTTTCTAGCACTGATACACAAACTGAGAAAGAACTGATACAAAAGTTGGCACGTGAGAATGGAGCGTTTGATGCAGTGATCTGTAACCACTGGGCTGAGGGTGGCAAAGGAGCTGTGGACCTTGCTAAAGCTGTTGACAGAGCATGTACACAGAAAAGTAACTTCAAGTTCCTGTATGATGTATCGGTAAGTATTTCATGACCAAAGGCAGATTCAGGACTCTTATGCCTCTGTTATGTAGAGGTTACAGGTAATACAGTAAATTTAAAGGGCTAGTTTTTATAACTCATTTTAAGGCTCTTCTCAGTTTTCAAAATATCCAATGTAATTTTGTATAGCCTGGTAATCTATGTGATAGTAACAATTTATTTTATAATAGTTTAATAAATTCACAGGTTTAACCATTTTGAAAACTCTTGAAGGACCTAAAATGAGTCCTAAACACTAGGCATTTAAATTTTCTGTATTTCATGTACTGTAGTTACAATAGTAGACTTGTACCAATTTCAATAACCTTGTTTGTGCTTATGAATTACCAGACTAGGTGTGTGACCCTGCCTCCATTGGCGAATTAACTAAGTTTCGAAGAGTTGATCACAATTTAATATAATCTTATTAAAGTACGTCATCTATGAAAAGGACGTCATCTATAGCGTGTACATAGTGTAACCTCTAGGTATCTCCTGTATAGTGCATACATAGATCTCTGGCAATTTGTCCATGGAACAAACTCGCACCCTGTACTCCCAAGTTCAGTTCTGTGCTAATCTGTCATGCCAACACTATTTTATCAAACTTCTAAGGTCAAAAATGTATTTCAAATGCTTAAAATTAGCGTGAACTATTTGCATGCTTTCTTCTACAAAAAGGAGCTATATTGAGTCAACTCAACATACGACTTAGTACCAAAAATGACATAAAACTACAGGCTAGAAGTTAAACTCCTACCCTTATCAGTAACAGAGTCTACGGTGTCTATTATTATACCCCCAAAACGAAGTTTGAGGGGGTATAGGAGTCATCCGGTGGTTGGTCAGTCAATTGGTCGGTCAGGTGGTCTGTTGCATTTTCCTTGTCCAGAGCACAACTTGAAAACTATTAGTTGGAATGCAATACAACTTCATACAATGGTCAAGGATATTGAGAGGAAGTGCAGTGCACAAGAACGATAAATCCATCTTGACTCATCACAGAGTTATTGCCCTTTGTTACTTTTCCTTGTCCAGAGCATAACTTGAAAACTACTGGTTGGAAATCAATACAACTTCATACAATGGTCAAGTACTTGAAGAAGTGTAGTGCACAGGAACCATAACTCTTTCTAGAATCATTACAGAGTTATTGCCCTTTGTTACTTTTCCTTGTCCGAAGCATAATTTGAAAACTACTGGTTTGAATTCAATAAAACTTTAAACACTGGTCAAGTATATTGAGAGGAAGTGCAGTTTACAAGGAACCATAACTCTTTCTTGATATTACAGAGTTATTGCCTTTTTTTACCTTTCTCCTTGTCCGGAGCATTACTTGAAAACTATCTGGTGAATGCAATACAACTTCAACAATGCCAGGCACAATGAGTGGAAGTGCAATGTACAAGAACCATGATTATCTTGAGTAATTACAGAGTTATCGCCCTTTGTTACTTTTCCTTGTGCAGGAATAATTGGTAAACTGCTGGTGGAATAGTATAATTTCATACAATGGTAAGCACAATGAGAGGAAGTGCAGTCAAAAAAAAATAACCCATCTTGACTAATTACAGAGTTATTGCCCTTTGTTACTTTTCCTTGCAGGAACATAATTTGAAAACTACTGGTTGGAATTCAATACAACTTCATACAATGGTCAAGCACAATGAGAGGAAGTGCAGTGGAAAAGAATAACAACTCTGTCTTGACAAATTACAGAGTTATTGTCCTTTGTTACTTTTACTTGTCCGGAGCATAATTTGAAAACTACTGGTTGGAATTCAATACAACTTCATACAATGGTCAAGTCCAATGAGAGGAAGCGCAGTGTACAAGAACAATAACTCTATCTTGACAATTTCCAAGAACAATATCTTTTTTAGTTTTTTTTACAAAGTATTTTGTCACTACGAACTTCTTCAGTTTATAAAGCAGTCTTTCGGTGGTATTAATCACATTTAGTGATAAGTCCAGTTTCAATAAACATAATAACTCATAAAAACTGTCCCGCTACAGGTGCTTCACTAGGTTCTTGCATTATGAGCAATAAACTAGTATAGACTATTTCTAAAGCGGTTTTCAGTATTAACTAATGAGAAGTAGCATAGGTAAGAATTGTAGCATTTTTGTAACTTTATCTACTTTTATGATGTTTTAGTTTAGTTGATATTAATTATTAAATTGAAATTTTGTTTGATTTCAGTTGCCAATTGAGGAGAAGATAGGAATTATTGCACGTGAGATTTATGGAGCAGACGGCATTGATATCAAACCAGAAGCACAAGAACAGATTGACAGATACAGGAAACAGGTAAAAGACTGTACTTGATGTGTCTCTAGCTACACTTACACCATATCAGAAATTTTAATACATTAAAATGCTGCAACTGATATTGAAAGTCACTTTAAATGTGATTCTGATCTTAGAAACTTGAGAATTGCTGTTCAGAAAATTGAGAACAAATATCCTCTTGTCTTGCTGATGAAAAAAACACTTAGTTTCTGTTTGAATGCAGTTTTCTATTGGGTAATGAATTTCCAATTGACTGTTTGGACATTTAGACTCCTGTTCTAAATCACAAAAGCACATGTTGAAACGCTTTGCATGCATCACAAAATATAAGATCAATATGTAAGGCAATCACCACTGTGTGATATTCCAACCAGACTTCACCAACAACTATGCATTTTCCCCTTCATTTTCAGGTCTGTCATTTTGTTGTTTTGTTGTTTCATTTCCTATTATCAGGCTTGTGCTATAGGACCTCGCTGGCTTGTGTCATTCATGCAAAATTCATCTCACTGTTGTTCATAATGACTAGCTTTTGACAGCTTTGATGAGGGTAGAAGGTTACAGAGTTTATGATTATGGGATTATTTTCATTGTATTTTTTCAGGGATTTAATGACCTACCAATCTGTATGGCCAAGACCCATTTATCCCTATCCCATGACCCCACACTGAAGGGACGACCTACAGGATTTACTGTGCCTATCAGAGAGGCGAGGGCCAGCATAGGGGCAGGCTTCATCTACCCACTGATTGGAACTGTAAGTTAGATGCTTGCTTATATATTTTGTGTGCCAAATTTGACGTTCATGAGCTCTATGTCATATCTGTTAAATTTCAACTGGAGTAGAAAGGAAGTAAAATTAAGATTGATGTATACATTGTCAGATGTTTACCAGCTAAACAAAGTCAATATGAAATTCAGGTTTAAGAAGTTTTGTTTTTGATGCTCATGTGCATCTTCCCGAGATAAATGTGAAGGAAGAAAGGATAGTAGTTGAAGGTTACTTGACCAGGTTTTGTGATGTGTAGGATATTTTCGCCAAACGCAACATAAAGTATATGCTGCATGTTTACACATTTCAGATGAGCACTATGCCAGGCCTTCCAACACGACCTTGTTTTTACGACATCGACATTGACCCTGACACCGAGGAAATTGTGGGTTTGTCGTAACTTGTTTCACTGTCAGTGTTGCAGATGGAACAAACTTGAAAGAAATGTGAAATATCAAAGATGCATTTAATCATTAAAGTCATTTAAAACATTTTTTTTAACTGAAGAATATGCTTTTTTGTGAAATGTAAACATAATAACAGGTAATGGTATTTGTGTATCAAAATCTTGTTCATGAAAATTACGTTAGTAGATACGAACAGGAAAAGTGAATTTCATATTGGAAGTGGCTAGAGTTAAGATACAGAAAATTATTTTCAAGAGCATGTTACAGAGATTTAAATACAAACTTACTTCAGCTGTGGTTTAAAATGATGCAGATATGTAGGAAGATTCACTAAGGTGTCTTGTGTCTGAAAGCTTGTCATTTCCACGTATGACCCTTGCTGTGTATATTTCAGCCAATTGTTTTCAATGTTAGTGTTGATTCAGATCAGCTTTTGCATTTACAATGTCTGATTTATTTCCATACTGTTCATATAATATATTATTATAGAAGTCTCACAGTTGTGGCATTGAAGTTATACAAGGTTTTCAAACATAGGTTATCCTGATTGTTCTATTTCAACAATGAGTGAAGAGATCAGGCTGTTAGTTTTTGCATTGTGAGGCTCATATTTTAAAGTCCCTTTAGCACTTTTGATGTAAAAGTACTTAAATTACCAAAAAAGATATCTTGCCAACAAAATTGACCTTTATTTGTTAGAAAACATTCCTAATATTGCTTTTTAAATTGAAACTTATATGCTATAAATAAAGTGCAATATTTTTTTCAATAACATTGCAAAAATAAGAAAGCTGTCTGACAGCGTTTATTGTGAAGAGGGGACATAAATATGAAAGAAATGTTTCATCTCAACATTGATCTAGGCTAAATTGAACACAATTTTATATCATTAAATCTGTAAATTTATCATCTACATGTATTTATGAGCATCCAAAGTGCTAATGGGACTTCAATTGGAGAATAACTTTGCTGTTTGAATGTTTTTTTACTTTTTTTTGTTCAAGGTTGTGGAAATTAGTATTTCTTACATACATTTATATATAATTACTTGGATTCAAGTCTTCTAATGTTCATATGTTCTGTGTGCCATCTTAGCTTTTTAGTATACATTTGAAAAGATTAGATTGTCTTCTTGTTTCAAATGGATGATTAAGTGTTTCATAGTTCTTTCAGTTCATCATGAATTTGCTCTTTCAACCAAAACTAGTCAAAAGCTTGATATACTTTAAGTAAGTAAGTCTTGATGGATATGTCATAGTTATTTCTCGTTTAAAGTTGGGAACAGATCACATATTTTTACTTAGAACCCACACAGCAGTTTGAAGCTGTTATAAAATGAAGACATGTAAAAAGTTGTTTTAATCTTACAGTACATAAATCCACGTATGTACACTTGAAATGACATCTCTGTTATTGCATTTAAATGTCTCTAGACAGTTTCCTGTATGCAAGTTGCAGAACTTCTTGTATGGCAGAGATGTTGCAACTAGCAAGGGAAAACTGTTTGAGTCGTGCAACAACTCTTGCTCTAGTACACCGATATGGATTGAAAGTGACGTCATTTTAGTGTGCTGTGTTACGTATTGCTGGTTATATAGAAAGGCCCTGCTGTGACCAAAACAAACATCCGAACTTCTGCAGTAGATATAGATCAATCAGTCCTCTTGTTATGGACATAATCTATATATTTGAATTGCGTAGTTCACATAGAAGGGCTTAAGTACAGTTGAGTAAGTTACTGTTTGATTGGAAAATTAGATAAATCATGTTTAAATTTTTTCATAAAATTTCCTTTCTTGTTAAAATTTTAGATTGGAAGTGTATGTTTTAGTTTTTATATTATGTGTATTTGTACTTGTATGCAAAGTATTGTACTCAGGAAATTGCTTGAAAAAATCAACGCTAAAGTGCTACCCACCTTCCTGTTATGATGTCTTGAGAAAGAAAAAAAAAGAATTATGATTCATGCTGTTAAGTATTGATGTTTTATGATTTGTATTGATTTGTATTGATTAGTATTGATTAGTTTCAGTTTAAAGATTATTATATATTTTGAATAAAAAGAAGACTACAATGTTATTTCTGTGTTATTTTACTCATGTTAATTCAATAATTTTTGGTCAGTAGGTCAAGGTCTTTCTGTCATGTAAACAGACAACCTTGTCCATGCTTCCTTCTGCAAAACCAGGTGTTGAATTTTCACCACTCTCGGCCAATCTATACTAATATTTTTTTATTGTGAAACAAGATTTTACCAATTTGATTTAATCCTGAACGACAATGTTGAACTGCAGGAAGCATCTCAGTTAGGAACCTTGAAAGGTCAGTGTGTGATAAATGTTATTTAACTGATTTCCATCAAACTGTCAATTTTGAATGTAGTCATTATAAGACCCCATTTGATCAAGGTCACATAGGCCTGTAAATCAGACTCCTTGTTGGAGACTACCTATTTCTTGCATATCGGATTGGCATTTCCGGTGATTTTGCCCATGCTGGAAAAACGGTCTGGTACCCCTCCTATGCCAGACGACTCTCGTGAATTACCAAGAAAACTGACCAAGTCCAAGACAGTATGCAAGAAAAAGTTTCCATCATGAGACACTGGCTCAGATGGAAATATTCGTCACCTCAGGTAACTGATTTGCGGGAACTCGGTGACGGATATTTCGATCTAAACCTCGTGCTCATGACAGAAACTATTAATACTGCTGTCTGTCACTTTGAATGGTTTTATCATTTTTTCCAACGAATCAGCATCACTTCAAGACTCGGCTTGCAAATGTTGTATATGTCATCCACAGTTTGAAGAATTCAAAAGTCAACCAGGCTTGTATGAAGTATTAGCTTAACTTCTGTCAAAGGGATGATAAAAAACCTTAATATTTATTACAGTTTGTCCTATTTTCCAATCCAATCAAATGCCCCTATTTCATTCAAAAAGGCTAATTGTATTCTCCATATTGACTCGATATCACCAATATGAAAATAATTATTTCACTTATTTTTCCAATAAGTGAGACTGTGACATCAAAGAGCTAAGCTCCGCCCTTAATCTCTATATATTTCAATACAAATATTGTCTGTAGATGGGAAAACTGTAAGCTGGTTATAGGTCCATATTACAGGAATAAACAAACTTATTGCATCGGTTCGCTGACGCTCCCTCACAATAAATTTGTTTATTCCTGTAATATAGACCTATAACCTATACATATCTTTTTTTCTGATTGATAAACACATGAAACAGTCATTACACATTTGATGTTTCGTACAGCTAGGTCTTATGCATAGATCTTTACAACCACTAAATATAGTTCATATTTAATATAAAATTTAATAGAAAGATAGTTCGTATTTAATATACTTATATGACCAGCGACACAGGAAAATGGGCCTTCGGACAAAATACTTGGAAACTAGCTTTCTTGTATATTTTAATAAACAATATTTCAATATCAATATTGGAAAATTTCAGTTACTTGAGTCCAGTACATACAAAACTACAACAGTTTGAAAAAGTATACCTAAGGCGTCATTTTTCACTCTAAAAATGACGTCACATACCACAATTTGATGTCAAAACTCACATCAATTTACATAGGCAGTAAACTATTCTGGTAATCATTTCCTAACAGCATCATTTATTTTTGGTTGCAACATTATATACTCTTTCAATATATATCATATCTGGTGAACTATATCATGTCTTCTTTCCACGATATGCCTTTTTTCATAAGGTATAGCCAAAATAAAAAAAAGAATCATTTTAAATCGCTGTTGCCATAGTAATGGTCTTGGAGGATTTTGATGGCAATAGTATGTTTCTGTTGAGGAAAATATAGTGGTTATCAGTTTTTAACATTGGTTTTGCATTTAAAGAGGGTGACAAAAATGTAAATTTTATGGGTTTTTTTATCAATTATTGTCGAATAATATAACAAATGTCCGAAGGTACATTTTCCTGCGCCGAAGGTCATATTATTTGCTATATTAAGGAAGTTTTAGATGGGCAGGCCTGGAATTCTAACAGAATCTGAGCATTCAAATTTGCTTTCACTGGGTTGAAACTTTCACATGTGACCAGATTATTTTCTTTTCAGGTTGTTGTCCTTCAAAGTAATTAAGAACTAATTAAATGCATCTGTTTAAATATATCAATAATGTAAAAGTATCCTCTCTACCAAATTTTCTATGATGGTAAACAATGGATGAGTGGTAATTGATAAATTGATAATTGAAAACTAATCACACCTGTTCTATTGATTGGACAGGAATTTCTTGAACATCTGTTGCACAGATTTCCCAATATCAGGTATTCTGAGGTAGGACACTCTGCATCAAATGTACAATAAGAATATGTTAGGCTCCTTCAGAATCAATCTTGGAGATGTACTGTATAGAATTGATTTGTTGTGTATTTTGTTTATTGTTGATTTGAGCTTACTGGTGTGTATTTTCAAGTAAATTTCACCAACAATGGACTTCAATTAAAAACTGTGACAATTGTTAAGGATCTTGTGAAAGAAAATTTGAATTTGGCATGGTTTTGAGATCTGCAAAAAAGGAAATAGTTATGTCGGAGTTTTTAATGCACAGTGACAACACGGGTGTTGGGGATTTTGAAACAAAGCTACCTGTTCACAGAAAACAACAAAATGAGCAGCGGTGTCGTAACTGTTCCTTTAAACAAAATGTTAAATGTGTTGTCATCCGTTCAAAATGTTCAAAAGTGTTTATAATTTGTTATGTAATGGTTTTATGTTTATCCTCTGTGTATTGTCAGACTGTTAATCAGAATATTCGACCATTCCCACCGTTATTTAATGCAGCACAGTATCGTCCGGTTTTAACTGAACCATCTCGAGGCACCTGTGGTGTACAGGAACGATCGGCATTTTGTAAAAGTTCTATATTTCCAATCTCAGTTGACACCTGTAATCAAGATTTCTGTGTCCAGCACTGCTCAAGTAGATCGGAAATTCCAAGCTATCTCAGTTTACTTGTGCAGACAACGGGTTTCAGTAAGTGTGTTTTTCTTGATACAATAAACGTCCGTCATGGCAGCGCATTTCAGTCAGCCTCAACATCATTCATCAGCGACGAACCAACATGCTTCATAACACCTTCTGTGACTCCTGATCTCTCGTCAACTTTAGAGTTTACTATTTCTGTGTGGATTTGGCAGAAGAAGGACAATAATGGGTAAGTACATATTTGTAGTGTTGAAAGGTTTTTACAAAGAGAACAAAAGATTACTATGACTGGTATGTGAGCACTGTGGATAATGTGGATAATAATATTTTCACTTTTTCCCATTCATTTTAATTTCTCTGTAATCTGAGTTCTAGTAAAAAAGTTTATCATTTTGCAAATCATAAATTGGTCTACCAATCAGGAGAAATATGCTATGATGATACTTCAGTGGTTGCAGAAGTTCATGAACAATCTTCTGCAATGCAAGAAATCTTGATATTGTGCATATTTTGCTGATTTCTGTAAATTGTTATGTCTCTTTAGCTCACCTTGACACAGTTTTAAGCTCACTGGATGTTTGTTAACATTGTCTTCATCTTCCAACACATGGACTTGGGGCTTAAATATTTGGTGTGGGATGGCATTTCTTAATGGCCCTCTTTCAGTTTTGTTTGGCGTTATATTTATACCCCGAAACGAAGTTTAGGGGGGTATATAGGAGTCACCCGGTGGTTGGTCGGTCGGTCGGGCGGTCTGTTGCATTTTCCTTGTCCAGAGCATAACTTGAAAACTTCTGGTTGGAATTCAATACAACTTCATACAATGGTCAAGCACATTAAGAGGAAGTGCAGTGCACAAGAACTATAACTCCATCTTGACTAATTACAGAGTTATTGCCATTTGTTACTTTTCCTTGTCAGGAGCATAACTTGAAAACTACTGGTTGGAATTCAATACAACTTCATACAATGGTCAAGCACATTGAGAGGAAGTGCAGTGCACAAGAACCATAACTCCATCTTGACTAATTACAGAGTTATTGCCCTTTGTAATTTTTCCTTGTCCGGAGCATAACTTGAAAACTACTGCTTGGAAATCAATACAATTTCATACAATGGTCAAGCACAATCAGAGGAAGTGCAGTGCACAAGAACCATAACTCTATCTTGAGTAATTACAGAGTTATTGCCCTTTGTTACTTTTCCTTGTCTGGAGTATAACTTGAAAACTACTGGTTGGAAATCAATACAACTTCATACAATGGTCAAGTACGTTGAGAGGAAGTGCAGTGCAACCATAACTCTATCTTGACTCATTACAGAGTTATTGCCCTTTGTTACTTTTCCTTGTCCGGAGCATAATTCGAAAACTACTGGTTGGAATTCAATACAACTTCATACAATGGTCAAGTGCAATGAGAGGAAGTGCAGTGCAAAAGAACAATAACTCCATCTTGACTAATTATAGAGTTATTGCCCTTTGTTACTTTTCCTTGTCCGGAGCATAATTCGAAAAACTACTGGTTGGAATTCAATACAACTTTTGCATACAATGGTCAAGCACAATGAGAGGAAGTGCAGTGTACAAGAACCATAACTCTATCTTGACAAATTACAGAGTTATTGCCAAGAACAATATCTCTTCTTAGTTTGCTTGCAAGGTATTCTGTTACTACGAACTTCTTTTTTTAGGTAAATGGGTCCTACTTTGGCAGGCACCTGTATATCATAGACACTAAAATAAAAAGTCTTGTAGGATTAACTTCTTTAAAAAACCTTTATGTCCTTAATCCAAATTCTAGACAGATGGTCAAATTACAGATAAAGTCAATCTTGAACATGTCACAGTATTGAATTTGGTTGTTTAAAAGAAGCAAATGGTTTGGTAGCTCTGTTGGTAGAGACCTTGTTTTGTAAAGCCTAAGCTCATGTCGTGGCATATTGTGTGACACTGGGTGCCCGATGTAGGATGTCGTCTAATTTCACAGAGTCCTCAGAAATTCAAGGGATGAATTTTGATATGTATGAGTGTAAATACTGGTAACGGTGGTGTTGTGGCCATGTGGGTAACGCTCTGGACTACCAATCCGGAGGTTCCCAGTTCGATTCTCGGCCGGGGCATTGGATATTTCAGAAACCCTTTTCAGTGTTTTCCACCTATCTGAGATGAACTGGTAAGAAACCCAGAGGTAGTCTCGCGTGTATCGGTGCTATACGCCGGGCACGTAGAAAAGAACCAAGGGGTCTATTCGTAAAAGAGCTAGGGTCTGGTACCCGGATTCCCTTGTATCTGCTTCTGTGTCTAAAATAAAGGACCACAATGGAAATAAGAGCTTGCTCTTTATTGTGTTATCCTTGGTACTTGGTACTGAAATAAATACAAATACAAATACAGTAAGTATTACAAATGTGTAGGTGGTAGGGTAGCTCAGCCAGTGCAGAATAAGCCCTATACTTGCATGTGCCCAATTTAGAGTCCAAGACTGTGTTGGAAAATTTGATGCCCGGTATCACCTAACCATGATTTGGAAGTATGTCAATATATAGGACATCAAAAATGTGCAAGCAAGCCCGAGTATTAGTTTCCATGTAATATGTCCCAGGTTTAAGTTTAAATGAAGCCGTACTATTCTGATGCTAAATATAGCATTTGGCACTGGAGCATAGTTTCATGGTCAGTCTGTTATGCCTGTAACTGCTAAGGTAGTAGTAAGGCTACTGGAGAAATTACAACATAGTGGGTCAGGACTTGATCATTGTACAGGAGAGAACAGAGCATTTGCTCAAGCTGTAAGCTAAAGCTACCTGTAGAGATCTAACTTTGCCTGTAAGCAAATGCTTTGTCTTCAGTTTGGGTACGGCATTTGCCCTTCGATAAAAAAAAGAGCGAAGTTCAATCCCTGGTTTGGTTGGAGCATTTTGAGGGTTGAATGTGAAAGTAGTGTTAAAGTGTATAATAAATAAGAAGCACATACACTAGTTTTATGTTCAACCCTTGAATTTTTGTCTTTATGTTAAGTGAGGTCTGGCAAGGGTTGACCCCTTTAAAAACATGTTTTGGTGGAGTACTTTGCCCCAGGTTTGATTCCTGTTCTGATTAGAGTATTTGCTAAGGAACACAAAGGTCAGAGATTTGCATCCTAGAATCTTGTTGGACATTTATCTCGCACTGTTACAGTCATCGTTTTTAGCTATTTGTGACTTGTAACACTTCTTTACTTGCGGTAAATATTTTTGAAACTGCAGTTGCTAGAAATGTAACAGTTCTTAACAGGACATGATGGATTTGATTAATACTTTTCCACCAGTATGAAAGATTGAAGTATTCTTTTCACTTACAAAAAAGATTGTTGAGTATTATCATTCCATAAGTGAAGTTGAGAATTCAGAGAGATCTGATGTTGAATAACTGTTATATGGGTTTATGTACATCTGGATATGACCTTATACCCTGCTAGTGGGTCAGACATACGTAGCTTATCTCACCCTGGCCTAGTGGGTCAGGAAGTCATATCTACCCTGGCCTAGGGTGGGTCATATCCAGATCTACTAGTGGTAAAAACATTACTACCTGTCCTAGTGTCATTGACACACCTGACACATTGGTTAGGCCCCCCCCCCCCCTCCGTGTCAGGCATATGTTACACCCTGGCCTTGTGTAATATGGCTACTAACCCTGGCTTATAAAAAAAAAAAAAAAATATATATATTTAAAATTTATAAATATAAAAATTTATATTTATTTTTATTTTTTCAGATTTTGTTGAAGCTTGCTGTGGTCTTAAGTATGATAATAGTTAAATTAAGAAAGTATTTAATAATATAGATAATGATAACAGATTCATTGTTTCAAGAAACAGACATGTTAAGGTTATACAAAATAAAATATTTACAGTATGGCATTCTATTAATGAAAGTCATTGTGAGTTTACGTAAGAAATAGATACGGGTGATATTTTTTCAAGGACGTTGATCATTGTGTTTAAAGTGTATAGTCATCTGTACAGTTAGGCGGAACTTGTACTCGGGCAGATACCTGTTAAAACCAGATAAGCCTAGCTTCATATGGTAAATGAAATCCAAATCAGGAGATAATTATAAATGATTCATCTTGGTCTGCAGCACAATTTTCTTGGATCGTGACCGAAATCTCATCCTTTTGTCAATAAGTCACAATCCGGGTAGCAGAAATCAATAACAAGACACTGACGGCCATGAATATTTTATTAGATGTTTCAACATAAGAAGGCCCTTATCAAATGTAATTAACTTTGGTATCATTAATGACCAAGCAAAAGGTATTTTGAGAAAAACAAACACTAATAAACATGACATGTATATAGTTTTATTACAGGTTAACACAAGGTGTAGATTCAGAATAAGGTCTGTACAAATAGTAGATTTTTAGCTCATCTGTGAAGCTGTCATGATTGCTTTCTATATCAGGCATTTGATGGCATTGTTGCAGTTTTATATTTGGTGTTGGTGACACAGATCTTGTTCCTTGTTTTACATACCAGTACGTCCAATAGGTGACACAGATCTTGTTCCTTGTTTTACATACCAGTATGTCCAATAGGTGACACAGATCTTGTTCCTTGTTTTACATACCAGTAAGTCCAATTGGTGACACAGATCTTGTTCCTTGTTTTAGACCAGTAAGTCCAATAGGTGACACAGATCTTGTTCCTTGTTTTACATACCAGTAAGTCCAATAGGTGACACAGATCTTGTTCCTTGTTTTACATACCAGTAAGTCCAATAGGTGACACAGATCTTGTTCCTTGTTTTACATACTAGTTCCAGTAAGTTCAATTGGTGACACAGATCTTGTTCCTTGTTTTACATACCAGTAAGTCCAATAGGTGACACAGATCTTGTTCCTTGTTTTACATACCAGTAAGTCCAATAGGTGACACAGATCTTGTTCCTTGTTTTACATACTAGTTCCAGTAAGTTCAATTGGTGACACAGATCTTGTTCCTTGTTTTATATACCAGTAAGTCCAATAGGTCACCTTGTGGACATTCTGACCAGTACAATATATACATAAAATTATGTTCTTGAGTTGATTTTTACTAGCCTGAGGTCAAAAGTTATAACGTCATTTGATCTTAATTTGAATTTCTTTTAATAATTTATTTCAATAAACACCCTGTCACTATGTCTCTACTATTGTGATATTTAAGAAACTACCTGCAGTGATTGTCCTTTATCAAATCAGTTTTTAGCTCAACTATTCAAAGAATAAGGAGGCTTAATATAATAATACATGTGTCGTAAAGTTTTTTATAAAGTCCAATCTCTTGAATACTATTAAAGGTATTGATTTGAAACTCGAAATATGTTTTACCACCAACATCTACACCTTTGGAAACAATCCCAAACTCTGTTTTGATTTTTGACAGATTTATGCTCCTTTTTAACTTAGAATTTTTTATTAAAGATTTTTTAGAAAGTCCAATATCTTAATATCTTGAATACTATCGGAGGTATTGACTTGAAACTCAACATGTATGTTTACTATCAACAATGACACCTGAGCAAACAATCCCCATAATTCCATTTTGATGTTTGACAGATTTATGCCCCATGTTATCTTAATATTTCATTTTCAAAATTTTATGAAGTCTAATATCTTGAATTCTGTCAAAGGTTTTGACTTGAAACTTAAAAGGTATGTTTACTATCAACTTCTACACCAGAGGAAATAATACCCATAACTCTGTTTTGATTTTTGACAGATTTATGCCCCTTTTCAAATTAGAATTTCTGGTTAAAGAATTTAATGAAGTCTAATATCTTGAATACTATCAAACATATTGACTTGAAACTCAAAATATGTATTTACCATATACATCTACACCAAAGGAAATAATACCCATAACTGCTTTGATTTTTGACAGATTTAAGCCCCTTTTTAACATAGAATTTTTGGTTGAAGATTTTTATACAGTCCAATATAAAGTTTCATATCTTTGACCTTAATTCTTAGACAATTACGCTATTATATACCTGTTCTTAGATAAAACAAAACCCATTTTACCGACAAACTTTCGAACAGTTGAGCGTGCTGTTAAGAGACAGTTCTTGTTAGGTATAAATTTAATTTTTCACTGTTAAAATAAACATTAAAATATATACAACAAATTAAATACAAGTGTCTTTAGATGGTTTTCAAATTATGATTTAATTAATAGAATAAACTGTTTTATGCGTTTCAAATAGTCAATGACATCATTTCCATGACATTTTAATGGTTTTATACCCATAGACAGTATGTTATATAAACTAAGAAGACTGTAAAGCTTATTTAACTGGGTAAATTTAAGGTCAAACTAAGGGCCCATATTAGTTTATAGCTTAAGTGTTGTTCTTAATGTTTCAGAACGTTGATACAAAAAGTCTCGAAACAGACAGGGGAGATAATTTTTGAGCTGAATGTACGTGGATCTTTACTAAACTTTGTATACAAAAGTGATATTGGGCTTCTGACGGTGACTTTCCCCGATAAAATCCCACCAGAAACATGGACATATGTTGCCATTCAGGTAAGGAAGTGGTTAAGTAGCCAGATCAGGCTACCAAGACTTTTGGTCCAGGAAGCTGGATCTATATCATCACTATTATTCTGATTTAATCATAGGCTGATTTCAGATGCTTTTTGCAACAAGATTGTCATATGAGACTTAATTTATTAAAAATTAGAAATGGAGAAAATCTAGGAGAAAATGCTATTGTCAAGTTTATAAAAAAAATGAAAATTTAATTGAGAAGTGCAGCATGTGCATTAAGCTATATGACGTCACAAACTGTTATGTCATGTGATTCAGATGGTCGACGTTTTAAGAAAGCTAAGCAAAGTGTATATTTGATATATTTTTAGCTCATGTGCCAGGGTGAGCTATTAGGATCACACACCGTCTGGGGTCCAGCGTACCTCAAACATTGTCCATTCGTCCATCCACCATTTCCTTCAAACGACATGTCCTCTGAAACCACTCGGCCAATATTAATGAAACTTGATGCAGGGATGTTCCCTGCATGAAGCTCTAACAAAGTTGTTCAAAGAATTCCATTCCATGCAGAACTCTGTTGTTGCTATGGCAACAAATAGGAAAAATTAAACAAATCTTCTACTCTGAAATCACAAGGTCTAAGGCTAAGATATTTAGCATGTGGCATTGCCTAAGAGGACTTCTACCAAGATTGTTAAAATTACAACCCTCAGGTCAAAATTGACTCCGCCCAGGGGGGTCACATGGTTCAACATGGCTTATACAGGAAAAACATTAAAAATCTTCTTCTCTGAAACCACAAAGCCTAGAGCTGAGATATTTAGCATGTAGCATTGTCTAGTAGACCTTTACCAAGATTGTCCAAATCATAACCCCCTGGTCAAAATTAATTTAACTTGATTTCACATAGGTTTATTTAGGGAATACTTGAAAAATCAATAAAGCCCGCAGGCACATCTTAGATATTTGTAATGTTACTAAGCATTGTTTTGTGGACTTCTAGAATACGGGTTTTTCACAGACCTCTGCGCATGCGCGACATCAATGAATATCGACTGTATTAGCAACTATGGGGGCAGTTACACGCCACTGCATAAGGGATATATACTGATATATTGATCTATCATTTATATTTGTTTTATAAATCACTTTAACGAGATTGTTAAAAGCCATTTACTGATGTTTAATAATACATTTTTCTTTTTTAAGCATTAAAATATAGATAAAAGTTATTATTTAGAACGATCAATGAAAAAAGTAAACGACAGACACATTCACTCGGCGATTATTTTCTTTCATGAAAGAGTACGGTAACAGTTTTAAATATATTTTACTTAAACATTAAATAAACCTTTTTAATGTTCCCCCTTTTTCTAAAGGGGGATATAATTTAAAAAAATAATTTAATAATCTCTGCAACGAATAATAGTTTTAACATACAGGCGTGATAATTAACTGCACGGACCTAAATACGCATATGGTCCATGTTAACTTTAATAAAACTGCATGCACAACGGTCTTTTTTTGTTTTCTGTCTAAATATCTTTTAAATAGTATGAGGATGTTAAATATTTAGTTAAAATAAGAAATAACGTTGAAATTAATAGATATTAATTTATATTTTTACAGATCTATACAGCATTAATCATGTCAGAAGAAAAAAACGTCGCGATTTTCATTTTTTTTTTTATCTTTATATGAATACCATTATTTGGTACTATGACAACACTTTTAAAGCTATGAGAATTATTTTTGTGTTTCTTAAAAAAAAATCATTTTGTGTAAGCAACAGCAGCGTTTTGAATTGATATTCTTAATGATAAAATTTATTATATATTTTTACGCGGAAAAGTAGAAGAATAAATGAATAAAAAGTGCCCGTACACCCGTTTATATACTGCAAGTTGTAGAAGTATGTTAGCATTTTAAAGCATTTTCTCGCTTTTCATTTACCTCTTTCAGTAGTATGGAAACACTTTCCAATTTTTATTATTAAAACTTTTTTCACCCGCTTTTTCATCATCTGTTTTCAAACTGATTGCGGAGCTATGTACACGGGTCCGTTTTTCTAACTATTTATATCAATTTGCTTTCTTTAGAATATGTTGCTGACATCGTAAAATAATCGTTTGTAGATTATTTTAAAGTCATGATTGATGTGATTGTAGTAAGTTAGTATAGGTCCATGCCCGTAGAAGTTGACGAGTTTAAATACGGGAAAAAAATCTCGCGCTGTACTAGTCATTACTACTTCCGTTTTCAAGTTCGCTTTGACATGTTTCAAAACGTTTTATTGTAATTTACTTTATAACTTTTTTTATTCGTTTGTTTAGATAATAAAGTAATTTAAAGTAAATTACAGTAAACCGTATAAATTAATGATTAATACACTGCTTTAGAAGTGTTTCTGACGGTTCGAAGAAAGAAAACACCCACACCACGTATTTTCTTTGCTTTATTTTTTAATTCTAATACAAGTACGTATTTATTTAACTTATTAAGAAATACTTTACTGGTATTTTGTTGAAATGCTGAAGGAACAGTTTAATTAATTTCTGTATTTACTTATGCAGATTCATGAAATTGTAAATGAAGCCTTCGCCGGCGATTCTTTTCTTTTCTCCATATTACCGGTATAAATACATCATTTTCTACAATTAAAGTTACAAAAATATACTTATTTAAGTAAGAATATAATTTATAGTAGAAATAAGTTAATAATTTAGCAAAATACACGCTAATCAAAGGATTATTCATTCATGATACATTAAAACTACAATACGCTTCCTTTAGCGGGCCGAAACTGCCCCCACAATCGCCGATTGATAACCATTTGTGTTCTTTAACGCTGAAGAGTACGCAAGTCTGTGAAAAACCCGTATTATGTTAAAATCATGACCCCTTGTATTATAGCCAATGGTAGTCAGGTGAGAGATATGCCGTCTTGTTACTTTTACCCCCGCAAACTTTCAAACACATGACTCGAAATTAATCTGATATCATTTAAACCCTCGTGTATTCAAGAATGAGCCGGAGTAATCCGTATAAAGTCTCACCACTGCCTTAAGGTAAATACATATATCACACACTAATCACACACTTATTGTTTTGTGCATTCTGACAAATTCTATATTCTAAAATTAACTTGGCCAGTTTTAAAGTACACTTAAGACATTTCAAAAGGCACAGTTTTTATCTGTGATATTTCTATTAATTAAAACTTTTTTGATTATTTTGCATTAATGTAAAAATGAAAAAAAATTCCACTGCATAGATGTTGAATACTTGGTTTTGTGGCATTGCTGCATTTCTTCTTTATAAACAACAACCATCAACTTTATTTGAACCAGGTTACATTATGTAACAGTATGGTTTAATTCAATATATAGACTATTATTTATGTAGGTAGTATTTCCATTCAATGTTTCTATATTGAAGACACAATTTATGGTTGTATGCAACATTCAACAGCAGCAGTCAGTGTTTTCAACTTCACACTGTATTATGTAGGATATTCCGAGTGATGAAAAAAACAACAACAACATTATGCATATACATGTACTAGTATCAGCGGGATGTTATGATCAGTCCACTAACTACAGAGCTACTATACTTAAATCTATTAAAATTCCACATACCTATTAAATCTCTCCCCTTGCCATGTTCTGTAGGTTTATGGTACAAGTATGAGTTTCTTTATAAATGGTGTTGGTCCAGGCTTCTCAGCAGCGCACACTGTGACACTGGTGAGCAAAGTGCAGGAAGAGGGAGACTCGTGGGTCAGAGTTGGGCTTACACTCAGTGGTAAGTCAGTCATTGAATTATTGTTTTAAATGATAAAAAACACGATGTAAAATGGTGTTACACATGTATTTGTTAACTTTTGTCACTTTAAGTGAAATCTATGAAAAGATAAACTTCTTTTATCAGACCTTCATAGTCTGACAACTTGTCAGAGTATATTCAAATATTTGTTTATATATTGTGATTTTGGACTTTTAGGATGATGTTCAAGTATATATATATGAAAAAACATATGAAAAATATATGAAAAAAAGTTGCAACATCTTCAACATATGAAAAATGTTTTGTAATAAGTTTTGTAATAAATATATAGGAGAGTTAGTTTCTGGTAAAGACTAATGTATGTTTCAACGCTGCATACAGTTAAATTACTTAATTGATCTTTTGCATTATTAATATGAAAATATTACCTACTGAATTGTACAGTATCATTAAAGACTATTTTACAAACACTTTCAGGCACATACCATTTTTTGGGGCGTTTACAAGATTTTAGATTTTATCCTCTGACATTATCCAACCGTGAGATTGCACAGGACTATTCTGGTGATTTCCCATCATTGAGAGTACAATCAGACTGTAGATGTCCTGCTTCACATCCTAGAGTTAAACCACTTCAGGTATATTGTTGTGACCTTTCGCCTGCCTCCATTTTCTTCAGAAGTCTTCTTTTTATAAACCACTCAATGGAAGTTGATTAACCAAAGTTGGTTCATTCAGAAACCTTACCACATACAAGGATACAGGTGGCGTAATTTTGTTAATACTCTTTTGCAAAAAGAGGACCTCTTGCTTGTTTCATACGTCATTTAGATTTGATTAAATAATTAGGTCATATGGAAGACATGTAAAAACTATAGTTTGTCATTTAATAGTAGAGTAATCCATGTTTTTGAACAGACTGTAATTCTTTTTCTAAGGTTCATTATTGTATCAAGAATGGAGAACCAGACAACACAAATGACCACGTGTTGCGTCTTAACTTGGAAGCCCATCCTCTAGAATACATCAATGATGGAGATGCTAATAGTATCTGGATATCTGTCTTCAATACTCCAATCAATTTGCTAGTGGACCTAGGAGATGATTTTCAGGTTTTTTACCCATTTCCCTTTCTTAGTTGTTTTTTTTACATGGAATTGTTTACCATGCAGTGTAGATTCTTCCATGTATTTATCATAGGGCTGCTTATTGAAGTTAGCAGCCTGGGTAGCTGTATATAAACTGGTTGACCATGTCAATTTGGAAGACATTAAAGGCCTAATGTACCTTAGTCTAATGTGTTGACTGATCAGATTTTACAAATGATCATAGTCTATACTGTTTAATTTACATTAAATTATTTTTTGTTTGTTCGATTTGCGAAACAAGTTTTTACAACAGATGAAATCAGCCTGGAAGAGACAGAGGCAGTGTGGAATTATTTTTTACCTAAGGACACAACCATTACTTGGCATTGGATGGGATGAAACCCTAGCCCTGAATGTGTTACCACTGCACCAATGCGGGTTAGCAACAATGATTATTACTGATAATGGTGCCACTGGTGTGCTACTATCATACTGCCTGGAGGCTGGATGTGTTGGTGACAAGTGATGAATTTCTTACTGAAATTTAAAAGTGCTGTATTAGGACAGTACAAAACTTTGTTTTTGGTAAATTTCAAAGTATGAATTTTTATGCTTTATTTGCATTCTCTGGTCCTTTTCAGAGATAGTGAACAATTTTCATCATGTAAAACACTGCAATGTAAGGTATAATATATTTTCAGGTTTTCTATGTGGTACTTCTGTTCTACAGTCCGCTACCGATGGCGGTAGAGGTACAGAGGAAGAAAGATAGCTCAAGCTTACAATGGGAGACATGGCAACAGTTTGCCAGTGATTGTCAATCATATTTTAATGCAGTTGACAATGGTCCACTACCTACACCTACTTCCATCAACTGTTTGAAGATCAACCAAGAGTAAATACACACCTTATAACTTTGTTTGAGTACTTCTTGTACATTTAGAAGATAAAACATATCATATAATCAATGTTTGATGAAATGGAAAAAGTGAAAAAAAGATATTTAAAAGCCAATGCCTTCTTTGGTTTTCAAATCCTGTCAATGTTTCTGTTCTGGACCTTGTGTTTTGAAATAAAAACAGGAATAATTTTCAGAAGTACAATGTACAAACTTTCTTGATTTTCTAAGTTCAGTCTTCTTCACAAAAGTAATTTAGTCCTATATCCTGTTCTCCTGAAATAATCATGACTCCATGTTGCATACAAAAAAGTCATGTCTTGTTTATCAGGTCTGTGTCCAATTTGGTTGAAGTTTATAGTTTTGCAACTACAGTTTGTAAAGGTCATCACATGCGTTATGTTTCAGTCCACCCGAGTACTCTAAAGGTAACATTACATTCAACATCCTCAACCCTGAACCGGTCCCTCGTCCAGGTTACAATGACTTCTACAATACACCGGAGTTGTTTGACTTTGTAACAGCGCGACAAGTGCGCATACGTCTACAAGATTACTTCTTTGTTACCAATGAGCGGCAGAGATACTATGGTCTTTATGAGTACAGTGTCATCGCAAGGTAAACTTTTGAATCTTAACTAACTTAGTACATGTTGAGGCAAGTCATATTAGCAAAGTCAGTTTTGAGTGTCAGCTATAGATAAGGGATTGATTGCTTATTTTCTCTGGGGCACGGGTTTCACATATTGATTTTACATCAAGCCTCAAGCCTTTTGTATTCCATGTTGAGAAGTTGTGAGTAACTACATGTTTTTTATCTGAAGACATTAAATGCCAGTTGTGATAAGGGTAAAAGAAAAAATATTCAAATTTGTTGCTGATTGATGATTTCAGATGTGAATGTCATGGTCATGCAGCAGCATGTGATCATGTAGATCTACCATACCAATGTAACTGTTTACCAGAAAGTCACACACAGGGTAGGCAGGTATGTATTTTAATCATCTGTCTTTATCTTCAATTATCTGTCATGGTAAAGAACTTACTGCAGGGAGTCAGGCCTGGGGTTGGGAGATGAGTAAGTGGATTATCTCCCTTCGTTTTTAACACATTTTTGCAGCAAAAAATAAAATGGTATAATTATGATGTCAGTGTTACAAGAAACAGGAATCTCATGCAGGAAGTCTAGGTGAATGTATATGCATAAGTTATTTCCCTTGCTTTAGTATGCTTAGCAACACTTGTGTACATGATGTTCTGCCTGTAATGTGAGTTAATGGGCTTGAGTATTGATTTGACTATGATAAAATATGTGCTTTGTCTTCATAGAACATGCATGTAACTTTCTGTAGATGTACATAGTTAATATTTCGATCCAATTTACATTAGGTAATTCCTCACATTGACAGTGTTTATTTCACTTTCAATATGGTCATTCCTCTTGTTTACACTTTGGTCCATTCCATTCATTTACACTAGGGTCATTCCATTTCCATTATTTACACTAGGTTCATTCCATTCACACTAGGGTCTTCAAATTTCCACTTTGGCCTTCCTTTCACTGGTCTTTTATATGGTCATTCCATTTCCATTTACACTGTGGTCATTCCATTTCCATTTACATGTCTTCCATTTCATTATGTGGTCATTCTATTTCCATTTACACTATGTTTATTCCATTTACACTCCCCCCCCCCCCCCCCAATTCCATTAACAATATAGTCATTCCATTTACACTATGGTCATTCCATTTCCATTTATACTGTGGTCCTTCCATTTCCATTTACACTGTGGTCATTCCATTTCCATTTACACTATGGTCATTCCATTTACCTGGCATTCAACCCCCCCCCCCCCCCCCCCCCCCCCCCCCCCCCCCCCCCCCCCCCCCCTTTACCTTTGGCCATTCCATTTCCATTAGTGCACTGTGGTTATTCTATTTCCATTTACAAAATGGTCATTCCATTCCATTTACACTGTGGACATTCCATTTCCGTTTACACTATGGTCATTTTAAAAAGCCTTTAATTGTTGTAGTATTGAAAGTATGAGGTTTACAATAGAAGCTACCTTGTGTCATTCCATTTCCTAGTGTGGAGACACTGTGTCAACCATTTACACGTACATTGACATTAACACGTTTACCATCGTGCATTGACAATAGTCAATTTACGCTTGTCATTCCATTTCCATTTACCATGGTCATTCCACCATCACTGTGGTATTCCCAATGGTCATTCCTTTTTATTTTGTTTTTTTTTTTTTTTTTTATATTTTTTTTTTTTTAAAATTTTTTTTTTTTTTTTTTTAAAAAAAAAAAAAATTAAAAAATATTTTTTTTTTTTTTTTTTTTATAAAATTTTTTTTTTTTTTTTTTTTTTTTTTTTTTTTTTTTTTTTTTTTTTTTTTTTTTTTTTTTTTTTTTTTTTCTACAACCATGCTCTTGAGTGTGAATACAATGTCACGTTGGATCCTTATCCAGATGACCACTATTCTGGAGGTGGTGGAGTGTGTATTAACTGCCAACACAACACGGAGGGTCTGCACTGTGAAATGTGTATTTCCGGGTTCTACAGACCCACCGGGAAGAGTATGTATGCTGAAGATGTGTGTAGTCCCTGTGACTGTTTCCCTCTTGGTGTACATGGTTTACAGATGTACTGTGAAAAAGTAAGATTTTGATATATTTTAATATTATTAGACATTTTTAACTATCATCTTAGTGAAATATTCACAGAAACCATAGAATTAGAGGAACCATAGTTACCAAGACATAGTGGCACTTCTGGATATATTTGATACTGTAAGCATATTGTTGTTTTAACAGGAAGGTGGTCAGTGTACATGTAAGGAAAATGTAGAGGGACGTCAGTGTGAAGTCTGTAAATCGGGATTCTACAACCTTACGGCAGACAATGTGCTGGGGTGCCAGGAATGTGGCTGTAGTGATGCAGGAACATTGCATGGGGATATTACGTGCTCTACGGATACAGGGCAGTGTAATTGTAAATCTAATGTACGGGGTATGTATCTTTTGTAGTAGGCTTTATTGTAGGGATTGCTTTTTATGTGGTGATTATAGGACAGAGTGAATGACATCAGATTAATTTCAATGTATTTCTTTATTTCAAATGAATGAGACGAACAGTGTCATTAGCTTGTATGAAATATGGTGCAAAGAAGGAGAATTTTACATCTATCAAGTCAATTTTACTTTATTTATTTTATCTTTTAAAAGTTATTGAAATATGTATGCATATTTCAGGCTTCAAATGCGAATCCTGTCAGTATGGATTTTTCCGCCTACGAACAGACAACCCGTATGGCTGTGAACCTTGTAACTGTAATCCATTTGGATCAACTAACCAATACTGCGATCCTGATTCGGGACAGTGTACATGCAAAGCTAATATCACATCAAGACAATGTTCTGAATGTCAAGATGGCTTTTGGGCTTTTGAGGATGGCTGCCTTCCATGTGGTTGTGATACTTTTGGTACAGAGCCTCCCGGCAAGTGTGACAAGTTCACCGGGCAGTGCACGTGCAAAGCTAACGTGGTAGGACTGAAATGTGACCAGTGTAAACCTGAGACTTTCGGATTTGGTCTGTCATCGGAACTGGGTTGTGTTTTATGTACATGTAATCCTGCAGGAACACTGAATGGATCGATGCTGTGTGACAATGTATGTATATTACTGAAAGAGAGCAAAGTTTTTGTGTTGCAGGTGAAGCAAGGTGACACTTAGGTACTGTTAATCACTTTGAATTTGTGAAACAAAAAGTTCTGCGTTTTTTTATCTCAGGGTCACTTCACAAGACCATAAATTTGCAAAGAAAGAGATTTCCTTAGAATTGATGAATTTGCAATAGATTGCTCTTTCAAAAAAACAAAAAAATATTGTTTTCACAAAAATTTCATGATTAACAGTATCACTTTCCTGTTGTCTGGTCATCTGTCACTAAGTAAGTGATGGAAGTATGGAAATATTTCAGTTTTTTATCATATTTGCCAGCAGTAGACATATTTGGGTCTTATATTTATTCCATGGAATTTGTACAGTACTTGTCCCTTTTCATGTCTGCAATTCAATGAATATGAAAGGGACTCATTGTTACCCTGTTTTCTGACTTTTTATATTTATCTTTATCATTTAACTGATAAATCTTGGTTTTAATTGAAATTGTAATGTAGATGTATCATACAAAAATGTAGGTTTGCAGTTTTTTTTTCTGATGAGCCATATAAGATACACCTCTCAGAGGTGAAACATTGAAATTAGCAGGTACATGATCTATCCATGTTTCTGTTGGGGATTTATTTGCTTACCTGAGCAAGAAGTACTTATGATGAGTTACTGTAAGCACTTTACGTCTTGCATTAACAATATCTTCAGAAAAAGTTGTTCAAAATCTATATGGATATTCGGTAGATGACCTTTGACCAAATTTGAAGTACCTGTATAGGAACTCTGAAGCTGAATTAAATTTAGCAGAAAGTAAACATCCAGTGGCTTACTAAAATGAATACCTTCAACAGAATGAGGCTGCAAGGGGTTTGGGCTGTTTTAGTACACTACATGTATCTTAATTTACAAAAAAATATTTTGTTTAACAAATGGTCTGAAATAAAGTTTGTATAACTTAAGATTCTGTGCAAAAAAACTTTAAATTGATGATAAAACACATCATTATACTTCTATTAATAGGAGACTGGTGACTGCTTGTGTAAGTTGAATGTGCAGGGAGCCAGCTGTAACCAGTGCAAGGGTAATACATGGGGTCTCAGTCTAGAGTACGATACAGGATGCATCCCTTGTGAATGTGACACCACCGGCACACAGTTAGGAGACACAAACAGCGTGGAGGATTTGGCCTGCAATCAGAACACGGGGGATTGTGCATGTCTAGCTAACAGGATAGGTCGCCAATGTGACGACTGTCTAGCTGGTAAGTTCAAAGTTGAAACTGAGAGACAAAAAGACCGGAACGGTTACAGCAGATTGTCACTATCACGCTAAACAACTTGCCTTTAACAAATGATAATATTATCCAAGCTGTAAAACTAAAGATAAATGCACCTGTATTATTTAGAGGCCATGCTCAAGTAGGCAAAAATTTTTTTGAAGTTTTGCTCGGTTGGGAAACTGAGGGTATGAATAAGTAAATAAAAATACCCATAAGATACAAGGTGTCAGATAAGCAGCTTGTAGGTGTTTGGTTCAAGTTTTGCTAGTGCCGTGCTCCACATTAGGGACTAGTATTGGTTTTTATAGGAGGTGATTTCAAGAATAAACCAATAAGGGATGATCTGGTAAGCATGAAATCCCAAAATGCACTTTGCTAAATATTCTTACTTACCGGGTAGTTTCTATTTGTATTATTGTATTTTAGGGTTTTTTGTGAGTAATGTGTCAGGAGGTGGATGTTTGAACTGTGTATGCCATTCTAAAGGTACTTTACCACTAACTGAGTGTGACTCCCAGACTGGGCAGTGTGAATGCCGGGGAGGAGGGTCTGGAGTCACAGGAATCTCGTGCAATGAATGCTTAGAAGGCTACTATGGTTTTGAGGGTAACTCTGGCAGGTACTTATTTGATAGCCTTGGATTTCATATCTATTTTTTACCATGACATTTTCAATAAATGTCACAAAAAAGCATTAACAAATTGATTGAAGATATTTCCTATACATGTATTCAGCCATATTGACAGACCCATTACAGAGAGTTATATTGCTACTGCCCACACTATTACTTAGTGGACCAAGTGCGTTGTGTACCATTGTATTTTCAAAATGATTAATGGCAAACATGTTAGGCATACCTATATTGTGTGACAACTTTGCACACTCGCTTTTACCTGGAATCCAATTAGCAAATTGAATATTCAATCATTATAAAAATCTAGGACTTGCAAAGTTTAAACAGGAAATACCTTATCCCTTTGCATGATCCCCTGGTCTATCTGTTTTATGACGTAATATTTCAGTTGTAAAAGTTGTGACTGTTCGACAGCTGGGAGTGTAAACAGTACGTCATGTGATCCCTTAGATGGACAATGTGATTGTAAAGAGTTTACATCTAAACGTAGATGTGACAAGTGTATATCAGGGACAAGCCAACTTGATGAGAACAACCCGTATGGATGCAGTAAAGGTAAGTTTTCCTGTAGATACATTTGCTCCAGGAAGCAGACATTAAGCCCAGTTACTAAAAGTTGCAAGACCTTGGTCTGCGATCAATGTCAAATGAATAAGTTTACACTAAACACATAAGTAGTTTTACTCATGTGCTGGTAAATTGTCATCAGCCATCCTATATTGAAACATATAGCATGATCCACTCTTGTAAATTTAGTTTGCTTGCAACAGTTGCAACATTTTCTACTTTAGCCAGTGTTTCTATTGTAAAGATATTGAGGAGTCAGACAGACCAAAATTAATAACAGTAACATTTCGACGTATGATATGATTGCAGCACCAGATCAGCAGCCGCCACCGGAATATGAACCCATTAACTCTACGGCGATCCGGTTGACATGGAAGGGACCAGATTACCCGAATGGTTTGATTACGCAATATATGCTGTTCAGGAATGGATCATTGGTATACACATTGAAAGGCGATGGTAAGCTTCTTGACTTCTGACTTAGTGAAAATTATATCTGAAAAGTTATAAATATTTATTTTCTTTTGTTTTTGAAAGGTTACATAGTCATTATTTCAACAAGCTGTATAAAGATGGTCAGCAGAACCAATGCACACAATGTACGTTTGTCCGATTTTGCGTTTATAGGTTTCTTGCATTCAACTGTAACATTATTTACTATTACAGTAGCACCTATATATTTCCAAGGCTTTCAGGTGTAATATTATTGACAGGTCAACTATTGTCCTCGCAATTGTTCTTGGTTTCAGGCACTATTTACTAGTCAAATATTCCATTTACACTTAACAAACAATGTCACAATGACAGTGTTAAGTATTTTATAGTTCACAGACTGTCCTGTGAGCCTGTAACTATTTCTGTGCTGTTCCTCAACACCATTAGCACTTTGAAGTGTTTTCAGTCAGTGTCACTGCTTGTAACAAATGTTCTTGCTATTTCTTGCTAACAATTCCAGAGAAAGTCATGTAGATATTGCATTTTATTTATTAAACTTTGTTTTGACTAAGTTTAGTTACCGTAATTTCCGGACAATAGGCCACTTCACTGTATTGGCCCCACCCCTATATTTTTACAATTTTAGAAACAAAACTGCCACTCCAGCATGTTGGCTGCAGCTGATACCCTGGATATGGTGCATACATCCAGGTGTTTAAAATGATCCAAGCTTTTTGGTATAACATTTCAGGTTTCATTAATCACTGATATACAATAGTATACGGTAGTTAATTTACCAAAGAAGGCTAAATGGTTTGGAAAGCATCGGCAAACTGTTTTCATACAGCGGTTAAACCCAAAATACACTCTGTTTACTCAAAATACCAATTAAAAAAACAGAAATGTCGTAAAGGCCACTTGAAACTACTAATTTCAAAGATAAAAAGGTCATATAGGACGCTTCACTGCAAAGGCTGCATCTACGAAAATTCATCTTCTTGATACGTACAGGCCGCAGCCTGTTCTCTGGAAATTACGGTACCTGTGAATAATGTTATATGTAAGACTGTACTATTTATAGATTTATGCAATGTATTTATATTAGGGAAAGAAAACTTTCGCAAAGGTAAAAAGCAGGTGTTATGTAAGACTCACAATACATATACAGTACATGTTCATATACAAAATACTAACCATGTATGCATTAACCATATCTACTGATTGCTATTATGTGTTCTATATATTCGTACACGTGTACTTGTTTATATTACCATAGAGAGGGAAATGTTTGAATCAGATGTCTTCAAATTTTAGTCTTGTTTTTATGTGCAATTTTTCAAATTTGCAATCTGTACAGAAATTCTGGACAGTCTTCCAATTTGCGAGATCGTATTGAAGTAAAAAAATCAGTGTAAATATTTCCCAATCTATAGTTCAGCACTGTAAAAATTAACACTGCCCTTGAAATATGTTTGTTGTTGTTATCAGTATAGACATATATATCTCAGGCAGTCTTTTACTAATCTGCATTCCTCAGTACTTAACTGCTTTAGTCTGCATTCCTCAGTACTTGGCTAATAAGGTTCTGCATTTCTCAATGCTTGGCTGATACTGATGCCACTACTACTGGCAGTGGCATCTACATCCTCAGTAAATAGTCATCAAGGGAAGCAATCCAATAACTCCTCAAATCCTTGGCAGAAAATGCTTTCCTCAGTTCTTGGCTGATATGTACCGGGAATTAAATACCGCAGTTCTTGGGATATAAGTATAAATTCTTAAACTTAGTTTTAAGTTGCTTTCAACATGTACTTATGATATAAATTGCAGTAACCTTAGTACTTGCTGTTTTAATGTGTTCAAGCTCTTCTTGGAGATTTATAAATCGCATACATTCAGAATCTTGACTCTTTTTGTCTGTATTCGTCTGTACATTGGCATGTACTGGTTTGCATTCTGTATACTTGGCTCATACTAACCTGTAATCCTGTTATTGGCTGTATTTATCAGAAGATTCAGGTCTGACTTAACAATAAGTTCTGTCATTTTCTTCAGTATTTATATAGATTTATTGTTTTGCTTTAAGTATTAGTTTTAGAGACTTGCATTCCTAGACTTGGCATACTAGTATGCATTCTTCAGTTATAGGCTAATACAGAGTTGATCAATCTGGCTTGTTATCAGCATGTTATTTTTCTTAATCTTGCCTGTTTAGAGTCTGCTTTCTTCACTCCTTGACTAATATTGTTGCTCCCACTGTACATAACTCCTTTTAGTCGCTTCTTCGGACTTGGCATAGATATTCCTTTCCTACTCCTTTCAGTACTTGAACTGCTTTTAGTTTGCCAGAAATTCAGTACTTAAGTATAGGAAAGCATTCTTCATTACAAATGCTTTTGGTTTGAATTTCTCAGTCCAATTGACTAAAACTGTTTGCAAAATACTTAGTTACTTTAAGTGAGTTACTGTGGTAATTTACAGCTAAAGATGGTAGAATTTTCCTAATTGTCAAGGACTAAGTTCTTTTAGGATAATTAATCATGATTTTTACAGAAAAAAATGTTGCAGAGATAATTTTCTGTCATGACTTGGATTTCCTTGAGGTTTCGGTCCCTTTTAGGGAATGTGGTTGCCAGCCAATAAATTCTGAAGTCCATAAAGCATGTGTCTAGAACAATAGTGGGATTAATGATTACCTATTGAATTGCAGGACAGTATATTGACCACACTGTCAACACAAACCTTTAATTAGATGACCCTTTCTAATAACTAAAAAAAATTGACTCTCCAATCCATAAGTGCCGGAATTTTTATAAGCAGTAGATTAGCCAACTTTTTTTTAATCCATGTTTCTTATAAAACTTAAATATTAGCCCTTTTTTATCACCCACTGAATATCTGTTGATTTCACTAACTCCCATGACATCTACAATCAGGATTGGTCAACATGAGTAATCCAATGAAAATCAAAAACCATGATTAAAAAATGCCCATTGTTTATATCCCTTTTCCTGTAATTTATAACCCTTCAGTTTGGGAAATAGTTTCAAATGTTAGATTCTAAATTATTGCTTGTCGTCTTTCATTTACTTTTGAATAAACACTCTAAACGAAATACATTTAGATTAAGCGTAAAATGCCTAAATATGTTTAAATATGTCGAATCATGTTTGTTTTTAAGTCTCACAATTAGCATGTTGATTAGTATATTCATCACACAATTTTGAAATGTTTTATACCTTTAGAAAGAAGAATCAGTTAATTAACAATAACTTTTATCATTGGTCAGTAAATGTCAAATAAAGTGTTAATTAGAAAACTAATTGTTTGAATAACAGGTACTTTTTTTGTATTTTTACCAGACTTAATTTGTATGGGGATAGTGTACAGATAATGCTATATCTGTATAAGGATAGTAACACTGATAAGGCTTAAATGAGTATGGGTATTTAAAGCTTTAAAGTTTATGGTAAATGGAATTTTTCAAGATTTTAAGTTGTCACTTTTTTTAAATTAAATCATTCTTTCGTAAGTTGTCATTGATATTCTATTCTAATTTCACCTTCATCTCTGCTTTTCCTTCAGACAAAGGTCATTTTCTACTAAAAGATTATCACTATCAAAACTTTTGATTGGTTGGTTGAACATTTGAAAGGAGTAGATCATATTCATTGAATTAAAAGAAGTAAAATTTGTCAACAAGTATAATTATCCAATTGACAATAAAAATATTTTTTTTATTTCACTAAAATGTGAAAATTATCAACAAGATATATTGAACATTGCGTAATTTCATTTTGGAAATGACCTGCTATTACTCCTTCCACACATTACTAGACCAGTTCATTCCACTTTGTGCAGCATAATATTATGTGGATGATCTGTTGGTGGAAGTGCAGGTTTATCAGTGTGATGCATTTGGATCAATAGCTCCTAGTAAAAGTATATCTTGTTATATCTTGTTGTGTCTAAGACCTGAGTGTGCTGAGTGCACTTGTCCACATAGGGGCAGACGGCAAATGAATACCTCGCCAGTTACCGGAAGTGTAATCCAAAGTGAAAAGAATTGACTGATTTAGATTCTTGCTCTTTCTTCATTGTATCAAAGGCTGGTATTTCTATCTAACAAAGTATTCTCACCAAGAACATGTCACTATCTATGCTATTACAGCAGTGTATCTTTTAAAAAAAAAACTGTCTGTATACTCCTGAAACAAAGTTTGGGGGTTATATAGGAGTCACCCGTTGGTCCATCCTTCACATTTGTCAGTTGCATTTTTCTTGTCCGGTGCTTAACTTGAAAACTACTGGTTGGAATTCAATACATTTTCATACAATGGTCAAGCACAATGAGAGGAAGTGCAGTGTACAAGAACCATATCTCTATCTTTACTTATTACAGAGTTATTACAGAGTAGGGGTATTAATCACATTTAGTGATAAGTCTAGTTTAATTCGGATGGATTAATACTCTGTTTCTTAATCAAGAATAAATTTCCTTTCTTTTTTCATGATTTGCTGTTGACAAATGCTTTCTTCCTTACTTAGAAACAATTTTTTCTATACTATCATACTTCATTTTCTTTCTATTTGACATGGTGCTTAATAACTGTTAATAATATTTGTATTAAATAGATTTTGAACATAAGAAAGGTAGAAGATTTGAAAATGTAGAGAAATTACAAGTAAGCTGGGTTGAATCTTGTATGCAATTTTAAACAATATGTTTGAGTTACATACTAACACGATAGTTATACCTTAATAATGGCAGTAAGGTGTATAACGGTACCCATTTCTTGGTATATATGTGCGTGTGTGGCACGTGTGTGCTGCAAGTGGCCTTGTTCTTCATGGTGGGATTTAAAAAGAAGTTTGCACTAACAAGACATGTCAGTAGTATCTTATAGTCTGCTCAAAGGTCAAGGTCACCATAAGTGATTAACTTTGCCACTATTCACTGTATAATTATAAGATGAAGGTTTTCCATGTCTGGCTATAACTGTTGTCCTGCCTAGTGGGCTTTCGGCATAATTTTATGCCAGTGATCAACATTAAAAAAGAACATGTTGCCTGTTCAAAGATTAATTAAAGTCACGCATGGCAATTATTGTTCTTCAAGTCTGGTCCATAGATTTGTTGTTAAAGTAGACATTTGAAGGAAATGTTGCCCTTCTGTTTATTATCACAAGATCAGGTGATTGTAAGTTTAAATCATCTGTTAAAATTTCCATCACATGGCAGAGATAACTTTGACCATCAAAAACATATGAAGGTTGAAAATGTTAAAAGAGGGAATATATATCTACAATAATTTTTTTTTAAAGTGAAAGTAACCGCTATGTGTTATCTTAAAATCTTTCGTCAACAACTTTGCATTACAATTGTACTTATATTCTGCACAGGATACATTTGTACCTATTATAAGCAGCTATTATCTGCTCAAGATATATATGTACCTGGCTGCTATTATCTGCTTAGGAAACATATGTACCTAGCAGCTATTATCTGGTCGGGAAACATATGTACCTAGCCGCTATTATCTGCTCAGGAAACATATGTACCTAGCAGCTATTATCTGGTCGGGAAACATATGTACCTAGCCGCAATTATCTGCTCAGGAAACATATGTACCTAGCCTCTATTATCTGCTCAGGAAACATATGTACCTAGCAGCTATTATCTAGTCGGGAAACATATGTACCTAGCCGCTATTATCTGCTCAGGAAACATATGTACCTAGCCGCTTTTATCTGCTCAGGAAACATCTATACCTAGCCGCTATTATCTGCTCAGGAAACATATGTACCTAGCCGCTACTATCTGCTCAGGAAACATATGTACCTAGCCGCTATTATCTGGTCGGAAATTATATTTACCTAGCCGCTTTTATCTGCTCAGGAAACATATGTACCTAGCCCCTATTGTCTGGGGCATTTGCAGGTATCTGATGATGAATGTTTTATCACCTATTTTAGCCGTCTTGTATCATTTCAGAGAGGACTATGGTTGATACTGGTCTCCATCCATACACTCTATACTCCTACGTTATCAAAGCTGAAAATGCATTTGGGAGTGTTAACAGCTCGGCAGCTTTGTTTCGGACTCCAGCAGGTGCCCCTTACGGTGTGGTAATCCTTAATGTTACAGACATACAGGCAAAGAGTGCACGATTCTTCTGGAATTCTCCACAGATTATGAATGGTCCATTATGGAAATATATCTTGTATTCAGAAACTGAACAAAATTCAACAAGAATTGTCCAATGGGAAGGTCAGCAGACCCAGGTGTCCTTGGTTACTCTGATACCATTCACAAACTACATATTTCATGTAGATACATGCACAGTAGGGGAATGCGAGACAAGTGATCCAGAATCATGCACAACAGGCGGATGTTTGACAAGCGAGCCGGTACTATTTCCAACTATGTCAGCCGTACCGGAAGGCATGTCTCAACCTATAGTCATGGCAGTAAACAATACAGCACTTCGCATCAGCTGGAAACCACCCCAGTATCCTAATGGTAAGAGCTTGTAATAAACTGTTAAGAAAAAAGATCATGACTTTGTCAACAATTTGTGACTAAAGTCAAAATATATTAGGAACTAACACCATTAAGAAGATCTTACAATGACAGTTATTCTACTGTTTGAAGGTTTGTTACTGTGAAGGAAGTCTTTTGGGAAATTGTTTGCAGTGGTAGGCAGCTGTTGGCTTCTCTGACCCAGAGTTGTTTCTGCCAAATGAAGGGTTGTTCAAGTCGTGGATGTGTAATATTTCTCAGGAGTGTGGTAGTAGGTTTCAAATTTTATAATTTTGCTGGAGACTGCAAAACAGTAAGTTAATGCTCCATAAAGAAAATGTTTTGATGTTACAGATGGTACATCTTTACACAATTTATTATTGTTCTGTTTTCTTGTAGGTATCATTATATTTTATGAATTATGGATGAGAGGTGATATTGGACCGGACAATGTGAGATTTCCTTCTGAGACTCGTGTCTTCCATCCCAGTGGTCAGTACAATCCCCGACCAACCCAGAGTCCACATGAGAATACGCTACCACCCCCTGCCACTGAGTATATACTGACTGGACTTGTTCCATTCACTCTATATGAGTTTCAGGTACAGTTTGGCCTTTATTTTTAACGATAAATCAAAGCATAGAAACTACTGAAACTACACAAGAAAAATGCCAGAAAATAGAAAGAAATTGAAAACAAAAGAAAAGCAAAGATCAGTTCTCATTCTTTCTTTGTTTTGTACAGGTTGTGACTGTGTTGCAGTTGAATCCTTTTGATGTAAATATGCTTCTAACTGAGGGGCTAACACATTTACATTAAATGTCAGAATTATGACTGAATGATGGTCCAAGGCTTTCTGTGCTTTTGGTGCTTTGATTTTTTAATTTAAACATAAAACAGCTTCCCACCTAGTACTTCTTTATCCTAATAAGTAAAGCACAGTTTCATGATAAAGTGTTATGCATTTAACATACAAATGTACTTGATTAGTACTGACAAAATTGCTGACATTGTGTGTGTGTATTTAAATGTGCCAAAGCCAGATGTTTTTATTGAAATCTTCTGTTGAATTATTTTTGATCTAGGTGTTGGCAGAGAACAGTGCTGGTAAGGCTGCCAGTGCCTGGGTGTCAGGTAGAACCGGGGCCACAACTCCTCTCTCTACTCCAAAACCTAAGGTTTCTGGCTTTAGCCCCTTTTCTCTGAACATCTCATGGGATGCACCAGCAGACGATCAGTCAAGGGGGATAATCATTGAGTACAGGGTATATTACTACACGGAAATGGATTTGTCAGAAACGCCACATGCTCCGCCTTTTATGTGGTCACTAGTGACGGCACAGGGTCCTGACATGATGTATTACATTCTCGGAGGATTGAGTCCCTACACAGAGCATACAGTGATGGTTGAAGCGTGTAATTCTGTCGGATGTGTCAACAGTACAGAGAGTACTGGAAGAACCAATCAGGACAGTAAGTGCCATTCAGATATCACACATTATTAATTAATGCACTATATATTTTTGCTATATTTACTTAGGCTAGTTTTCTTCAAATTTAAGAATATGCAAATAAAATTTTCTTTACTTCAGAAATGTAATTTTTACATCTTGCTTCACTTTGTTTATACAAAAACATGAAATTACACAAATCAGCCCAACATCAGTAAATAATGCAAACAATGAATGGTGCAAGAACATTTGATGATTTCTGATCAAAAACATTAGTTATGCAAAAAAATGGAAAGGAAAATGTTTTTTATGGTTTTATGCTGTGAATGCCATGGTTTATGATGTTCTTTCAAAGTAAACCCAAACTTCAAAGCTAGAATTGACATTTTCTTTTTAAACATAGATCTAAGTTTCATTCTTGTTGAAAAAATAAGCTGTAGGTAAGTTTGATTACAGAAAATACCCTTAAAATTGCAATTAAAAATCTATTACTATATGTCCGGCATAGTTAAAGTTTAAGATTACCTGTGTTTATTACTTTAAGAAGTAACTACTTGATTATAATTATGTACATGTTGTCTATAAAATCTATGAAATGACCAAATTCAGTCGAACATGAATAATTTAGAAAAGTGTTCTACTTAAAAAATACAATACTATAAATGGTCCTGATTAAAAGTTTTGTTCTGTATTCAGTGAAGAGAAATTATGTGAAATGTTCAACATACAGTGAGAAATTTCTATTTTCACAGTACCAGAGGGTCTGGAGAAACCACTGGTGGATGGTTTAAACTCTTCAGCTATGGACATTATGTGGCAAGAACCATCTTTCCCCAATGGTCCCGAGCCGTACTACACCATTCAGAAGACTATTCCAGCACTGAGTTACCCTCCTCAGGTGATTAGTGGTACCCGGTTCCCAGGTGGAGGATATTACCTCTTTCCACCAGACACCATTCCGCCCAACGTTGACTTCACAGGTGAGTTACACAGTTATTCATCACCCTATTGGAATCATTTACTTTCTTCCATTTGAGAAGTGTAGGTCAAGATGCAGCTTGAATATCCATGTCAATCAGTTGGCATCTCCTTTGAACAAATTAAGTTTAATGTACGTTAAAATTTGTTAGTGGCTTCTAAAACATAAAGATAGGTAATAGTTTTATTACTTTTTTCCCTCATAGACAAGTGGTAAATATATGATTTGAAACTTAAGCTCACTTCTTACTGGTCAAAGGTCAGCAACTTCAGACTTTTCTGAGAAAAAAATTCTGCATCTAATCAAACCTGTTGCATATTCATGCCCAATCAAAAGTTTGTTTTAAAAGAAACCAAACTTAAAAATAGAAGTGGGATTTTCATTGGTACACCAGCAGTGGTCACTGACAAGGTTTTTAGCTAAATGTAAGGTTGATTGTAAGCCTTCTCTTAAGATGTCAATATACCTGGGTTTGAACAAGACATTGACTGCTTTTTGTCTGAAAAAATAGTTCAACCTAGTCAAAACACATGGGAACCTAATAAGGGTAAACTGAAACTTTTCAAACCTTGTAAGATTGTGTCTAAATGTGTCAGCATTTGATGTCTAATTTTTCAGTTTTCAGAAGCTTGGCATGGCTTGAGTTTTGAATAAAGAAGGAGAGATTTACTATCAAATGAATACATTCCTAAAATTGATGAACTAAATCTGATTTCCAACTTTCATATTAAATTATCTTTTAATTATCTTGTTATATTTTAGGCATCAGGTTTTGGTTCCGTACGAGGGAGCGGGAAGGATTGTTGTTGTTTGCAGCATCCGAGGGACAGCAGAGTGAATTTGTTGCCTTACAGTTCAAACACGGCCGGCCGTGGTTCCTCTTTGACCCACAAGGTTTGTGTGTATGATTATCAGAATTAATAATTAGATGAAGAAAGTAGAATTTCTAGTTTTCTCAAAAGCACATAATTACCACAAAGTCAAAAGGATTGAACCATAAAAAATTAATCTTCTGATAGAAGTAAACACTTCAAGTCTGTCCAGCACTTTTTGTGGCATCAGCTAGTTTGTATGAAAAATTACAGGTTTGCAAAATATGTCAAATATGGACACAACACAATAATAATGAAACTTATCTCATGTTCAAAACCACTACTGCTTGTTTCTGTCTCTAGGGGAGTGTGAAACACAGGTATATCTAGCTCCGGACCCTAATAAGGATATGGTATACACTGTTCATGATAATGAGTGGCATTACCTGACGGCAACTATAGCTAATCTAAATGCCACATTGATTGTTGATGACCAGAAAGGTACAAGCATGTAGGGTGTTTATCTTCTGGTACCATTTCCTAGATGTACAGCTGTGTATAGTGGTCCTTGATGCTTTTAGAAATTATGATGGTGACTTGATTAGATGTGGGATTTGTACATGTATTGCATGCCTCTAGGGCTATAGATTAATAAATTTCAGGCTTTCAAAGTGAAATTCATGGTTTTCTTTTGTAGAAGTTCCAAGTTAATTCGGTGTTTTCTTTTGTTGCATTTAAATCTGCATGACTTGAGAATTTGTAGATGTGAGTTGTTAGTAACTTTTGGCATATAGTCAAATCTTTACTAATCTCATTTTCTTGGTAATAAGGTTTTTATAATTAGAAATAAACTTGTCTTGCGTTAACCATTACACGTTCAAAAATGAAAGGAAGCAGAAGAGAGGTCTTTGAGCATAAGATTTAATGTTTATTCAGGGTCAAAGGTGAGAGGTCGTACAGAATATAAATCATGAGTCAATGGTAAAATCAGAAAACAGGTCAAAAGTCAGTGGCAAGTCATAATTAGCCAAATGATCCATGGACAAGTAATAAATGTGTCCTCTTTGACATCGCTTTTGGAACGGTTGTGCATCTGTCTGTGTCCAGTCAGAATCTCTTTAACTGCCAGAGGGATTTGAAATAATTTTACACAAATGTTACCCATGCAGAGCACAGGTGCCAATCATCTCATTACCAAGGTCAAATGTAAAGAGTCAATGGTCATTTAACTATCTTGTTACCCACTCTTACTTCTTGAAGGATTTTTTAAACAATTAAGGTCAAATGAGGGAGGGGGAGGGAGAGAGAGTGTCAGATGATAAAGCCTATAAAACCTGCTGTCTCTTTTGAATCACTTTCATTTCTGATGCATGATTGAACCTTGGTAGGATGCTTTGCTGGGGGTCCTGTATAGTTGGTGAATTGGGTGATAGTAGTATTCTTGTTAGTATACTTACTGAACGGCTTGCTGGACACAGGCAGACTTGTTTGCATTGACTTCAGTTGTACATTTTTTAGCTCGACTTTTCCAAGAAAAGGGGAGCTATCCTACTCGCCCTGGCGCGGCGCGCGCCACACCTTGGTTAAGTTTTCCGTACCACCCCACTTTATTTCAAAAGTATTAGAGGTATGGCTTTGAAACTTACCATACTTGTTTACCATCTAACTTCCATCTACAGACAAGAGTACTAACTCTGTCAAGTTTTTGGCAGATTTGGCCCTTTTTTGACTTAGAAAGTGTATTGAGCTTGGTTAAGTTTTCCGTACCACCTCACTTTATTTCAAAACCATTGGAGGTATTGCTTTGAAACTAACCATACTTGTTTACCATCATGACCTACATCAACGACAAGAGTACATTACTCTGTCAAGGTTTTTGACAGAATTATGCCCCTTTTTACTTAGAAAATACATTGAATATGGGTAAAATCCACTTATTGCCTTAACCCTTTGAGATATTGCTTTGAAACTTTGAATGCTTGTTTCATCATTACCCCATCTGTGGGCAAGAGAAGGTACTCTGTCAGGGATTTGTTTTAAAATTAAGGCCCTTTATCAACCTAGAATCTTGGTTAAGTTTTCCGTACCAGTCCACTTTTTGACTAAACTGTTTGAGATATTAATTTGAAAGTTGGAATACTTGTAAACCATCATGATCCCAAAACATGGGCGGAGAAGGTAATTCTGTCAAGGATTTTATATGAATTATGGCCCTTTTTGACTTAGAAACTCAGTTAAAATTTTCATTCTTGTCCACTTGTTGACTTAACCATTTGAGATATTCTTTGAAAGTTGGAGTCTTATGTACGATCATGAGACCTATCTGTAAGCAAGAAGATAACTCTGTGAAAATGTTTCTTGATTTGTCGTAGAAATTCCAAGCTAAAGTCTTGTGTGCACTGGCACTGTCTGCACATATATCTTAACCACTTGAAGTATTAATCTACAACTTTCTGTAGTATTCAGGGATATCAAACATTTAAGTTTGATAACTCTTGACTTAATATCTTGCTACTTGTGGCCCTTGTTTATACAGATCCTTGTTTTGCCTTTTAACTGTCAAAGTTTTTTTTTTCGCACTAAAATGGATCTTGTTTGTGTTTATGTGAGTGACTGACTTCAGTTGTATGTCAAGGACACCAGTTGGTCCCAAAAGCCATTCAGTAAAGGATCGCTTGATATTTTCAAACAGATCTTAAAGGGTACTTCTTTATATCTAATGTTGAAGAAATTTATTTATTGGTGATACATACTGGAGTTAGCAACACAAATTTGTTTATTGTCTAAGTTTTGGCATCCATTTTGTCACAATGCCGTCAATCTGCATGACTCAATCATTATAAAGACTGTATAAGGATATATTTTATTTGTCCGATTGTGATTTTTTGGAGGTTTTTTTGGTTATTGGATATGTTTGAAAATGTCAAGTGCTCAATCATAGATAGCAAATAATTATGTGGGACTGGAGCATTTTCAGGTTGACTGGTTTGATATTTTTGTTTCAGGTTTTTTTGTTTCAGATGACTTCTTTTAATTGTACAAGTAAAAGAGGTATGTCCTACTACAGGTAGAAATTACACAAAATGTGCTTAATATATTTTACTTGCTGCGTTTAAAACAGGGTGTGCCTCTTTTGTGACCCCCAACAATGATGAGGGTTTAGTGTACAGTAATAATGTATGGCATGAAATGGTGGCATGGAGAGATGAGAACGTTGCCTACATTTCCATTGATAACGTCTGGACAGGTCTGAATTTAACTTTGTCATTAACACTGTTAATAAATATAAATGTGGTATTAAATATTGGTTGAAATTCACTTTGATAGTATTTGAATTGACTCATGAGGAAATCAGTAAGATAGGTTTTATTTCAGCATTTGCAAAGTTTAGTATGAGCTTAATAAGTACATTACTTACCCATATTTATTAGTCTTTAATTCTTTAAAAATTGTAAAAAGAAGTAAAAATATTTATAGTCAATTTTACAAAATGTTTATCATTTCTATTACTCTACTCCCAGATACAAAGTATATGGGAGCTATATTGGAATCACACATGTCTATCTCTCTGTCTGTCAGTCTGTGGACAAAATTTGTTCATGCTATTTCTTTGCGAACCATTGGTTGGAATTCAATGAAACCTCACATAATTGTTTAGTACCAAGTCTAGTTGTGCATATCCTTGACTTGTTCTGCTTGGATGATTTTAGTTACAAATGTAGTTAGTGATTTAGTGCCCTTTCATTTTTTCATACAGAATTCATAGAGATGTTTGTCCATGCTATTTCTCAGTAACCTGTCCCCGTAATTATAAACAAGAGCTGTCCCTCACAAACCCGAAACCCCCTGTCCAAGCCAATAAATGTCTATGTAATTTTAAAATCCTTCCACAGTAATCGTGCTTACAGTACCATTATTTAAACACTAGTGACCTTGACCTTTGAAGTAGCTTGGCCAGTGACCAGTTGCACTCAAGATTTAAAATCCTTTAAAGCTAATTGAGTTATTGCCCTTAGATGTTTTCAGCTACCTAAACTCTAGTACTTTTATTTGATAGTGTTTGACATGAAGATCTTTTTGTCTGCAACATTTTGAAATCTTCAAGGCTCAAGTTATAGTCCGGACACGAATGTGTGCATGCAATGCAGAATTCCATTACCTTAAACTAAGTGTGCCTTGAAAATGGGTCTTGCACGGACACGTCGTCTTGATACATTTGTCCCAAGCTTATTTTAAAATCCTTAGTGACAAAGTTACAGTCAGCATGTGTGCATATATGCATAGATAGAGGAACCATTTCAAACTCTAAGTGTGCCTTGAAATTGCAACTGGCCCTTTTGTTATTTATTTTCAATGCATGACAAAGTTACAGTCCGGGACCAAATATTCATATGGTTATAACCTGCATACTCCAATTTTGACTCACTTTGGTAATGTGGGTTGAATCACCTCTTGATGTGCTAGACATTTGTGCCAAGTTATTTTAAAACCTTCAATGACGAGTAAAATTTCACATGAGTGATAAGTACAAAGTTTTATTAGCTTGAACAATATTGCCAGCATTATTAGTGCATATTGCCATATTTTGCTGTTATTGCTGAAACTTCTTACATGTACATATTCTCTGGAAAACAACCTAAGCTGTCAGCATGTAGCACCCATATTAAGTGCTCTTATTCTTTAATTTTATGAAATCAGGTTGAAGTGGCTATCTAAAAGATATAATGACTGTGTTAAGGGAGTATCTAAGGGTGTTCATCACTTTTAGTGATAGCCCTACTTGTATATCATGTGGTAAAGTAACAAAAAATATATATAGAAATATGAGAATTGTGTAAAAGTATAATGTTACTGTGATTTGTCAAAATAAGTTTGTCTTGTGCAAGTAGTAAAAGTATGATATGTTTTTAATGGTAAGCCAGGCAATGTGCCCAGTATAAAACAGAGCTTAGCCAAAGTCTCTGGGTGAGCTATTAGTATAGGTGCCCAGTATAAAACAGAGCTTAGCCGAAGTCTCTGGGTGAGTGATTAGTATAGGTGGGTGGACCTGTATCCATTGTCTGTTATCTATTGTCAACATTTTCACCAGAAGCTCTTCTCCTCAGAAACTGTTTGTCAAAAAAACAGGAAAAGGTTCCTGTGCAGTGCACACCAGGGTTTCTGTTACTAAAAATAGAAGAACCCTTTTACAGCTTCTTCTCAGCAAACAATGGATTGTCAACAGACTTGCTCTACAGCATCTTTGCATTGCCCTCTTTCAAAATACAGGAAATGGTTTCGGTCAAGTGCACATAGGGGCAGCTGTTACTAAAAATAGAAAAAAACATTTAAACAGCTACTTCTCATGGAACAATAGACTGAATGTCACTAAAACTGCTCTGTAGCATCCTTGCATTGTCCGCTTTGCAAGGACATTCAATCAAGATACTGACCACATGAAATATAACTTGCTCCGATGAGTAACTTAGGGCCAACTTGGCAATATTGTTTCCTCTAAATATTACTTTTTTTGTACAAAAATCTTGATAAACATACACATGTATATGATTTTATTGCAGCACATATTATATACGATTTTATTGCAGATTTTGTCCAATATTTACAGGCGAGGGCATTTTTACAGGGTTCAGTCTGCTTCTCTGGGAACCCTGATTGGATTTGTTTATTTAGATCAAGCTGTTTAAAACAATGGCTGCAAAGCATTTTGATATAGTTAATATTTATACAAGTGTAAAATAAATTATATTGATGAATGACCATTGTATAAAATTTGTTAAACATTTTCAGTGTAATGGTTTAATGGAGAATGTACTTTCTGAAAATTAATATGTCTTTGATATGTAAATTTTATAGTGTTTCAAAGAAAAGATTAAAAGATTGTTTTCAAAGATACTTGTCAGATAGTAGTTTCATATATTATTGCAGTTATATTTATATATGTCAGACACTCCTTGTGATGCTTGCATTTGTTTACAAAGAATACATTGAGTTTTAATCTTATCATCATATGAATTTGGCATAATGTGTTTGCTCAGTTAAAGGTCAAGGTCTTATTAAGAGGTCAGTGGTAATTGTGAGGGAGGTAACAGTGAAGAGACATGGTTTTGCTTCACTAAAAACAGAACCGTGTGCTTCCCACAATAAATGCTGAGCATATTGTAATCATACTAAAATAATTCATTAGGGGAGATGCTATATGATATGTTAGTGACTTGAACTGGTACACTGTGTCAGTTTTCTTTAATTTTTTTTTAGCTGAGTGCACTTTTGAGGCTGATAAAAAATGACTGTATGTAAATGTTTAAGGTTCACGTACAAGCAGATGTGCAAAAGGCACTATCATAGGTCCAAACACTGGAGTTTACATCGGAGGACTACCCGCAGACTTTGAGGTTCGGCGGAAAAACAGTAAGGACCAGAGACTTAAGGTACGTACATTTGTTTAACAGTTGAACTTTACATATACCTTATAGAGAATTAACACTCATTGTGTTTTATTTTAGGTGATAAGACTAGTGTGTGTAGTCAGGGCACAATAATAGGTCCCAATACAGGGGTCTATATAGGGGGCTTGCCAATTGACTTTCAACTTCGAAGGAATAATGCCCTTAATAATAAAGACCCAAGGCTTTCGGTAACATTTATGTCATCGTCATGTGTACATATATAGGTATTGTGACATCATGCGAACCACCCTTTGCTTAGCATAACTTTTTTCTGCTGATTGTTTATATTTCGCTTTAAATGTAAACATATATCTATAAATAAAACTGTTGTGTCATGTTCACATGGTGATGTCGAGTCAGTCTTTCAGTATCACTTAGAAATGGTTGAATTATGACAATTTTCAGGAGTCACACAACAAATCATTATCTGAAGGCAATTTTGTCATCTATCAATATTCAAGTCATTTTATCTGGTAACAGCATCACTATTACAAAATGTAAATGACATTGACCAGGTAAAAATTGTCAACATACATAATACATATACACAATTGTGGATAACCATTGTTATTACATGTACATCAATGTTGGTTTTATAGCCTCTGATTCTCATGTGACAGAGGACCTAATATAAGTCATTTAGTAAACTTATATTTAGTTCGTTTTATAGCATATAGTATATTTGTTTTAAGTGTGTCTACTGTACTTACCCAGTTACCATGAAAAGTAGTCAGAATTTTGTCTTGATGAACTCTAGGTCAGGTTCCAAACTACATGTAACTCATGTGGGATCAAAAACTAGGTCACCAGGTCAGTTGATAGAAAAAACCTGTTTCAAATTTTTACAACCAATAATCTTGAATTTGTCTTGATGCCAAACTTGGTCACAAGAGGTGTAAAACTAGGACACAAGGCCAAATAATAAATAAACCTTGTGAAACTCTTAGAGTCATTTTGCACCCAATCCTCCTGAAAGTTGGTCCTGAAATGTGAGCCATAATAAACTCTAGATATAAACTGAAACTTATCATGTGTCACTAAAAGCTAAGTCATCAGGTCAAATAAGAGCAATTGTACTGGGGAGTGATTTTTAAATACGGTATGCTTGAAAATTGTTTTAAATATCCTTATAAAAGAATATAGTGCAACCTATCCATCATATTGTTATAGATGAAGTGTATTTTGTAATGTCTGATCTGTGATGTTTTAATATCAAAACTGTATATTTGTAGTCAAAGCATGATCTCATGTTTATCATGTATACTACAAAGTGTTAAATGTTACATCTAAATACATGTACATATATCTGTATTGTAGTCATTATATGCACCGTGTCTGTTGTCAGGCAACCTCAGCCAAAGGCTTATCTGTGGTCCATCTGTCCTATCCAAATGAATCAGCATTGGATTGGACGGCCTAGATGGGCTGCAGGGTCACTTTAGTCTAGTTGTTTATCATTTTTATCAATATAAGAGATTTTGTAGATTTATAAACAGAATATGATTGTATAAAGTTTTATTATTATTATTTTGTTTTAAGTTATTATTATTTAATTTGATAACAGTTTTAAGGAGTAAAAAGTCATTGTTAAAACAGAATATTCAACTAAATAATTTTTATCTGCTTTAAGTAATTTCTATTTTGTTACAAAAATACAACAGTCTTTTTCCTGTGTATGATTTAAACAGAAAATGTTTATTCAGGTAAGTATGAATAAGTAATTATGGTATTATGTTCTATTTTAATGCTTTAAAGTTATAAAGCAACACACGTGTATAGTGAATAATAGCAGGGTCATTACAAATGCACTGAAGAGATGTTGATGATTAAAAAAAATACTGTGTATGGATAGAGTACTGTCGTGGATTACCAGACGGAACTTACTGATCCTCCAGTTTGGGCTGTAGAAGTTATTGTTCTTGGTTGAGCTCAATGAAGCATTGCCGTCCAGAAATAACAAGAGATTATTGTATTTTATGACAAGACACAGTCTGTTGTCTGTACTAGCTACAAGTGTAGGAATGTCTGTGAACAGCTGGTTATACTTGCTGTTGCTCATGTGATATCTATGAGAGGGAATTCAGGAAGGTGTGACAGCACTTGCCACTGAAGAGAGACAGGCATTCATAGCATTGTCATAGATATACAGAAATTGTAATACTATATATGGTGAACAACAGGGGCAGTCCATGCAGTATGATAACATCTGTCTGTTAAAAACAGTCAAATATGATAAAGAGAGTGGTGGTGTAGAGGTTAAGGTGACTGCCACTCTTTTCAGAGGTTGACAGTTCAAACCCCACTGGGATCACGACCGTACCTCATATGACACTTGTACTGGTTTTCCAGGAAGTAGACTGGACATGACTGGATAAGCTTCAAGCTTTCTTCACAATTCAGCTAAAATAGATATGGTAAATGGTGGTTCTGTTGGTATCAGTTGGGAGTATGGCTTGCATTATGGTCTTTGGTTTGCTTGTGATTTAATGGTTTTCCCCAATGTTTTGTAGATTATAGACCAGAGTTTCCAGGGATGTATACGAGATATACAGATAATGCAGCAGAAGTACCCCGTGGAGATCTGGAAGACTTTGGACTGGAATGATGCCATACACAATGAACTGGCTTTCCTCAACTGGGAAGGCTGCCCTATAAATCTTGATAAAGGCATACACTTTATGGGACAAGGTATTGTAGATGCAAAATCAGTCCTAATTAAATATAAAAAAATTTCAACCATTAATGACCAATTTAAAACACTCATCTTAACATTTTAATTACATTATGTAACTGAAACAAGTAGCCTAAGGGGACTTTATATTGCCTTGCTCTTGTTAAGCATCTTGTTGATAATGAGTCTTAGATTGTGCTTAACATGCAGCATGCTAAAGCATGTTTTGTCTTCAGGTTATGCTAAGCTTCCAGCCAACACTGCACTTCAGCTTGGAAATGAGAAAACAATTGAATTTGGATTTCGAACACAGATGCACTCTGGGATACTCTTTTTCTCATATGGTGGATCTGGAATTTACTATTTCTGTGCCGTGATCAATGGAGCAGTTCATTTTGAGTTTGCAAACAGACTTCTAGTGGGGTCTGTGACCTTCAGTAAGCCAGAGGTCAACTTCTGTGACAGTCAGTGGTACAAAATTACCTTAGAGAAGAAAGGACAGCAGGCAACTATCACAGTGGACGGTGTCGGTACAGAGTCATTCGGAGATCCCAATGTTGAATTGAACGTGTTGACGTCTTCAGATTTCTACGTTGGAGGAGTACCGCTGGAGTCAGAGGCTCATGACTATATACTGAATAATAAATTAGCGTTACCTGTAGCAGGTTAGTATTTGTACAATGTGGTTTGAATAATGAGACATAACTAGTAGATCTAGGGTGAAACAATTTTGCATGTTTTACAAACGATGTGTAATCAAAGCCAGATTCCCTCTTTCTAACATTTAGACATAACCTGGTAAGAAAAAAATTGTACCCGACAAGAATACTTTGGAATACATATTGTTCGTTTAAAAAAATATTAAGTATCTGATTGACTAAAAATGTTGTACATGTTTTAAACAGAAATACTGTCTTAATTGATATAAAGAATATATTCCTGACACTTAGCAGTTGTAGAGTGCCGGCAAAGTGCCAGGGTTAGCTATTGTGACGTCCGTCATATTTTGTCGGTCTGTCTGCCTTGTCTGTCAGCCCATCCCTCATTTTCTTTAAACAACAACTTCTCAGAAAGAACGTGGCCAAGTTTGATGAAACTTAGCAGGGATATTTCTTGCATGAAGCTCTACCAAGTCATTCCATGTAAATACACAACCGTTCATCCAGAGTGAGATATTTTGTGTGGCACTGTTAAATGAATTTCTTTCAAGTTTGTTCAAATCATACAGTCATAGGGACCTGAAGACAGAAAATCTTGTCCATGCTTCTTCTCCAAAACCCCTGCTAGATTTTCATAAAACTTTGCCAGAAGCATCAGTATGAAGTCTAGTTATTAATACTTATTAAAATATAAAGTCACTGACTAATAGGTGAAGGTCAAAGTGGTGGGAGACATACAGGTGAAGGTCAAAGTGGTGGGAGACATACAGGTGAAGGTCTGGTGGGAGACATACTTTTTTCATTAAAAAACAATCTCTAGTTTTACATAGACTTGTATATGGAAATACTTTAAAAAAAATCTTGTTTAATACATACAATAAGGCCTGGAGCTTAGATATTTGGTATTTGGTGGTCCTCAGCCAGGATTTATACCCATTGGCTCAAAAATGGCCACACCCAAGGGTTCACTTATTTTTTATAGACTTAAGGAGATATGAAATGTAGCAAATCAAGAGAATTATTCAGAATTTCAGACCTTTTCTTTTACCAGGGTTTGGAGGATGCATCAAGGATTTAAAGTTTGACATGTTCAAACAAGTTGCAGGCAGTTTCTACATCCCCGATTTCTTAGAGAGTATAATAGAGGTTGTGAATGTAAACATGGATGGTTGTGCACCATATCACGTGTTCCCAGACCAGTGCAAGGATGACCTTATTTCTGATGTGTACAATGGCACAGACTTACAGACGTATGATGTGGGACTTCATTCTTACACTGATTACTTGTACAGAGTAATTGCTACGAATGATGCTGGATCAGGAAAATCACCGTGGGGCTATGGTCGCACTAAGGAAGGATGTAAGTCAAACTAATCAAAAACTATCTATGCTTTGCTGTAGACCAGTCAGAACACTTTGCTGATAAAGTTTACCCTGCTCCCAGCAAGTGATTGTACATCTGCAAACTGCAGATCATGATCAGCCTGCACATCTGTCAGTATCTTTTCTGTTAGCACCCCTTTGAACTATTGATGGTACGATCCAAATTGAAAAATGGACAAATCCATTTTAGAAATTTAAATGTTAAATAACTTAAAATAAAGTGAGAACACATTTGCATAATGGTATGAAATGTTTGGTTTATTTGGTACAGAAAATAATAGAAATCTAAATCACTGAATACATCATACCTATGCAACATAAAAGCGACAAGAAAAAATAATGTTTGTTGAAGTTATTTAGTACTGTGAGTGAGCTGTAAATATTGAGTTAACTTTGGCCATCATGTTGTAAGAGATCATATTGCGGAGAAAAACTTATTTATAGAAATATCTCATTGAGCATTTAAGATAACTTTTTGGTTAACTGACAAAATGAAAGTCCATTGTCTGCATTTTCAAATACAATCACCTTGAAGAGGAAATTATTTTTATGAAGGGAAGGTTTTAGGCACTACCAGTGAGAAAAGAAGGTACTGGACTTAAATACCAGTATGATACTGCTTAAAAAATATATATCAAATTACTAAATTAAAAACACTCATTTCTTTTACAGCTCCTGTAGGGGTCACTGCACCGTATGAAGTGTACCATTATAACGGATACCTGGTCAAGTTCAAGTGGTTAGCTCCAGTCAGTACTGCCGGCTTAATGACTCAGTTTGTACTGATGGCTTATAATCTGGATAATGAAACTATACCTCCTGTTGAAGCAATCTTCACCAACACGTCCAAGAGAGAAGGTGCTTTGTTTTGTTTTAATGTATGCCTTTCATTAATGTTGTATAAATTTGACCAACCCCTTTGGCCATTCTTTACTCTCTGGTGACTCAGGCCAACAATTGAAGACCATTATGGTCCTCTTGTTTCAAATTTTAAGATATAGAAAAGTGTTAATTTGAGTTCAGTTATGCAAAAACAAATTTCTTGGCATAAGAAGTCTTTGGAAAACTCTCGGTATAACGACTACAAAAAGAATAAAATTAATGTCTTTAGAAAAAAAATCATTTTGATTGTCTTGTCTAAAATAGATTTGTAGCCAATATCCAGCCTGTACATTTGCCGTCTGATCTAGATCCACGCTGGTTTAGACACAGAAACTGATGTTAGTTTTTGCAAACTTTTGATTCTACAAAATAGTTACTACAATTTGCGCTTTAAAAAGTAAACTTGGAATTTTATAACATTTTTATAGCAAGCAATTTTTGCTCTCTTACTGGTAAACTATTTTTAGGCAATGGCCACCTTGGATATAATTTTTCAAATAAAAAATGTAAACCAGTGTTAAAGTATATTTATGCCCTCTAATAGTTTAATTCATTGAACTGCCTTACAGGAAATATGACAGGGATAATTCCTTTCACACATTACAATGTGAAAATGGTCGCTTGTACTTCTGGTGGTTGTTCAGTGAGTCCAGATGGTTTAAAGATACAGACAAAGGATGAAGGTAAACTTTCTTGAATGGTTTTTAAGCAACACGTTTTCTTGATAGATGGTTGCTAGGCAACATATTTCTTGATAAATGATTGCTAGGCAACATATTTCTTGATAGATGAAAGTAGTAGAAAGTATTAATCCACTCTGCTAGTTGGAGGCGGATTAATGATAAACTATCACCAGATTTGGTCTGTACTGTATAAGGCCCACTATGCTGCTCAAAGAAGCTACAGGAGTTGCAAGAAAAGCTTAAAATAATTCTGTTTAAGTTACTAGGTACCTTGTAGATTGTCTTTTAGCTTCCAGGCATTAGCTAAAAGATCTCATTTAATTTATAACTAGAATTTATCTCAAAGTAAAAACTGTACATGTAAATTTACTATTTTCACATAGCTTTGTAAATATTTCTGCAGCACCAGAGCAAGTACCGCCTCCAAGAGGGGAGTCAGGACCAAAGCATATTTATGTAACATGGGAGCCCCCAGCAGCCCCTAATGGACTCCTGACAGGTTATTTTCTATATATGGATGAAACACTGGTCTATACAGGTGCTGGCACTGCCTTCAATGTAACAAATGAATTGAGGGTTAGTATTTTAATTTCTGTTGGTAAAAAAGATGTTGTAATATAAGATATATTTGAAACATGTTGCCTTATTCTCGTAAGAACCAGATAGAATATTTCATGATGACAGAATTTCAAACATCTCATATTTTTATGCCCCCCAGGTAGGCATATTAAAATCGCACTGTCTGTCTGTCCGTGCATCCATGTAACTTTGTCATGCATTGAAGGATTTTGAAATAACTTGGCACAATTGTTCAGCACATCAAGATGATGTGTCACATGCAAGACTCCCGTCCCTATGGCAAAGGTCAAGGTCACACTTAGGGTTTGAAGGTATTGGAATCCTCTGTATATACATACATTCATGTCCGGACTGTAAGTTAGATTGTTCAAAGTCCAAGTTTTCACTGTAAGTTAGATTGTTCAAAGTCCAAGTTTTCGGACTGTAAGTTAGATTGTTCAAATTCCAAGTTAGATGTTCAGTCCAAGTTAGATTGTTAAAATTCCAAGTTAGATTGTTCAAAGTTCATGTTAGATTGTTCTAGTTGGAGTAAGATTGTTCAAAGTTCAAGTTAGATTGTTCAAAGTCCAAGTTAGATTGTTCTAGTTGGAGTAAGATTGTTCAAAGTTCAAGTTAGATTGTTCAAAGTCCAAGTTAGATTGTTCTATTTGGAGTAAGATTGTTCAAAGCCAAAGTTAGATTGTTTAAAGTTCAAGTTAGATTGTTCAAAGTTCAAGTTAGATTGTTCAAAGTCCAAGTTAGATTGTTCAAAGCTAAAGTTAGATTGTTCAAAGTTCAAGTTAGATTGTTCAAAGTCCAAGTTAGATTGTTCAAAGCTAAAGTTAGATTGTTCAAAGTTCAAGTTAGATTGTTCAAAGCTAAAGTTAGATTGTTCAAAGTTCAAGTTAGATTGTTCAAAGTCAAAGTTAGATTGTTCAAAGTCAAAGTTAGATTGTTCAAAGTCCAAGTTAGATTGTTCAAAGCTAAAGTTAGATTGTTCAAAGTTCAAGTTAGATTGTTCAAAGTCAAAGTTCAAGTTAGATTGTTGAAAGTCCAAGTTAGATTGTTCTAGTTGGAGCAAGATTGTTCAGAGCCAAAATTAGATTGTTGAAAGTTCAAGTTAGATTGTTCTAGTTGGAGTAAGATTGTTCAAAGTCAAAGTTAGATTGTTCAAAGTTCAAGTAATATTGTTTTAGTTAAATAGTTAAAGTAAGATTGTTCAAAGTCCAAGTTAGGTTATTATAGTTTAAGTAAGATTGTTCAAAGTTCAGGTTAGATTGTTCAAAGTTGAAAGTTATCCCCTTGATCTGTGTTTCAGGAGTACACATCCTATGTGTTTTATCTGGAGGCTTGCACCAAGGTTGGCTGTACCAAGGGACCATCTGCTACACTCAGTACTGCTCAGTTAAGGCCAAAGTTTGTGAAGGCACCAGTACTTACGGCACTAGGTATGTTTTTGCATGTTAAACATAGTATATTCATAATTATAATATTTGTTTTACTTTGTAAATGATAGAGAAATCAGTTTTTTGTTGGCAAAAGAAAGATTTTAGTGACCCAAATTATCTACATTACATATAACAGTAAAGCAATCTGTCAGATTTATATTTATAAATCTTTCACTTATAATTCTAAATTGCCAAGTATATTAATCCCTTTGTGCAACATTTTCTAAATGTTAAATCTTGCATTTTGAAACATCTCCTACATAAGTGAAGATCAAATCGTCATTTTATGTGTTTTATTGCACATGAATAGAAAGCTTTAACCATGATAATATTTCAAAGGGGTGTTTTGTTAAACATGATTATAAGGCTTCAAATTGTGGTCATATATGCTACATTTAGGTTCAGATTGTCTGAGGGTATTGACTGTATTTGTATACAGCAACTGTATTAATGGTATGAATTAGGCTAAAGACAGTGTATTTGATATTATAACAGTTATGGAATGATTTTAAACCTCCTCCAAACTTTGACCCTGCTGCTTACAATATTGCTTACTTTTAGAAGGAGGTTTTAAGTGGTGTTAAGTATAAAATTTAATGTTTTATTATTTGGTAAGTCATACCAGAACTTTGTCTTGTAGCAAAGTATAGAATTTTTAATTGTTATAGATATTTCTACCTGGAACAGTCCTGAAAAAGGTCTTACATTATTTTTCTGCAGTATACAAATATACATGTATATATTGTTTTATGTTCTAGGTGTATTTGAAGGTACTGGTATAATAAAGTTTGCAGTGCTTTTAAGTTTCAGCTGGTCTCTGCTGAGTTTATTATAACGCTTTTTACTACCTGCAAAATGAAGTTTTTTCGGGGATATACTGGAATCGCCCTGTTGGTCGATCAGTCAGTCAGTCGGTCAGTTGATCGGTCCACTTTTATAACCATATTTATGGAAATAACTCCTCCTTCAGTTTTCAAAGGATTGCATTGAATATCACATGAATAGAAGGTGTGAAAGACACAATTTTTGAGTATATCCATCAAGGTGTTGCAGAGTTATGCTCCTAGGAACATAGACATTTCTGTTGCATAAATTTTATGTAGATTGTCAAGCAATCTTCTCCTTCAGTTTTTAGCTCGACTATTCGGAAAATATGGAGAGCTATTACAGTCACTTGTGCATCGGCGTCAACGTTGCTTCTTTGGTTGAAGTTTTGCCTGCTAAGTACTATCATGCACATATATCAGTAACCACTTATGATATTGACTTGAAACTTTGTTCATGTCTTTAGGGGTGTCATACAATCAAGTCAGATAACTCTTGTATAAATTTAGTACAAATTATGGCCCTTGTTTGACTTTGAAAATTTGGTTAAAGTTTTGCCTGCTAGGTACTATCATGCACATATCTCAGTAACCACTTATGATATTGACTTGAAACTTTGTAAAAGTCTTTACGGGTGTCACACAGTCAAGTCAGATAACTCTTGTATAAATTTAGTGCATATTATGGCCCTTGTTTGACTTTGAAAATTTGGTTAAAGTTTTGCCTGCTAGGTACTATCATGCACATATCTCAGTAACCACTTATGATATTGACTTGAACTTTGTTAATGTCTTAAGGGGTGTCACACAGTCAAGTCAGATAACTCTTGTTTAAATTTAGTACAAATTATGGCCCTTGTTTGACATTGAAAATTTGGTTAAAGTTTTGCCTGCTAGGTACTATCATGTACATATCTCAGTAACCACTTATGATATTAACTTGAACTTTGTTAATGTCTAAAAGGGTGTCACACAGTCAAGTCAGATAACTCTTGCATAAAATTTATACAAATTATGGCCCTTGTTTGAGTTTGAAAATTTGGTTAAAGTTTTGCCTGCTAGGTACTATCATGCACATATCTCAGTAACCACTTATGATATTGACTTGAAACTTTGTTAATGTCTTAAGGGGTGTCACACAGTCAAGACAGATAACTCTTGTTTAAATTTAGTACAAATTATGGCCCTTGTTTGACTTTGAAAATTTGGTTAAAGTTTTGCATGCAAGGTACTATCATGCACATATCTCAGTAACCACTTATGGTACATGTAGTTATATCAAACTTAGCAATAGTGTTCAGGGGTACATTTTGTATCAAACAATTAATTTACCAAAAATTAAATATGTAGTGATAGATTTTGATTTTTTAGCTTGACTATTCGAAGAGTATGGGGATAACTCCACTCGTGTCCGCGCGTCTGCGTTGGTTAAAGTTTTTAATAAAGTCAAATATCTTGAATACTATCAAAGGTATTGACTTGAAACTCAAACTATATGTTTACCATCAACATCTACACCTAAGCAAACAATCCCAATAACTCTGTTTTGATTTTTGACAGATTTATGCCCTTTTTTAACTTAGAATTTTTGGTTAAAGTTTTTTATAAATTCAAATATCTTGTATATTATCAAAGGTATTGACTTGAAACTCAAAATATATCTTTACCATCAACATCTACACCTGAGCAAACAATCCCCATAACTCTGTTTGATTTTTGACAGATTTATGCCCTTTTTTATCTTAGAATTTTTTGTTAAAGTTTTTTATAAATTCAAATATCTTGTATATTATCAAAGGTATTGACTTGAAACTCAAAATATATCTTTACCATCAACATCTACACATGAGGAAACAATCAGCATAACTCTGTTTTGATTTTTGACAGATTTATGCCCCTTTTTATCTTAGAATTTTTGTTAAGTTTTTTATTATCATATTATCAAAGGTATTGACTTGAAACTCAAAATATATCTTTACCATCAACATCTGCACCTGAGGAAACAATCCTCATAACTCCGTTTTGATTTTTGACAGATTTATGCCCCTCTTTAACTTAGAATTTTTTGTTGAAGATTTTTTTAATTTAAATATCTTGAATACTTTCAAAGGTATTGACTTAAAACTGTGTCTACCATCAACATCATCATCTGAGCAAACAATCCCCATAACTCTGTTTTGATTTTTGACAGATTTATGCCCCTTTTTAACTTAGATCTTTTTATGGACTTAAAACTTAAAATGTGTGTTTACTGTCAACATCTTCCCCAATGTTTTTGATTTTTGACATATTTATGCCCCTTTTAACTTAGAATTTTGTCACAGTTTTTACCAGACTAACATGGAAATACTCGAAATGGCTTTCTTTTGAAATATCATGAATAATTATGCAGCATGCAGCGGTCATGCTTTTTTAATTAAATACATACCAATTTTGAAAAGTTACAAAGTTATTCATGATCAAATTTACAAGGTTATGTATTTCTTTGAAATTATCCCTCCTTCTCCCTCCAGTTGGCTTACAGAATCCAGAGTAAGGCTTTGAATGTAATGTACATTTACAAAGGTCTTTGAACAAGTTTCATATCTTTGACCTTTATTCTTATAGACAATTACACAATACTCCTGTTCTTAGGCAAAAAACCCATTTTACCAACAACTTTTTGAATAGTTGAGCATGCTGTCATGTGACAGCTCTTGTTTATGATTCAACTTTCCTAGTTTATACTTAATAGTTAGCAGAATTTTGTTTTGCTATTATACTGATAAAAGTTTTGTTTTATTAGCAAACACCCACAATAGTTGAGCTTGCTGTCTTATGGACAGCTCTTGTTAAAGAATTGCAATGAATATTGCCAGAGACAATCATCATTAATAGTAAATGTGCAAGACATAAATTTTGTGTGTATCCATCAAAGTATTGCAGAGTTATATGCCCATTTGACCTAAGAAATTTCAATTGTTTAAATTTTATATAGCATAAGTAGTTTATGGTGCAAACTTCTTCAGTTTTGAAAGGATTGCAATAAACATTGGTACACATTATGACCATGAATAGATTTGCAAGACATAATTTTAGTGCTTATTCATAGGTATACAGGTCACACACTGTTTTTGGGGTCATGAAACTTGCTTCAGAAGGTTGCATGCCCTTAAAAAAAAATTATAATGGTGTGACCATGTCCTTAACAGCAATCCTAAATCGTATGACCATGTCCTCAACAGCATCTAAAATGGTATGACCATGTCCTTAACAGCATCTAAAATTGTATGATCATGTCCTTAACAGCATCTAAAATGGTATGAACATGCCCTTAACAGCAATCTAGAATGGTATGAACATGCCCTTAACAGCAATCTACAATGGTATAACCATGCCCTTAACAGCAATCTACAATGGTATAACCATGCCCTTAACAGCAATCTACAATGGTATAACCATGCCATTAACAGCAATTTAAAATGGTATAACCATGCCCTTAACAGCAATCTACAATGGTATAACCATGCCCTTAACAGCAATCTACAATGGTATAACCATGCCATTAACAGCAATCTACAATGGTATAACCATGCCATTAACAGCAATCTAAATTGGTATGATCATACCCTTAATAAAATTTTTAAAAGGTGTGACTATGTCCTTAACAGCAATCTAAACATCAATCTAAAATTGTATGACCATGTCCCAGTAACATTCTGAAATCGTGTGACCATATCCTTTACATCTTAACAGCAATCTAAAATGGTATGACCTTGTCCTTAACAGCAATCTAAAATGGCATAACCATGTCCTCTACATCAATCTATAAAGTCTATGACTATGTCCTTAACAGCAATCTAAAATGGTATGACATTGTCCTTAACAGCAATCTAAAATGGTATAACCATGTCCTCTACATCAATCTATAAAGTGTATGACTATGTCCTTAACAGCAATCTAAAATGGTATGACCTTGTCCTTAACAGCAATCTAAAATGGTATGACCATGTCCTTTAACAGAAATTTAAAATGGTATGTCCATGTCCTTTAACAGAAATCTAAAATGGTATGACCAAGTCCATTCACAGCAATCCTTATTTACAGAGTAACCTTGCGTGTGTTTTTAATATTTGGTTTGTGCTTTTCATCTCTGTTATTGTATTGATATCATTTTATTTGAAATTTATAAATCAAGCAAAATGTAACATTTGTTGTGTATGAAATGGAAATGCCAGATTTTGCAGTCCAACATTTTGGTTTTCATGTTTGTTTTATGTGCAGTGTGTCTGTGTGTGTATATACCTATGTTTGTTTTGCTCAGAATTAGGCATGATTTACTTGAATTTTAATACTGGTTCATACTGGTCAAAATTAGATGTGCAGTGCTTTAATATTTACAAATCGGGGATGGATAAATTAAATCCTAGGTTATGTTTAAAACTATTTTCTCTGTTTTTTTCGCGCAGTCGTATTAAGCTCGCTTGTGACCAGAAGTTTGGAACTCTTCAACTGCCAATGAAATGACAAGTAGAATGTATAACATTTTTTGAAATGAGAAATTTACGCTTTATGGCACCTTCTAATTTGATAATACTGAATGTGAATAGACAATAAAATACTCTTGTGTTCTCAGTCTTTCTTGAATGGGTTAATAATTTAAGTACATAATTATGTTGTTACCTCCAAATTATTGTAAATTAAAAGTGTAGAGTATTTACATTTTCTCAGCCAGTGAATAATGGTCAATAATTTGAATAGCATATTTATAAGAAACACAAGTATTAAGTTTGTTTTCCTGATACACATGTCGTGATATATATTTAATTACTATTGGGGACAAATTTGACAAGTGGCCGGTAAGCTCAGTCGGTAGAGCTTTAGGTTTAACAACTTTGCGAAGGAAGGTACATTGGTTTGAATCCCGGTCAAGGTTCTTTTTTTCTCACCATGTGACATTTGGCACCTTCCGACTGAATAAAATTAGTTTTTACTATAGAAATCTAGCTAACAATCACTTTCATACACTAAAAATTGCGCTGACTATCTTTTTTAAAGGTACATTTAGATCTTGTTTTTGTATAAAATTTGTATAGAGGATTACTGTACAACCCATGTAAGAAATCCTTTTTCATTTTTCATTGAGCAGTTTTTGCAAGTTCATCAGAGTAAGGAATGGGATGGGTGAATGAGTTTTTTCACTAGGCTTAAGGTCAAGGTCACACTTAAAGGTCAACATTTTCTTGATGTAATCCTCATGCACTGAAAGCCAGCATGGATGTTTACCAGGATGAGGCAATGTGTCACATACAAGAACCAGTCAAGGTTAAACTGTGTTGTCTTTTTTTATAACATGTCAAATGCAACCCTCACTAAGATTATTTGTAGATCTCATGTTCCAATCATATTGGTTCATAGTCAGTGTCACACCTTAAGATTAAAGCTCCAAAATTCATATGGTTGTATCTGGATCTGTTTTTTCTAACACAACATGTTGGAGGGATACCAGGTAATTATTTAAAATTTACTTAGTTCTTATTGTATAACAAACAAATTTTACATTGTACTTCATTTAGATGGGACAATAAGCAATCTAAATGAAGTACAATGTATTTTAAAATTTGTTTGTTATACAATATAAGTAAACATGTGCTTCAAATAATGATTTAGCACTTAGTTTGACCTATTACAGTTTTATTTTCAAATGATATAGGTACATCTACTGTAGAAGCACGCTGGGAAACCCCAGATCAGTTAAACGGAGTGTTGGAGCGTTATCTGCTGTATGTATCAACGACGGAGGACAAACTGGGGACAGTTATATATAACAATACTGACTTGTTCCTTGACTACACCATCCAAAACCTCAATGCTGGCAGTACATATTATGTCACGCTCTCGGTTTGTATTATTACATGTATTATCAAAGCAGAAATCAAAAAAGAGAAACTTACAATGTAGTAACATACAATGAATTAATACTGAGTGCCCTACAGGTGTAGGAGTCATGGATACGCTCAACCAGAAGTTAACTGGTTCACTAAGAAAGCAATAATGTGTACACTTAGATTTACAAAGGCAGGGGGTATAAATTTAAAAAATATCGTGTTTTTTTGTCTCCCTAAGCTTTTTAGTATTTTTCATGCAGATTATATGGTATACAGTCAAACCTGAGATAAGTATACAGTAAACTCTGCATATGATGACTCTGCATATAATGAAATTCGAGATATAAAGAAAACATTTCAGGGCCCTATTTTGTTTACTTCTTTAATTGATATGAAATGGTAAATAGATATAACATACTCTGGATAATAGGAACACATTTAAATGGTCCCATGGAGTTTGTTATATACAGAGTATACTGTACTTTAAAACTGACTTTATCTGCACACATGTTCTTCATCCAGGTGACTTATACAGGTAAACTGTATTTTAGGCATGTACAGGCGGTGGGTGCACCCTGAGTGAGGCTACAGGCATAACAACTGCTGAGAGTGCTCCAGCTCTCATTCAACCCCCTATAGTGACATCATCCAGCCCTTCACAGCTCCATGTGGAATGGGAGGAACCAGGATTACCAAATGGTATAACTTACTCAAGTTTTACCTTTATTTTACAGCAATAACAGTTACCATTTATAATTAAGATTGATTAAAAGCCTCTTCTTGGTTGAAAATATATTGCTAGGTAAAATAACAGTGTACCTGTTATAACTTGACTTTCATTAGTAGGTAAATTTATATATCTGTCTTCATTAGTCATATGTCTCTGCTTTTGTTGCTAGGTAAAATAATACTGGAACAGTCACATCTTTCCTTTCATTGATAGGAAAATAACAGCACATGTTATATCTCTCTTACATTCATAGGTAAAATAATACAGTACTAGTGTGATCTCTTTTGACCTTATATTATACCAGTTATATCTCTCCTTCGGTTACTAGACAGGATAACACAGTACCAGTTATATCTCTCCTTTGGTTACTAGACAGGACAACACAGTACCAGTTATATCTCCTCTTTGGTTACTAGGCAAGATCACACAGTACCAGTTAAATCTCTCCTTTGGTTACTAGGTGAGATAACACAGTACCAGTTATAGCTCTCCTTTGGTTACTAGGCAAGATAACACAGTACCAGTTATATCTCTCCATTGGTTGCTGGGCAGTAACCGTATCAGTTAATTACTTGAAGGCAGAACGCCATATCTCTCCTTTGGTTGCTGGGCATGTTAACACAGTACCAGTTATATCTCTCCTTTGGTTACTAGGCATGTTAACACAGTACCAGTTATATCTCTCCTTTGGTTACTAGGCATGTTAACACAGTACCAGTTATATCTCTCCTTTGGTTACTAGACAGGACAACACAGTACCAGTTATATCTCCTCTTTGGTTACTAGGCGATCCACGTCCAGTTTTCCTTTGGTTCTAGGTGGAACGCCAGTTATATCTCTCCTTTGGTTACTAGGCAAGATAACACAGTACCAGTTATATCTCTCCATTGGTTACTAGGCATGTTAACACAGTACCAGTTATATCTCTCCTTTTGTTACTAGGCATGTTAACACAGTACTAATTATATCTCTCCTTTTGTTACTAGGCAGGATAACACAGTACCAGTTATATCACAATGAGATACCCAAATACACTGGGCTTCGTATGTACTATGATATTGGAGGACTGGCCCCTTACAGCAAACATGTCTTCAGAGTGGTTGCTTGTACCAGAAGTGGCTGCAGTTCCAGCAAGCAGACAAAGGCTTACACTCAGGAATCTCAGCCAGAGGGTTTTGTTACAATGGATTTGAGAGTGGAGGATGAGAGGACTGTTAGTGTGAAGTGGACAGTGCCAGAAAAACCTAATGGCAATATGTTCTTTGATATTTTCTTTGAAGGATTATTCTATGTTGACATAGGTAATGTAGCTAAACTATCTCTATCACTCTAAATGGTGATATACTGTGTGTTATTGGTCATTTTGTAACATTTTTTTCACTTTTATAACTTCATTTGGCAAAAAATTTGATTGTTTTGTGTACTGCACATACACTTAACCGATTTAGAAACGCAAATATTTCCCCTGTTGAACATTTTTATTTGAATGACGCTATTGTTTTTATTTCTATTTAAGTCATTTTTTGCAGTGAATTATTGAAACTTTTACAAGAATTCAGTTTTATATTGTTTTTGTTGTGTATGAAATTTGAATAAATTTGAAACACGATAACACTGTTAAAATTAATTAATATTTTGCTACTTTTGCGTTTCTAAACCGGTTGAGTGTAAGATAGACTTATTGTTTACTTTGTATATGTAACTAAGTACAGATGAGAAAGCTACTATATCAGCAAAATCTTTTGTCAAGACATTTTGCAAAGAGTAACAAAATCAAGGATATACTTAAGATCTATTTGTAGTAATTTTGCTATATAATGCTAGAGTAAAAAGATTGTTGCACAAATGTTTTTACAACGAAATTCCACTTCTGTTTGGGAAGTTTCTTTTTTCAACAATTTTTGTACATGTTGCAGTGCTTGCTTTACAATTTGGTCTTTATATATCAAAGTATCATTGTGTTTTGGGGGCTAAAAAGTATTTTGCCATACTTAAAGATACATTGACATGTGAGTCATTTCTATAACATCATACAACTTATTTCCAGCTTCTTGGGACTACAGTACCGTCCATGATAGATGTAGCCTGAATCGTTCACAGCTCTACAATGATTGGGTTACCATAACATCACTGATACCTATGTCTACGTACAATGTCCAGGTGAATGCCTCCAATACAGTGGGATTTATTCTTGGAAACCTAATGACTGCTGATATGCCCCCTGGCTGTAAGTGAATGACATTTATTTTTTATTTGTTTCAATTTTTACTCAGTTTATAAATAAAGAACCAACAATTAGTTTCAAATTAAATGGTGATTAGCTTTATCAAAGCTTACTACCATAGTAAGAAATGTCATACATTTTTGGAAACAACTTACGGCATATATCGGAATAAATGATATTTTTGTCTTGACTAAGTTAACATGTTAGAAACTCACAAACTAGAGCTTACATTTACAGTATTTTGTTACAGCCCCAGATGGAGTGAAACCCCCTGCTTTACTGTCGCAGACCCCGACAACATTAACTGCAACATGGATCACTGTTGGTAGAGAAAATGCCCTAGACACTGCCAAATATATCCTGCAGTTCAGAGAAAAGACAGAAGGAAGCCTTGTTGTAGAGTAAGTTCTTTTTAAAGATGCTAGATTAAATTTGCATGAAATTTGAAATATTATCATTGAACAAAAAAGAAAGAAAACCAAATTTAAAGCAAGAGGATATGCCACTAATGATTATCATTTCTTTCTTGATTTATTAATTTACGAGAACAAAACTACACACCTAAAATACAGTTCTGCTTAGTTTGAATTTAATTTCTTTTGCATGATATTTTCTTGAAATATAGAAGTATATTAGTATTAATGAAGACAAATTCTGAGAGCTGCTATTTCTAATTCCATATTGACAACAGTGTGTTTGGACCAACAACTTCGTTTACATATACCATGGAGAATCTTGTTGCCTACATGGAATACGAGTTTAGACTGGTAGCTGAGAACTCATATGGCTTAACAAGATCTGACTGGGTTACAGCTACAACAAGACAGGATCGTAAGCCATTTAGAATATGTCGTTAGGTTGGGATAGGTGGTTTAGAGCCAGATCTTAACTGTCTCGCTTCAATGATTCATGAATACATCAGTCTTTTGCACAATTATTCATGGATTCTAATGACACCCATGTCTTGACATGAGAACCTAAGTTCTAAATAAGATTTATGAAACTTTTGGTGGTTTTAACTGACAACATGGTTTTTCAGTAAAAACTTGAAATTTTACATGAGGATCTGGTTTCTCATTGAGAAAATTGAAGTGTTGGAATTCATGAGGAAAATTAATGGCCTTTCATTAACAATGTGGAAATGTCCTGGCATTAACAGGAGTACAATGCATTTGAATTCTGTAAATGTACAAAATGTGTATTGTCTGTGCTTCTGTTTCATCAACAATATTGTTACAAATCGTATAACAAGAGACGTCTTTCCCTTTTTCTATCAGTTTTCACTGCTTATTATAGCTTTATATTCTCTGTATAAAGCAAATCCTACATAACTCAGTGCATGCTCTATGTAAAGTTCAAGCATAAATCAACATATCTGTTTTATACGTTTTTCAAAGATGAAGGTATTGCTGTAATTCTGTCATGGTCCTAAAGTTATATGAAAAATTCATTATGAACAAGTTAACTTTGTATCTGCTATATCTAGGTCTGTAAAGATGAATAATTTTCACTTTAAAATTTCTATAATTAATATTCCAGGTCCAGCAGGTTTCAGTGCACCAAGAGTTGTAGGTATCGGACCACGAAATATGGACCTTGTATGGAGTGCTCCACTCACACCAAATGGTATAATATCAGAGTATAAAGTCTACCAGAATGGACAATATCGAGCCTCAGTGAGTTGTGTAGTGGAACTATTGTTCTTCGTATAATTATACGTGGTGAAAGAATTTAATATCAATATCAGGGTCACCATGACATTCCCTCAAACAATCATTTTACAGTGGTAAAATAAAGCTCCAAAACCTATTCTTAAATTGCAGTTAAATACAATGTATTGTGTAGCAAGTTGCCATAATTTTTGAACAAGTGCACACATTATATGCTTGTATTGTTGTTACTTGAAGTATATGTTGCCTGATGTAAACATTTTATCTCCCACAATCAGTATAGAAAATTGCCAATATTTCACTGTGTTTCAGACACCAGGTAACACTACCCAGTTACGTGTTGACAAACTCCGGCCATACTCTATGTACATATTTGTAGTAGAGGTGTGTACAGCGGGAGGCTGCACAAGAAGTCCACAGACTTTACCAGAACAGACTAAAGAAGATTGTGAGTTGTTTAAAACTTTATGAATAATGTTAAATCTTCAGTTTTTGTTGCTATTAAATGATTTTCTGAAAGGAATTACAGTCTGTACATAATCAATGTTCGTTTATCTATCTCGGGGGAATATGAGTGACACTAAAGCCCATACAAATAGAGCGTCTGTCTTTTAAAATTCTTGTTGCTTTGTATACACAATATCTGTATATGTCAACATGCTGGAGTTTATAACGCATGCTGCATATAGCTCTTTGTAGTCACAGTGATTTTTGTAGAGTTCCCTGGTGATGACTTGACATAGTTGTCATTTTTCCGGTTTGGTTTATGTGTGTGTGTGTCCACCAGAGTGTATGCCCATCCCGATGAGCTTGTCTGGGCTGTAACATCCCTATGCATTGAAGGATTTTTTATTAACTTGGCATAATTGTTCATCACAATGGGTTGGTGTGTCCCATGCAACATCAAGGTCGGTAGGTCAAGGTCACAAGAGATTAAAGGTCAAAAATGTGTTTGGGCTGTAACTTCCATATGCATTGAGGGAGTTTTAATTCACCTGGCACAGTTGTTCACCACAATGGGACGGCATGTCACATGCAAGATTTTGAATGCATTTGGCACAACTGTTCACCACAATAGGCCAGCATGTTGTGTGCAAGACCAAGGTCTGTAGCTCACAGGTCAAGGTTACACTAAGAGATTGAAGCTAAAGAATGGACACATAAGATCTTGTCTGGGCTGTAACTTCCTCATGCATGGAAGGATTTTGAATTGACTTATATTGTTCACCACAATGGGAAGGCATGTCTTGTGCAAGACCCAGGTCCGTTGCTCAAAGGTCAAAGTCACACTTAGAGATAAAAGATCGAAAATGGACACATGAGACATTGACCTGGCTGTAACTTCCTCAAGCATTGAAGGATTTTGAATCAATTTAAAGCTGGTTTTGTGTGTTTGATAGACCCATACATTGCATACATTGAAATAAAGCTATAATGTGTATTGTACAAAATAAGTGACCTTGTTGTTTTCAGATCCAGAGGATGTTAGTGCCCCTGTTGCTATGTCCCTGACCCCAGCTTCAGTTCAGCTGACCTGGGAACCACCTGCTAATCCAAATGGACTTATCTCCCTTTACACACTAGAGCGTCGTTTGGCGGGAAAAGTTGCCTCAACAGTAGTCGTGTCACTTAGTGCAGATTCAGAATTACGATATGTAGATGAAGACAGCAGTCTGACTCCTTACGTAGAATATGAATATAGACTGATAGTAAGCAATGGGATTGGGGATGGGGCAAGTCCCTGGACAGCAGTAACAACTATGTCCTCAAGTAGGTATCTTCATATACACCCTTAGTACTTCTGCAGATACAATCAAAACTAACTTACTGAAAGTGTTGATTTCCAAAAATCAAAATGTCTTCTGCTGGAAGAAAGAGTTTTGCAATGCGTTAATTTCATTGCAAAGATGATTGCTATTTGATAAGCCAAATTAAACAAGTTTAATAAAGATATAAATCTTCTACAGTTGTAGTATGTTGGGTTATTGTAAGCTACTATATTGTAATGGATATACTGATCTTCATTACTTGTAATTTCTTCAGGACCAGCTGGTATTTCTCCTCCAAAAGTCCAAATAACTGGACCCACTAGAATGAATGTGAGCTGGGACCCACCACTGCAGCCAAATGGGGTTATAGAGTTTTACACAGTTCGTCTGCCTGTACCACAGGTAGAGATACGTAACATCTCTGTGAGGTCTGTCATATTTCAGGATCTCATGCCCTATACAGAGTATGCTGTGACAGTCACTGCGTGTACACGTAAGTTTGTTTCAAGGATTTTTCTTTCTTGCATTGTTAGTTCAATTCCTTGGTCATGAACCACTCGGAATGCAGGCTGTGGCTTAAAACCCTGGTGGAAATTTTCAGGATGTAAACTTGCAGTGACTCAGAAGTCTTTTGTCACCATCAAGGTAAAATTAATATGAATTGATAAAATGTACCATATTTCAGTCATTTGTACAGGCAGATGGTTAATCTAGCCATCGTTCCTGGTAAGGACCAATAATAGAACCCTACTCTGTATAAGAAACTGCCAACTATCTCACATAAAGAGACATGGTTTGTAGAAGGGCTAAAACCCATGACCCTCAGTCAGTGAAAGGTTACAGTGATTTCTAGTAAGTACTTCTAACCACTCCATCACGGAGGCGGACATAAAACAGTACAGTTATAAAAAATGAATTTTTGGATGATTTGATCAGAGATAGTAAATTAAGAGTCAGTTATGTCATGTAGGGAAAGTATATAACTACCTACTGAGATATCAAACATGTTTCAATATCTCTGTCCACCATTACATAATAAATTGTCGGAAAATGTTGATGAATTATTAAAAAATCTTCTTTCACTTTGTACATAACATTATCTTTTAAAAGAGGTGACCAGAACACTATTGTAAAACTAACAAAGTTTAAAATACCATTTGACACATTTTTGCCTGTACTTAAATTCTCATATGACCATGTGGTGTGTATTACAGGGGGTGGATGTACACAGAGTTACCCTGTCAATGTTCGGACACATGCCATGGTACCAGAGGGCCAGTTGGCCCCTGTTGCTACTCCTGTCTCACAGACAATGATATCTGTTGATTGGCAGGGTCCAGTAAGGCCTAATGGTCCCAACATAAGATACGAATTATCCAGACTTCTCCTCAGGGTACCACTTGATCGTAAGTAGTAAACTCATTCTCTGTAGATGGTTAAAGAATTTACCTCTTACATGCTGACACTAAATGATTCTGCCTGTACTACTAGTGTAGATTATGATCAGCCTGCAGCATTAACAAGGTCTGGATCAATGAATTCCATTGTAGACTAAGCAAATTCTGAATTGGGATTTAAAACAACTGCAATAGGAGCTGGTTTAAATTGTTTATACACAGCTCCACATGTGTGTTTCACTTCATCCTCAAAGCACTTGATGATTACAATTACAACATAAGCGATTTACATTTTTTCTCATTTTCACTTTTAATTTTAACTGTTCAACCTGAAATGACTAGCCAAGTTTACAAACTTATGTATGGTTGTATGATCACAGTTTCTAGAGTGCAGTACTTTTCTGTATCTTGAAATGAGAGACCTTCAGTACCTATAATTGCTTCTCATATAGAATTGAATCTGAGTAAGTAAAGAAGAAAACACATATATCAGTTGGTTTGCTCATAGGTGTTTAAAATAATTATATGACCACAATTTAAGTTCTAAGGTTGCCAATGGTATATATTTTACAGCTGCTATAAATACTGACAATGAAGTACGGACAAGAATATATTCGGGTACTGGAACGTTCTTCGAGGATCGTGGTCTCCCGATGTACTCTACGTACATGTACTGGGTGACGGTGTTTAATGACATCGGACAATTGACCAGTGAACCGACACCAGAGATTACAACATTCGGAGGTTTCCCAAGGAGGGCAGCAAAAGTGACAGCTGTACCTGTCAGCCATAGAATTGTGGGTGTGTCTTGGGAAACACCAGGTAAGAAAACTGCTTTAGAACAGCAGGGCTTCACGTTGTTGTTACAGTAGACTTGTATTTGTGTTTTTCACAGTAGGCATGTAGTTATAGTAATGAAGTTGTGACTGGGAGGACCAGAGGTTATAGGCTTCTGTCCAGTCTTCTGGGTCATAGGTATACACATTTTTTACATTTATATAGAATGTTTTGCATTACTTATTTGTTGCATAGCAACAGTAGTGTTAATGTTAATCACTGCATTAAAACTGTGTAGAATATGCTGTAAATATGCCCTGCCTTTCTGTATCTTCATGTGTTTACATCTATAGGTGAGGTTGACCTACAAGGAAGTGTGAAATTCTACACTGTGAAACTATTCTCTACTACCAGAAACTACACCAAGGAACTAGAGGCAGACCAGAATTCAACGTCATTTAGAGATTTGAACCCAAATACTCGCTTCTATACCACCGTTACCATTACTATACATGGTGGAGCATACATAACCAGTGACCCTGTATATGTCACAACCTTAGATGGTGGTAAGCTCTCACTGAGATTTTATTCTAACTTTTTCTTTTACACTACTTGTAAGCATTCTTCAAACACTTTTACAGTTGCATTGAAGGATTTTAAAACAACTTGGCACAAATGTTGAGCACATGAAGATGATGTGTTGCGTGCAAGTCTCGTGTCCCTACCTTAAAGTTTAAAGGTCATGGAGTGTTGTATATATTCACACATTCATGTCCAGACTGTAATTTCTGTTGTGAATTGAAAAACTTTAAAATAACTTAGCACAAATGTTCAACACAAGGAGACAACAAGTTGGCACCAAAGCTTGAAAGTCAAGGTCACACTTGGGGGTTTAATGGTCATGGAATTTTGCATTCATGGTAACACATGCGTACATGCGGCAACCTAATATGTGTATACATGGTAACTATGTCATGCATTGAAACATTCTAAATTTACATGACACAAATGTTGAGCACATGCAGATGACATGTCATGCGCATAATGAAAATGTGATGCTGGATCTCTTTGTCTACCTGTCTGTCTGTAGACATTTTATCTGTTCAGTAACTTGATCTGTTATACAATGCAAGATTTTAAAATAATTTGGCATTTATGTTCAGCACATAGAGATAAAGTATCATGCACAAGTAAAAGGTCCACACCTTGAAGGTCAAGGCCACAGACTGTGAGACAGCACTTTGGGGTTATTTGTCACTTAAGTGTGACAGCTCTTGTTTTCATGTTATTTTTTGTTATTTAATGATAACATCATATTATGATTACATCATTTTTTATGATGGATAATTGCATCATTCCAGCCCCTGAAGGTGTTGATACTCCTACATTGAGAATTGTTAGTGAGACAGCTATAAGGGTGTCTTGGATGGCCCCAGAGAAACCAAATGGTGATATAACAGGCTACAATATATATGTGAATAGTGAGAAGACAGAGACTGGACTTGTATTTCCAGGCTCATACATCATAACTGACCTACAGCCTTACACTGTCTATGAAATACAGGTACATCTACTGTAGAGAAATAAGTGAAATCTATATGGAAGAAATATTCTGTTTTTGATCGAGCATTTTTTTAATGGCATTGTCTGAAGCTCTAAATACAAGTTACTGTTGTATTACATAACCTGTAAAGAACAAGTAAAGAACAATATGTTCCTGTATGGCTGTGCAGGTAGTTTCAGATACCAGCTGACTTTGGTTTGATTATTTTGTAAATATGGCTGCTTATTGTTTGTGTTTTAGTTCTTTGTTAGATGAGTTACAGAGTTAAATGAAACAAAGATGTATCTTAAGATAACACAACCTAATCATCATCACATTTATGGTATTGTGATACAAATGAGAATGAGACATTTTGCTTCCTAAACCCATAAACACCAAATTAATGATTAACACTTCATTTTCAGTTGGAAGTTTGCACTGTATTTGACTGTGTGAAGAGTGAAAAAGTTCTAGGCTCTACCCTAGAAGCCTTACCCCAGAGTCTTGGCTCTCCTAGAGTACTGCCACTGAGTCCATACCAGATTGACGTGGTGTGGAAGGCCCCATTGCAGCCCAATGGAATCATCCTGAGATATGATCTGTATAGAAGAACAATTAAACAGTGCTCAGAAATGTAAGTTGAGAACAGATTGGTCTTTCTTTAAGTGCAGGAAGGAAATACCGACATGAATCACAGTTTTCCCAAATGGCATTAGTTATTGGTAGGAGTGTCTTGCTTGTCATTTTTCTGTCATACATGTAACTTCAGACTTGTGTAGGGATTAGTGACTAGAACATTTTTGTTACTTACCTATATTTATTACTTTATATATGTTTAATCAAGATCATGAACATAGTTTGCAGTTTCACATCAGCAGTATAAATATCACTGGTAATGGTACCAGCACATTTACTTCCCAACTGCTATTGTTTTATTTTGTATTTCATTGTATATTTTGCAGCTTTAAGTACTCTTGATGTAAATTAGCTCACAGAGAAATTCCAGGCTACAATGACATTTGTCAGACATTAATTTTAATGTTTGACTGACCAAAGTTTAGCAGATTGAATATAGTCCTACAAAGGATGTACATCATAGAATGCAATGTTTGACTTGTTGGAGGTTCATAACACAGTCTACATTTATTATCTAAACTTAACTGTGAACTTGTATTTAAGAAACGACCATATCACCCTTGAGTAATTAAGAATTCTGTTTTCAATATGTTATTTCACATTTTGTAGACCTGAGGTAACAGTAAGCCCAGAGTTAATGAAGTGTACCTACATACAGTGTGGCATTCTACAAAACTTGTGTGGATCTACTTGTTATTCTGGTGCAAAGGCAGGTTTTTAACATTATGAAATCAAAGAGTCTTTTAAAATTAAATAAGGACCCTAAATTTTACCTCGTAATGTAGAACTTTTAGCTTTGAATACAAGGCTACCATATACAGTTAAATAGTTTTCAATAAGAGCAAAAATGTCAAAATAATTTCTGTATCATTAATTGTGCAGGTAATAACCAAACTCGGCATGTAGAAGGTTATCCCAGCGAGTGTCTTCTCCAGTAGTTGTTGAATTACCTTAACCATTCAGCACTGTATACATGGATATAAATGACCACAGCATCTTCATATGTCCTTACTTTGTTCTCCTTGTAGGTATGTTGTGAAGGACTCCTGCATGATAGTCAAGAAAACTTTGCCTGCTGCGGACAAGAGTATGCCAAGATGGCTGACAAGAGTGACGTCTGCTGCGGAGGCAGGTTCCACACATTCAAGGACAATTACAAGTGTTGTAACAGCAGGTTTGTCCATTTATGATATGCATTTATTCGCTGGTGTTGAAAGATTGAAACAACAATACCTTGAGTACTATATCACCATGATTATTTTTAGTACAGTTCATTTAGGATAATGTGATAGTGATGTGATAGTGATGAAGCAGAAGAGGCCAATAGTATTGTGTAAATTCATTTCATAATGTAAGGATTGCAGGATTTTCATTGCACACTTGATCGTCCTTTTTCATGCAATGGTAAAGTTTTGTGTACACAGATATGTATAACGTCTCTACCACATTATCTTAAATGGCAAATTTGTTTAATTCCAGAGGTTTACAGATCTCTGATATTCCTTTAACAAGTCTGTTTGCAAATTATTTGTTGTCTGTTCATACCCTGAAAATGACTAGTCTGTTTAATATTGTCTGCCATGTATGTATTTTTAGATATGAGTTAGTGTTGCCGGGAGAGATATGCTGTCATGATGACAATGAAGATCGTGTTGCTATCGGTAAAGGAGACAAGTGCTGTGGTACTGTACCATATTCTACGACAGGTTCTCAGGTCTGCTGTTCAGGTAAGTCCTGTACAGATGATAGATGACAGCACTAATAAAACATTTGAAGAAAAGTTCTACCTGATGTAGTTAAGATTGATGAAGATCTTTTGTTATATATTCTATGTTACTTTTTCTTCATATGTTTATATTGTTTTAGACAACCGCTTATAGTATTAGCTTATGATTTTATTACACTTCTATTGCAGACACGCCCAAAAACCCCATAAAAAATTACAAAAACCCAAAAATTTTTTTTGAAAAGGTAAAACATTGTATTGGTCATGCGTTTCAAAATGTTATCCATACTTATGAATATACAAAAGTCATGCCCCATTTCTAAAAAATTTTGTTAAAAAGAGCAGTTATATGTATCAAAATTGAACATGTCAAAAAAAAAAATATAAATTTTTTAACCCCCCCCCCCCCCCTAATAAAGTTTTAAAAACTTGTTGAAAATAATGGTCCCCCCCCGTATTTCAAGAAAATGTTCTTGTTACCGATCCACGTCCAATTAAAGTTTTTCTCTAGGTGAGTCATTTTATAAATAATCCAAAAATAAGGAAGGGTTTTTTAAATCTCCCAAAACCTTAGTTTTTCCCCGCTAATTTCTCCCCCCCCCCCCCCCCCCCCTTTTAATTTGTTTTTATTCTAAGATCGAGAAGCTTTGAATGGCCCCCTTAAGAGCAGTTATATGTCAAAATATTAAACTTAACTTTTCTTATTCTTCATTATGAGCTTCTTGTTGCTAATATTTAAATGTAACACAGTCTTTTTCAAATGTAAATAAATAATGGATTATTTGAAGCCATACCATCCTTCCCAATAAAAATGGAGAGAAAAACTGTTTTTGCAGTCTTTATGTCTTTCCATTCATCTGTCTGACCTAGTGTCTATGCTAATTCTTAGCTACCACAGACCTGAATTCCACAAATGTTCATGTAATCTTCATTACCAAAAGATGCACATATTACTAGCAACATTCTGGTTCAATGATTTTTCATTGAATTTAGGCCCTTTCATATGGCGACCTTTCAGCCAAACCTTGGCAGGGGGATTGGCCCTGTAAACATTGGTCTTTTCTTATTTTAACAAATGTTGTGGTGTTTTAATGTAGGTGAGCTGTATGACAGACATGACAGACAATGTTGTGGAGGGGAGATTGTTACCAGCAGTATGGTGTGTTGTGGGGGTGAGGTCAGCGGTCATACATACATGCACAGAGATGGAATGTCCTGCTGTGGACAACAGTATATCAATGATAATATGACCTTGTGTTGCACAAGTGATACAGGACATATAAAGGTATGTGACCTTGTGTTGCACAAGTGATACAGGGCTGTATGTGACCTTGTGTTGTACAAATGATACAAGAATCTGTAAAGATATGTGACTTTATGTTGCAGAACTGATACAGAACAGCTAGATGTATCTATCCATGTGTTAAACTTCTGAAATGTGGCATATGAAAGTAGCATTATGTGGTATGATGGAAGAGACAAAGGATACTTTAGGAGTATCTGACTGTATATTGTGTATGTGCTGTATTGTACATATATAATTGTACATGTATAGAGGTACCATATACTAGTTTGAGGTACATCAGATTTTCAAGTATCCTGTGCTTGCATCTCATTAATGGCAATGAACATATAAGTACACATTGGAAAGTGAATTTGGAAATGATAATGCAGAACATTTTGTATTCTTATGAATATCATAGTGCCTATTTAAAATGTTGTGTTCTGTTATCTATTTTCTACATAAACTATGGCTGAAATGATGTTTACTTACAAAAGAGAGTATCACATGAAAAGAAACGCACTTAGTTTTTACATACTTGTACTTTTCCTGTAGGTCCATCTTTATGGTAGTGCAGAAGAGAAGATTTCAGCCAATGAGAAATGTTGTGGCATGGAGACAATATCCAATGGGCTGAGCTGTTGTAACTTTGTTGGATACAATCCTGTATCACAGTTTTGTGCAGATATTTCCCACCAGCAGTCTGGTATGTTATAAGTAATACAGTGATCTGGAAAAATTATTCCCCACTCACTGCATCAATATTTTTTTAATGGTATATTTTCTGCATTCTCAACAGGAAATATAACTACTCTTTATATTTGACCAATTTAAGGTTTGTTATCATGTTTCAGAAATTGTTTGATTAAATATCATAAATCTGAAGCACAACTGAATACTGACAAAAAACTTGAAAGAAAGAAAAGGTTTCAACTACAGAGGAAATGAAGTTTGTAATGTCACTTACTTTCAGGGTGTGGTTCTGGCACAGTTTGCTCGCGGATGCAGAAAGATTCGGCATTTTGTGATAGATGTGATTTTGATCCCTATACCTACATGTGTGGATCAGTGACTGGGTATATCAGTGACAGGCCCACACCAGCCCCTCCCAGCCCCTCAGATGATTGTGTGGTAGATGAGCAGAAAATCTATTCTGGATTGAATACGGATTCCTTAGGTGGGCGTTTAGAATGTTCACATTGATTTCAGAGTAATAGCAGTTTAGGAAAAAAATAGAGTTGATGCTGTATTGACCATTTATTTGAAATAATTATTGACTGTTTAATATAGGAATACATGTGATTTGATACACAATGATGTTTTAAGTGCTAGTTCTGCTTTTACTGATGAAGGTAATTTCTGTCTTAATGTTTGATATACATGTATAAATCTGCATAGTGTCTAAGTTGTGTGAAATGTGTATGGTTGTAGAAATATAGAAAACTTCAGTGATATATTCACATATAAACATGTGTATTACAGATGATGGACTGGTACCCTTCTCGCTGTATGAGTATTCAGTCTCAGTGGTAAACAGTGCTGGTTCAACACAGAGTGATTATACCAGAGTCAGAACATTGCAGTCAAAGCCAGAAGGTCTGCTGGCCCCTAATGCAACCCTTGACCCTAAACAACTGTATATGATCTTCCTGAATTGGAAAGCACCAGCACAGCCAAATGGTAAAACTTACAGAATACTGCAGACCATTTATTTCCACTTTAGATAATAATAGATCAGTATATGGCTACAGTCAAACCTTTTGTTAACAGCCAGCTATAGAAAACAGTAGCAAAAGTTTTTTAGCAGGTTGCTATGTATCACAAGAATGTGTGGACTTTAAATAAGGACGTTTGAGATGGTTACCATAGTGATTGCTTAACACAGATGGGTGCTTTATCCAGGTCACTGATACACAACCAATTGTATACAGTATATGGGAATACAATATAAATCAGATGGAAGCTGAAGCTAAGTGGCTTTCAGAAGAATTTAGATTTATAGAAACAGACGTTCTATTTTGAAGTGTTGGTGGTTTTCAGAGGTTTGACTGTAATTGCACTTGAAGTGACTTCTGCATTAATGGCATTTTTTACTTGAAATTGCGATATGATTTCTGTATTTGTATTAATTTGTACAATTTAAAGTTAAACATTTATTTGAGCTGCCCAGTTGACTAAATGGATGTTAACCATCAAATGCTCTGGTCACTGGTTAGAGTCTTCATGATGACAGATACAATGTCATATGAGAACTTGTTTGTTGTGGTCATTTGTCACAAACAAAAGAGGTTTGAAGAGATAATAGCCCATTATAAATGTATAAGGACTTTGAATGTCGAACATAGAGGCCCAGAATGCATGTTACACGAACTGATTGTGAGCACATGATTAAAAGATACATGTAGTAAGAAAATAGGATTGATAAGGTTAATGAAATATACTTACACTCAGTAGGTCAGAGAGTCTTTGGATTTACATGAAGTAAAGAGATTCACTGATAAACACACTCATTGTTTATACTGACTGTGTACTATATGTATATTATAGGTGAAATCTTGAGATTTATCCTTGAAAGGGATGGTATAGAGTTATACCGAGGTCTGGACCTTCGGTACACCGATGATACAACCATTCTACCATACCGGTCCTACACATACATATTGACAGCATGTACTGTTGCTGGATGTGTCACCAGTCCATCAGTAAGTGTTTTCTGCAATATTGGATTTGTGTGTTTTAAAATACAATTGAGTTTTATAAAAGGGACTGTGTTTAAATAAACTGATAGAGCCTTTATCAAGTTCCTTAATCATGGGTCCAGATCCTGCCTTCACTGCTCATGAGTCAGAAGCTCTCTTATATATATATTTGATTCTTTTCTGGTAATATTTGCACATTAGAATTTGAAACTTCTGTGCCAGCTGAAGGCCACCATATCAGTTTCTTAGGCAGGGGATGTTTGTTACAAGAGCAGTTAAAAGTTCCATTCAGGGAGAGTTAATGTTCAGAAATTTTGAATAGTGAAATTTACTAATGTAGGAAAGAGTGGTAGCCAAATTCAGGAGAGGCTGTCATTAAGTATAGTTAAAATAAGAAGTGAACTTTTCATCTACAGTCTATTTAACTTAAATTTAAAATAAATTCCTTAGATGCGCATAGAAATGTAAGTGTATAAAAGTGCATATTCTGATTTATTTACTAGAAGGCTATATTTTCAGATCACTGTGGCTACGGCTCAGGCTGCCCCTGAAGGGGTGCATGCCCCAAAGTTTGAGGTGTTGAATGCTACAACCTTACAGTTAACCTGGTCCCGTCCAGATGTTCCTAACGGTATCATAGCTGAGTACAAGATACATTTTGTGGGAGGCAAGCATCACACTGTGTATTCCACTGCACATCTATCACTCATCATAGCAGGTATGATGCATTTATGTAGTGTCAGGGTACTTAACTGTTTGATGAAATAGTTGTGAAACACACTGTAGAAGGTTTCATATGTGTGACTGGATCTATTTGATGGATGATGCTGTTTTGAGAAATGATGCTGAAAGTTATGCCTAATTATGTCTGACATAGTTGTAAAACAATACTGAGCCTCCTTGGTGTAGTGGTATAGTATGTTTGCCTCAGGATCGGAGGGTCCCGGGCTCAACCCCCACCAGTGCCAAGTTGTGTTGTGTTCTTAGGCAAGACACTGATAATTCCACATTGTCTCTCTCTTCAAAGTTGATTCCATGGAGTGAGTCTCAAGAGCAGTTTATATTTCACCTCCAAGCACATATTTCTTGAATGTGAAAAGCATGTAACGTGGTTGCTGGATTCGGTTTATTTTCTGGTTTTCATCCATTCTTTTTATCTTGAACTTTCAGATTTATTGCCCTACACGCGATACAATGGGACACTATCAGCATGTACAGAAGTTGCCTGTACCAACAGTAGCATGATGTCCATCTTGATGCCGGAGTCTTCACCAGAAGGTATACACTTATTTGGAGTAAATGTTTTATTTGAAAGTGTAAATAAATATTTTGTATAGTGCCATTATTTTTAGCTCACCTGGCACAAAGTGCCAGAGTGAGCTATTAGGATCGTTTTCCGTCCGTTGTACATCCGTCTGTCCGCCCACCATTTCCTTCAAACGACATCTCTGAAACCACATGGCCAATGTTGATGAGACTTTGCAGGGATGTTCCTTGTATGAAGCTCTATCAAAGTTGTTCAAAGAATTTTATTCCATGCAGAACTCTGGTTGCTATGGCAACAAATAGGAAAAACTTAAAAAATCTTCTTCTCTGAAACCACAAGGCCTAGAGCTTAGATATTTGGCATGTAGCATTGTCTAGTGGACCTCTACCAAGATTGTTCAAATTATGACCCCCGGATCAAAATTGACCCCGCGCGGGTGGTCACTTAGTTTTGCATAGGCTTTACATAGGAAATACTTTAAAAATTTCCTTCTCTGAAACCACAAGGCCTAGAGCTTAGATATTTGGTATGTAGCATTGTCTAGTGGACCTCTACCAAGATTGTTCAAATTATGACCCTGGGGTCAAAATTGACCCTGTTGGGGGAGTCACTTAGTTTTACATATACTAATATAGGAAAAACTTTAAAAATCTTCTTTTCTGAAACCACAAGGCCTAGAGCTAAGATATTTGGCATGTAGCATTTGCTAGTGGACCTCTAGCAAGATTGTTCAAATTATGACCCCCGGGTCAAAATTGACCCCGCCCAGGGGGTCACTTGGTTTTACATAGGGTTATATAGGGAAAACTTAAAAAATCTTCTTCTCTGAAACCACAAGGCCTAGAGATTAGATATTTGGCATGTAAAAATGCCTATTGGACTTCTACCAAGATTGTTCAAATTATGAACCCCAGGTGAAAATTAACCCTTCCCGGGAGGGGGGTGGGTGGGAGGAAGGTAACTTGATTTCACATAGGCTTATATAGGGAAAACTTGAAAAAACAAGAAGGCCTACGGGCAGAGAATAGCGTTATTTGGAATGTTACTTAGCATTATGTAGTGGACCTCTACAAATTATGTTAGAATCTTGACCCCTTGTATTAAAGCCAATGGTAGTCAGGTGAGCGATATAGGGCCATCATGGCCCTCTTGTTTGCTATTTGTGCACTTGTTGTTTTTAAGTTTTGGTACTTAAAGTAGCTCTTGAACTGAATAGTCTAAATAGAATGATTTCAGCACTAGCTTATAACAAAGATAAACTCTTGTGATTGAATAGATACATTGTATATATAAGATATTACTGAAGGCTATTGAGATATACATCAAATATTGGCAATGCTAGTGGAAACAGGTTTGTGATACAGTTCATTTGTCATTTTCAGGAGTATATCCTCCAGAAGTTATTGTAAAAAGTTCTACCTCAGTGGATATCTACTGGTCTCCACCCACCAAACCTAATGGTGTTGTCATCTTTTATGCCTTACTACGTTCAGACGTCAATAATCAGCTGCATGTTTTTCTCGGAGAAAACTTTCATGTAACAGACTACAGTCTGTTTCCTGGTAAAACTTACATGTACTTTGTCACGACGGGAACCAAAGCAGGAAACACTAGCAGTGAAGCAAGTGCAATAACCATGCCTGATAATACACCAGCAAATATTCCTGAACCAGAGAATGTGACAGTTGTCAGTGCTACAGAGATATTTGTGCAGTGGTTGGCCATACCTACATCTGGTGGTGTTATTGACCAGTATCGAGCGTTGCTGAATGCAGGACGCCATCCCGCAGTAGACAGGGGAGTAGGTTTAGAAACAGAAGTAAGCATCACCGGTCTAATGCCATTTACAGAGTATGAGGTTCGGATACAGGCCTGCCTGCAGGGTGTACCAAATGGATGTGGCACGGGTCCTGGTGTGGTTGTAAAAACATTTGAATCTGCTCCTGTAGGACTTGATGCCCCTTCAACTGCTGCATATGGACCAAATATTGTGGACATAAATTGGAAGCCACCAGAGTTCCCAAATGGAATTATAACACAGTATCTAATATATTACAAACAGTCAGGATCATCAGTACAGCTTCTCATAAATAGAGTAAATAACAACACGTTCAATATCCGCCATGCTGGGTCTGAACTTACAGCTTTCACAGAATATGAATATAAAGTGGTAGCTGGGAATTCACTTGGAGATGTTTCAAGTCCTTGGAGCGTGGTTCGTACTAGAGCAGCACCGCCAGAAGGATTGCCTCAACCATTTGTGACAGTTAGGGGTGCATTTTCTGTTGACCTAAAATGGGTGCACCCAGCAAAACCAAACGGTATCATTAGTATGTATATGATTGCTTACAAAAAGTCATTGAATGATCCTACAGTTCCAGATAACACCATCACTGTTATAGTCAATGGTTCCATTACAGAGACTTCTGTTAGTGGACTTGAGCCTTACTCGGAATATAGGCTACAAATCACAGCAGTGAACCCTGCTGGAAGCATATCAAGCATTTGGACAACATTTAAAACTGGTGAGTCATCACCGTCTGGTCTTGGGCTATTTGACATTGAAAAAATTCAGTCAGGGCAGGCAGCTATACTTCGCTGGGGGGCACCAGTTAATCCAAATGGTATTGTGACAACATACAGAATATTTGAAGAAGGATCTTCAGTTGCTGTATTCCAGGGTTTGAACCGGGAGTTTGAGCTGAGAAGATTGGAACCATACACAGAATATTCGGTTCAGCTGGAAGCATGTACATCTGCCGGGTGCACCAGAAGTTTCAGTCAGTCATTCTTCACTGCTGAAACAATACCAGAGAGTCAAACTGGTCCTGCTGTAGGAGAAGTTCTCTACAATTCAGTTACTATTACCTGGGCTCCACCTGCCATGTCCAATGGAAGGATAACTATGTATGAAGTATACAGACGTTCCAATACAAGAATACAGAAGCGGTCTGTCAGCGATGCTGTAGTTGTCTATAGAACAACAGACACTGATGCTGACTCATTTTCTTACACTGACACTAATTTACAGCCATTTACTGAGTACCAGTACGCAATCAAGGCCAGTAACTCTAAAGGCAGTACAATAAGCCCTTGGCAGTCTGCATTTACAAGCCAGGCACCACCAGAAGATGTTCAGCCACCAAAAGTAAGCCTGGTTCCCGATCAGATAGATTCTTTACAGATCACATGGCAGACACCATACAAACCAAATGGTATTATACAGAGCTACCAGCTGCAGAAAAATGATTCTGTTCCACTTAGTTTTACAGCTATAGAGGAGAAGAAATATATTGATGCAGGTCTTACTGCTTTCACTTACTATAAATATACAATAACAGCATGTTCTGGTGGTGGTTGTACCACAAGTGAGCCAACACTTGCAAGAACGAAGGAATCAGCACCCCTGAAAGTTTCTCCTCCAATATTACTCGCTATTAATTCTACATCTTTGAGAGCAACTTGGCAGAGACCACAGATAACAACAGGAGAGATAAGCGCATACCAGCTCCGTATGAATGGTGTAGTGGTCTATGAGGGTATGGAACTTCAGTATGTTGCTACAGGGTTAACACCGTTCACAGACTATACTTTTAAATTGACAGCCTGTACAACAGGAGGCTGTACCCACAGTGGAGAAGTGACGGGCAAACCAGATAGTGATGTTCCAAAGAACATGGCCCCGCCCATACTTCGAGTCATGAGCTCATCATCTGTTGAAATATCGTGGCAGGAACCAGAATTTCCTAATGGTGTGATCACTTCCTATGATGTGAGGCGGAATGAACGCCTTGTATACACAGAGAGTATCAGTGTGTCGGGATCTCTCAGAAATACATACACAGACTATAACCTGGACCCAGGCTTAGAGTATTCCTATATAGTGCTTGCTAGGAACCGGAAGGGGAGTGTTGAAAGTCCCCCTTCTATAGCAAGGACTTGGGCATCATCTCCAAGTGGCCTTGGCCCTCCCAAATTGTCAGCAGTTTCTGCTACATCAATCCAGGTGAGCTGGACCATGCCAGCAAGTCCTAATGGACTGATTAAAAACTACACAGTGTACAAAGATGCCGAGATGGTATATTCTGGCGGACCTACACAGATGAATTATATTGTACCTGGTCTGCAATTTTGGACTGAATATACATTTAGGGTACAGGCATGCACAGAGAGGGGCTGTGCTGTGAGCACTGGTGCCACTGGACGCACACTTTCATCAAGGCCAGAGGAACAGCCCTCACCAGATTTATTAGCACTAGCCAATCAGGACGGGGCACATGTTGGTGTACTTATTGAATGGGATCCACCACAGAAACCTAATGGCATTATTCAGAGATATGAAGTTTTCCGCAGACAAGTTATTGAACTGCCATCAGGTAAATTTCATGTAAAGTAGCTCTAATGTATCTCTATTAGACTGCTCTGTGGAATTTTTTTAGGGGACAGGGGAAGGTATAAAACAATATTCAAACAAAAAGCAAATATGAAAGTTTAAAACAAGATCTTGTCTCCCTAAAAGAAGACCTTATATACTTTACTTCAGACAGCACCAGTTTTGTTTGTTTCAACTGGTTATTATTCTTCTGCACATAGCAGTCTCCAAACATGGTATTTGAAAATAACAAGTAATGCAGTTTCAGACTGTTCTTTAATGTTGTTTTGTTGTTATACAAAAAAAATTAGAACCTGCTCATACATTTTGTTTCAGGTATTTCGTATGGTTTGACTAAGTTGGTATATAATGGAAGTTCACAGACGTACACAGACAGGAGCTCAGACCTGTTACCCTACACAAAATATGAGTACATGATTACTGCTGTGAACACTGTAGGCAAAGTTAATAGTCTGTGGAAATCTGTGATGACAAAAGAGGCCCCACCTGATACTGTTCCTGCTCCAAGTATACAGGTAAGTATTAGCTAAGAAGTGTTTGGAATACAAACACAAACAATCTTTTAAAACTTAGCTCATTTCGTTTTATAGTGCAACACCACTAGTTACCACTGTCAAAGTTAATTATATTGAAAGACTTGTGGTTAACAGATACAGTTACGATATCTTTCAATGGTTATTTGAGCCTGTCTTTGTAAAATAGCATTTTGGTTTTGAAATTACACATGCTATCACTATGTAAAATGTAACTTGGCTGTCTGGATCAGACACCATGTCACTTGGCGCACAGGTTGGCTTACAAACAGTGAGGTTCATTTCTTATTTTAGAAATTCAAATATTTCTTACTGATATACATCGCTCTTAACAACAATCACGCTATATGTACGATGGCTTGCATGAACTAAAAGAAAAACTAGGGTCAAGTTTTACATCTGGTGTCATTATTGACAGGGGTTGATATATTCAGTATTTTAACTAAATAATATGGTGTACTGCAAAAGGTATACTTACAAAGGATAAAAGCAATTTCTAGTAAATAATACAAACACCTCTATTCTGACTGTTAGAATACTTTAGCTCTTCTTATAGGTTAGTGATCGTGTTTGCAAACAAAACCCGGTATTGCGCAATAATTTCTACTGATAAGAGACTTAGATGCGGTGGGCAGCAGTCGGAAGCTCCGTGTAAATTTTGCCGGGGCCAAATTCCTTAGGGATGTTTTTTTCAAAGGCGAACAGGTAACTTATTTTAAAACAAAAGATATTTTAAAATGTTTTATATCACTGGAAAGCTAATAAAATATACCTTTTATTCGTTATTTTCAATTTTTGTTAAGATTCAAATTATGTGAAAAAATTTGGCGACAGTTAGTAACTTACACTGTTTTCATAAATGATTATAGCAGCAACATAGCCTTGAAAAAAATCAAGCTGTCATTAAAAACGGTATTTCTTTCAAAAGAGATATCTTCGATGTAAAAATAGTGAGTATCTTAAGAGCATGTCATAACTTTTCTGAAACATTCTCTTAAAAATCCTTCAGATAGCTAAAAAGTTATAAAAATTCAAAAATTCCTTTCCGATACATAAGCATTGTAAACACAACTGTTATTGCCCACCAGCAATCTTATCAAAATTGCCGTGTGACGTCAAGGCAACCCCTGACTCAGCTCTCCTATTCAAAATGTTTTTTTTATATTTTGCTTACAGATAGTGTAGGAAAATTAATATTTCAATTACAGGGAACAACACCTACAACAATTGCAGTAAAGATTGAACCTCCGACAGACACTAATGGTGTAGTCAGATACTACAATGTTCTTGTCAATGATACACTGGTAAGTATACTCTTTGTTGTTTGTAGAAAATGTGACTTGGAAAGCACATCGATTTGCTGCATATCAAAAAGTGCTTTGTTAGTGATACTTTAACCTTTATCCTACATATTATATTTTGTAAAATTGTCTTCATCTATCTTTGGAGAGTACTCAGACTTTTTAATAAAGTAGTAATCAGTGCAAGAATTGAAATTTAGCAACTAAACAGTAGACAATACAGACCATGATTATACAGTTTACACTAGTTGTAATGACAGGAATATCCTATTACAGGGTAGAGTCTGGCTTACTCAGAATATACTAATGGATTCATCTTGGTAAAGAAATAAGAGATTCACACATAGAGTTGATTTAACTTTGTATATTTAAAGAGTAAGTGTTCAAGCATCTTTGAAGATGTGATCCATGTTACATCTATAATCAGAAGACATGTGTTTCAACAACTTTGTGTCTCCTAATTTTTCTGAGGTTTGTGCTAGAAATTGTGTAATCTTGTATTCTAGTATAGCACTGGTAAAGACCTGCAGCAGACGGTTGGTGAGACTGTGCCACTGCTGCCATACAGGTTCTATGCTGTGACAGTCCAAGCATGTACAGCTGGAGGTTGTAAAACCAGTCCACATGTGATAGTACAGACTGGTTCTGCTAAACCTACAGGCCAGGAACCAGTCCGGATGCTCAGTATTAACAGTACAGCAGTCAAACTAGCCTGGGACCATCCTTCAAGCCCAAATGGACAGATCAGAAAGTAAGTATATTGTTCAAGATTACAATACCTTTTCTATTAAAGCATTTATAACGTTCTGTCTCTTTTGTAGTTTCCTGGACAAAATATAAGGGATATTTCTGTCAGACATGTCTGTATTTACTGTGAATATAATTTCTTTAGATTCATCCTGTATCAGAGAAGTGCATGCCCCCGAATGCAACAGCCATTCAAACAGTCCTGTAGTCATGGTGACCCAGAGACTGTATATGAAGGAATGTTTATAGAGAAGGTGGTTGCAGGTTTAACTCCCTACACAGCCTATGAGTTCCAGGTGATACCTGTTAATGATGCCGGTGCCCTAGATTTTCCAGTGTGGGTGAGAGTGGAGACTACATCACAAGGTATGTCATACGGGTTCGATACTCTCAGCCATTAAGGCTGTATAAAATTTAAGGTAGTTTTACCTTCTTCAATAACATTTAGTAAAGACCTGTTACTTATAAGTCACATATGTATTCTGAATTGATGGAACAGCTACTTATAACAATGTGTCAAGAAAAATGTAATTCTAAATAAATAATTTAATTCACATTGAAAAAAATGTATTTCCTCAAAAGACTTCAGTTTAGTATGTGTTACAGGGATACTAAACTTTAAAATCTTGCTGTTGCTTCAGCCCCACAATACACAAGGTACCCTGTTCTGAAGAAAAATGATTCCAAAGCAGTTGTAGACTGGTCCAGTTCCTTTACTCTGAATGGTCGTCTGCTGGAATACCTGATTATTATGGATGATGGTAACACAGTCTACAGCGGTGTATCCAGTGTACATGGCCTAGACAGGTCCTCACCTCAAGAAAGTAAGAATTTCTTACAAACTAAGTGTATTCAATTAGATTTAAAGATTTGTCACGGAAGTTTGGTACTAGCATGTGCTTTTCTTGTTTAACACATCACAAAAACAGATATATGGGATTCAAATTATCATCTGTACTTACATAGATAAATTGAAGTAGGCCTACTGACATTAATGTTTGTTGAATGCTAGGTATTACATATGATTGTACAGGTACAGGGAAGTCTTTATTTTGATACATTTATCTGCATCTGTTTTGTTTCAGATTTGATATTTAAGATAAGATGTGTGACTGAAACAGGAGAAGTGGAGTCTCCTAAAATTGTCTTTGACCCCAAATCTGCGAACAATGTTGGTAAGTACAGCTGAAAATTATACAGTAAAATAAATAAAATTCAATGGAAAGCTCAAATTTCTAAAATTGTGACTACCGGTAGTAAACAAATTTTAATTAAATGCAAGGTACTATAAAAAAAAATGTTTGAGAGGCAGGGCTTGGGTCAAGGGGCAGCATTTGACGTTGTCAAGCTAAAAGTTTCACTACTTTGTTACCTGAAAAGTTGTAGAAGTTGTTCTTGTATTAATTTAATGTATCTCATAATTAATATGGAAAGTTAATTGGTAAGACAAAATGTTTTTAATTTATTCAATGTAGAGTTTGAAACTTTCAGTTATTATTATAAACTAATGGCATTATACACTATTTGTGAAGGTACCACACCAGTAGATGGACTCACCGACAGTCAGGCACAAGAACCAGAATTCTATGAGGAGGTGTGGTTTATTGCTTTGATGGTAGTGATGGGTGTGTTAATCCTGCTTATACTGTTTGCCTGTTGTATAAGGAACTGTGGAAAGTCACGCCCTTACATCAGAGAGAGGCTACCGTTACAGTCACGTCAACACAAACAACCCTTCAGTTTCATTGTGGAAGGGTCTGATGGCAGTTCGGTAACAATTCTTTACTTCAGCGCAGTTTACTTTTCATAATAACTTTTATCAGGTTAAAACAAACAATTGTTTCCTCTATGAATTAAGCAAAGATTTTAAATGTTGTAATCTCTTGTTATTTCAAGCATTTATGCCAAATTGTTTGTGCTTATTTTTCTTTCCATCTTTTTAAAGTTGTTACATTTGAATATTTTATTTCATCAAAGCAGTGGAAAAATAAAAACATTGTGTTTGTCACTGATTATTAGAAGTACATTGTATCAGAAAATATTTAACACCTCACCTTGAAAATATCTTACTGCATTGATCACTTGTCAAGTTTTCAAAAGGATTGATCTAAAATTGTATCACTGCCAGTTGTGGACTACAGTTACGACCAATCACAAGTAGGTGAAAGCCTATATTTGAGCACCACTGGTAATTGCTACAGGATTGAAAGTGAAGACAGTGTAATAATTATTGTTCCTTGGAATAACTGCCAGGTTATATTTTCACTACATTAATGGATTATGACAAACTGCTATATGTTTTTTCTATACTCCTCTGCAACTTCAGGATGGAACACCTGTGAACAGGGACAAGTCAGGGTACTATTCCTGGTACTATTGTTGGTGTCACCAACCCGTCGTATGTCAGAGATCCGGTAAACAAGAGGCGTGACAGCATTGACAAAGGTTCGGACTCCATGTTTGGTGATGACATTACAGAGGAAGATGATGAAGAGTATCTCTGGGACCGAAACCCGGACAGTGGCCTTGTTAGTAATGTAAGTATCTCTGGGACCGAAACCAAGACAGTGGCCTTGTTAGTAATGTAAGTATCTCTGGGACCAAAACCCGGACAGTGGCCTTGTTAGTAATGCAAGTATCTCTGGGTCTGAAACCCGGACAGTGGCCTTGTTAGTAATGTAAGTATCTCTGGGACCGAAACCCAGACAGTGGCCTTGTTAGTAATTGAAGTATCTCTGGGACCAAAACCTGGACAGTGGCCTTGTTAGTAATGCAAGTATCTCTGGGACCGAAACCTGGACAGTGGCCTTGTTAGTAATGTAAGTATCTCTGGGACCGAAACCGGGACAGTGGCCTTGTTAGTAATGCAAGTATCTCTGCGACCGAAACCCAGACAGTGGCCTTGTTAGTAATGTAAGTATCTCTGGGACCGAAACCGGGACAGTGGCCTTGTTAGTAATGCAAGTATCTCTGGGACTGAAACCCAGACAGTGGCCTTGTTAGTAATGTAAGTATCTTTGGGACCGAAACCCGGACAGTGGCCTTGTTAGTAATGTAAGTATCTTTTGGACCGAAACACGGACAGTGGCCTTGTTAGTAATGTAAGTATCTTTGGGACCGAAACCCGGACAGTGGCCTTGTTAGTAATGCAAGTATCTCTGGGACCAAAACCTGGACAGTGGCCTTGTTAGCAATGCAAGTATCTCTGGGACCGAAACCTGGACAGTGGCCTTGTTAGTAATGTAAGTATCTTTGGGACCGAAACCTGGACAGTGGCCTTGTTAGTAATGTAAGTATCTTTGGGACCGAAACCCGGACAGAGGCCTTGTTAGTAATGTAAGTATCATTGGGACCGAAACCCGGACAGCGATCTTGTTAGTAATGTAAGTATCTTTGGGACTGAAACCCAGAGAGTGGCCTTGTTAGTAATGTAAGTATCTTTTGGACCGAAACACGGACAGTGGCCTTGTTAGTAATGTAAGTATCACATGAGACAGCCGTCTTTTAAACCAAACAAAACCAGTTGAGGGGGTGGTGTGTGAAGGTTAAGAAACTTGGTAAAGAGCAATAACTCAATGAAAAATTATCAGGGTGTAATTTAATATTTTTTATATGTAAACAACATGCACAACTTAGCTTGGTAATAACCACTCCTGTTGTTTCCCCATGTAGTGGGAAGGGGAGACATTTTGATGTCCTGTCTGTCTATCTAGATGTCACAGTTTGTCTCTCAGTCCTCTTACACCATTGGGCAGATTTCAACCAAATTTCACATGAGTTATCAGTCCCAAGCCTAGTTGTGCATATTGTTGGCATTTTCTGATTGAGTTATTATCCCCCCGCCAAAGGCGAAGGGGATATTAGAAATGGTCTCTGTCCGTCTGTGCGTCCGTGCGTCCGTCCCAATTTTGTCCGGAGCATAACTCCAAAAGTACTTGGGCGATTTTCTTCAAACTTCATACACTGACAGAGCACATTGGGAGGAAGTGCAGTGTATAAGAACTTTAACTCTACCTTGCCTACTTTTAGAGTTATTCCCCTTTATCAGATTTACTTTAAAAGTTTTGTCGAGAGCATAACTCCAAAAGTACTGGAGGGATTTTCTTCAAACTTAATACACTGACATAACACATTGGTAGGAAGTGCAGTGTGCAAGAATAATAACTCTACCCTGCCTACTTGTAGAGTTATTCCCCTTTATCAGATTTACTTGTCCGAAGCATAACTCCAAAAGTACTTGAGGGATTTTCTTCAAACTTAATACACTGACATAGCACATTGGTAGGAAGTGCAGTGTGCAAGAACAATAACTCTACCTTGCCTACTTTTAGAGTTATTCCCCTTTATCAGATTTACTTTAAAAGTTTTGTCCAGAGCATAACTCCAAAAGTACTTGAGGGATTTACTTCAAACTTAATACACTGACATAGCACATTGGTAGGAAGTGCAGTGTGCAAGAACAATAACTCTACCTTGCCTACTTTTAGAGTTATTCCCCTTTATCAGATTTACTTGAAAAAAAATTCCGGAGCATAACCCCAAAAGTACTTTAGGGATTTTCGTCAAACTTAATACACTGATATGGCACATTGGTAGGAAGTGCAGTGTGTAAGAACAATAACTCTACCTTGCCTACTTTTAGAGTTATTCCCCTTTATCAGATTTACTTGAAAAAAAAATTCTGGAGCATAACTCCAAAAGTACTTGAGACATTTTCTTCAAACTTAATACACTGACATAGCACATTTGTAGGAAGTGCAGTGTGCAAGAACAATAACTCTACCGTGCCTACTTTTAGTCAAATAGAATAATATCATACCTATACTGATAATGAACATTAATATAATTTTGCAAACCTTCTCTTCATTGCCTTATTCTTTTTCCACTTACTTGAAAACTGTACTCAGCATGACCATAACTATACGGCTTTTTAAGGATTTCCTCTCACCAAGTAAAATGTACGAAAGTACAACCTTCAGGTAACTTCTTCCCGGTGGGGGGATTAACAATGTGTAACATGGCTCTTGTTTTAAGTGGAGTTACTGCCCTTGACTTATCTAATTTTATGAGGTATGTGCTATGCTATAGATGCTATACCACTCTTTACATTTCAACCAAGCTACACACAAATGATCAATACATATTAACATTAATTTTGTATATCATCATGACTTGGCATTAGAGTTATCCCCCTTGATTTGATAAATTTTATTTCTGGGCAACTGCATGCAGTTCAATCAAACCACGCACTAGTGATATGGCACATTTTCTGATACAAATACCACGATTCTAGTTCTGCTAAATTTCTTTCTTGGTAATATCATTTAAAACATAAATAGCATAAAACAAACACTAATTAATCAAGACATGTATATTTTCCTGTTTCATAGTGAAAAAGTTACATTTGTTTACATTATTGAGTCTGATTTCAGTATGACAGTGAGAGTATAGAAGCACCAAGTTACAGCATCACAAAGGAACAGACAGTTTTTACAGACACACAAAGATCTATAGCAACACAAAGGAACAGACAGTGTTTACAGACACACATCTATAAAGGAACAGACAGTGTTTACAGACACACATCTATAGCATCACAAAGGAACAGACAGTGTTTACAGACACACATCTATAGCATCACAAAGGAACAGACAGTGTTTACAGACACACATCTATAACAACACAGGACAGAGTGTTTACGACACACTTAAAAGGAACAGACAGTGTTTACGACACCATCTAAGCATCACAAAGGAAACAGTGCATCTATAGCAATAGAACAGATATACATTCCACCCATCCGAGCACTCATATCCATCATGTCGTCATGTCATAGTGAGAAACAGGAATCCAAACTGAATCAAGTCAAAATACTGTACTGGTTATACGTCACCAGAGTAGGTTTTGAACATGCACATGAATTGTTTTGTGTGATAATTTTGGTAGTGTTGTAACTTCACAAAGCAAAATTGAACTAATATCTGACTTTGTATACAGAACTTTATATCAAGACAGTGACAGTGTCAACAGCTAAAACGTATGGTACATTGGTGCATATACATAGCTGTACTAACTTTTATTCTCAGAAAAACAGAACAGAGTGGCTTGATAAGCTACGAACTGTGCTGCAAATAGTTTATACAAACTGACAAAGGGTTATGAGTTTGACCTCTATCTGAAGGAATGCTCTCTGCAACAGGTTCAAACCAAAAGCTTACATCAGAATTTTTCTTGAAAACAATTTCTACTGATCACAGTCAAAGAACATTGTGACTGAAATTCTCCAATAAAAAACGATATTCACCGAAAATGTTCATTTGACAACCGAATACATGTAGTGATTTTTATAACCCACAAAGTTTGGAGATTTATGTGGGAGGCACTGTGTTGGTTGGTCTGTTGTTATTTTTGTGTCCACTACACATCTTCTTAACCCCTCAAGGTTGTTAATTCACTGAGACCATGTGCAGAACCTTAATAGTTGTGTTGGTCAGTCAGTGTTGTGTCTGCTTTGTACCCAGGATTTCAAAATAACAAAGCATCTCTGCTGAAAGTCTTCATTAAAGGTCGAAGGTCCGTAACTCTGTACAAATTGTTACACCACCATACCCTTAACATAATGCAGTTGGGTGGGGGATCCATTTTGTGTGACAAAGCATTTGTTGGAGTATTTCAACCATGTTCAGTGGTATTTCTAGTTTTGTTTGTGTCCATCCGTTATTAATTGAGGTGTGTGTTATATTAAATGTTTACTTGTTGTATTTGCCCATTTTGATGTGAACATGTTTTTACTTCAGTCATGTTTTTACATTACAACACCAAACCAAATTGTGTCACATTCTATGTTTTTATACAGAATCATTTTTATTTATTTTAAAAACACATATCACAGAAATAAAATTGTATATTTTCAGTACATGATGTTGTTTTTCTTGTGATATAGATGGAACAAAAACCTACCATACAGGAGACATGAAGTATTTGATATACAAAGTTGTTAATTTGTTTGTTATCATTTAAGATGTGTTTCCCCTGGCATATTCACAAGATCAAAGGGGAAAATTTAGGATAGAGAAGGAAGGAATTTCAGACACTAAAAAGGAAGAATGAAAATACAATTTCTAAGATTTTGCACATGATTACCTTTGCAATATGCATTTCAAATAGTTACTTGATTTTGTTTCTGTTTTTGTCCTTTCTGGCCTGGACAGATAGATACAGTTTGCCTTGAATGTTCATCAACAGATTTCTATCACAAGCATGACCTTAATTAAAGCCTCACACACATCTGAACGCTTGGTGATGATAAAGAACTGAATAAACATTGTATACCCTGAAAATATACATGTTCTCTACATGCATTAGTAACATAGACTTGTTTTAACTGAAAAGAAGGGGCTGTTATAAAACAAGACGGCCAAGATGGCCCTTTATGTGTCACCTGGCTGCAGAGAATATTTTTAAAGTTTCCTATATGATCCTATGTAAAATCAAGTGATCAATTTTGACCCGGGAGTCATAATTTGAACGATCTTGGTAGAGGGCCACTAGGGAATGCTATATGCTAAATCTCTTGTGGTTTCAGAGAAGATTTTTCAAGTTTTTCCTTTATAATCCTATGTAAAATCAAGTGATCAATTTTGATCCAGGGGTCACAATTTGAAAAATCTTGGTAGAGGTCCACTAGACTGCATGGAATGGAATTTTTTGATAGAGCTTCTTGCAAGGATCCTCCCATGTTTCATCGATGTTGGTCTAGTGATATCAGGGGAGATGTTGTTTTAAGGAAAAGGTGAATAGACGTACGACTGACGCCGGACAGTGTGCAATCTGGCACTTTTTGCCAGGTTAGCTAAGAAATGAAGCAGGTATCAGATTCAATCCAGTGAAGCACTAACATTCAATCGTCTGAACCTGTTTTTCTTTCAGCTAATTTATACCCCTAAAACGAGGTTTGGGGGGGGGGTATATAGGAGTCAACCGGTGGTTGGTCGGTCGGTCAGGTGGTCTGTTGCATTTTCCTTGTCCGGAGCATAACTTAAAAACTGCTAGCTGGAATTCAATACAACTTCATACAATGGTCAAGCACATTGAGAGGAAGTGCAGTGCACAAGAACCATAACTCCATCTTGACTCATAACAGAGTTATTACTCTTTGTTACTTTTCCTTGTCCGGAGCATAACTTGAAAACTGCTGGTTGGAATTCAATACAACTTCATACAATGGTCAAGTACATTGAGAGAAAGTGCAGTGCACTGCACAGGAACCATAACTCTTTCTGGACTCGTTACAGAGTTATTGCCCTTTGTTACTTTTCCTTGTCCGGAGCATAACTTGAAAACTACTGGTTGGAATTCAATACAACTTCATACAATGGTCAAGTACATTAAGAGAAAGTGCAGTGCACAGGAACCACAACTCTTTCTTGACTCGTTACAGAGTTATTGCCCTTTGTTACTTTTCCTTGTCCGGAGCATAACTTGAAAACTACTAGTTGGAATTCAATACAACTTCATACAATGGTCTAGCACAATGAGAAGAAGTGCAGTGTACAAGAACCATAACTCTATCTTGAGTAATTACAGAGTAATTGCTCTTTGTTACTTTTCCTTGTCTGGAGCGTAACTTGAAAACTACTGGTTGGAATTCAATACAACTTCATACAATGGTCAAGTACATTGAGAGGAAGTGCAGAGCACAGGAACATAACTCTTTCTTGACTCATTACAGAGTTATTGCCCTTTGTTCCTTTTCCTTGTCTGGAGCATGATTAGAAAACTACTAGTTGGAATTCATTCAACTTCATACAATGGTCTAGCACAATGAGTGTACAAGAACCATAACTCTGTCTTGAGTAATTACAGAGTTATTGCCCTTTGTTACTTTTCCTTGTCCGGAGCATAATTCGAAAACGACTGGTTGGAATTCAATACAACTCCATACAATGGTCAAGTACATTGAGAGGAAGTGCAGAGCACAGGAACCATAACTCTTTCTGGACTCATTACAGAGTTATTGCCCTTTGTTACTTTTCCTTGTCCGGAGCATTATTTGAAAACTACTAGCTGGAATTCAATACAACTTCATACAATGGTCTAGCACAATGAGAAGAAGTGCAGTGTACAAGAACCATAACTCTATCTTGACAAATTACAGAGTTATTACCAAGAACAATGTCTCTTTTTTAGTTTTTTTACAAGGTATTTTGTCACTACGAACTTCCTCAGTTTATAAAGCAGTCTTTTGGGGGTATTAATCACATTTAGTGATAAGTCTAGTTGTGTCGCCCTTTCGGAGAAAAGGCGATACATAGGGATCGCTTTGTCCGTCTGTCCGTCCATCGGTCCATCACACAAACTTAACGTTGGCTATAACTTTGCCATTTCTTAAGATTTCTTCATCAAACTTTACAATTGTATTGCTTATGACAAAAGGGTCATGATGCCACCAAATTTAGTAGGTCAAAGTCATATTTGACAGAGTTATGCCCCTTTTTGTACTTGGATTTTGTCACGAAAACTTAACGTTGGCTATAACTTTGCCATTTCTTAAGATTTCTTCATCTAACTTTCAAATTGCATTGCTTATGACATAAGGGTCGTGATGCTGCCAAATTTTGTAGGTCAAGGTCATATTTGACAGAGTTATGCCCCTTTTTGTAATTGGATTTTGTCACGAAAACTTAATGTTGGCTATAACTGCCATTCCTTAAGATTTCTTCATCAAACTTTCAAATTGTATTGCTTATGACATAAGCGTCATGATGCCGCCAACTATTGTTGGTCAAGGTCATATTTGACAGAGTTGTGCCCCTTTTGTAGATTTTGTCACCAAATTATTGGTTATTCTGACAAAGCGTAAGAGGGCGACACAAGTGTTCTACTGACTGAAAATAAAACATCACACAAAGAAAGACTGAAACTCATCAGTACTATTTATTTTCAACAGATTTGTTTATAACAGTAACCACCAATTTTTCAATCATAATGACATCATTATGTTTTACACAATCAAAAGGAACTACGTCTAAAGGTATGTCTCCATTGGTTCAATACTACTGTCATTATTTCTCGCACTGATGTAATTATGCCTCAGTGTCGTGGTGACTCGGACCAAGGGTCATCACAGTGGGCAACTCGGGGTTCTCGACTTCTGTGGGATCACTGAACAAAGACTCCTGGAAAAGGGAAAAGATAATGAATGTTATTTAAAAGAGCTACACAAGAGCTGTCCTTGAGATGGCATGCTCAATTATTCAAAAGCTTCAATTGTAAAATCTGACTAATTATATCAACAGGATAGCATCTTGTTTATTGGCCCTGAAGACCTGTGTAAAGTTTCAATCCAATATCTGCTATAGTTCAAGAGATAACAACTTCAATACAAAACTTTATCCAGAATATAGTAAGTCCAAAAAGGGAACATAATTTAGCAAAAATTCATGCAACAGTTACAGGACTCTATGCTATGACTATTTTATGGACCCAATAGATATGTGCCAAGTTTTAACCAAAACCTGCCAGACTTGAACCAAGGTGTTTACAGTTACCTAAGTCACTACACCAGGGCGAGTAGTATAGCTCAGTCTCCTTCAGTCTGGCTGGACATGTTCAAGGTAAATAAATCCTTAATGGAGTCGATATGTAATCTAATACATGTATAACATTATTTCTCATTAATAACCACACAGTAATATAATGTTATTAATCAAGTGATTTCATATTGGCCTTGTTATTTGTCCGAGGGTGGTCATATTGGCCCAAAGCCGAAGGTCAATACGACTGCCCGAGGACAAATAACAAGGCCAATATGAAATCACTTGATTAATGATAATTTTATTATTCAACTTTACAATATTGGCTAAATAAACAAGAATATAAAGAGAATCTAACATGTTCATGAGTTGTGGATAAGGAAATCCCACCCAAGGGTTGAGATACGTCACAAAATGAGGCTCTGCCGAGTTTTTTTTGACGTATCTCAACCCGAGGGTGAGATTTCCTTATCCACAACTCAATGGACATGGTAGATTTATTTTCTCACCATTTGAATCGCATTTTCACACAAATAATAAGAAATAAATATACAGGAGGGGGGTGAAAAAATGAAAATCAACTTTTTCTCGAACTTTACTTCAAAACTGTTATGGATGGATAGAAAATGATCTAACTAAGAAAATGATTACCCATAACCCTATGTTTATTTCAAAAACAAAATTTTACAGTCATTTTTCGATATCAGCATGAGTCTAAAAACAAAATGGCATTGTTTAAAAATCTAACGGAAGTGACTTCTCCGTATTGGCCCTCTCTTTTAAACCAATCAGAATGCTTGAATTCCATATTGGCCCTGCTTTTCTCGTACTGCCCCTGCTTTTCTCATTTTGGCTCAGTTATGCTTTGTATTAGCTCTACCTGTTTCATATCATGTGTGCAATTGATCTAATACAGAGTGTAATATTGTAAAGTTGAATAATAATCCATGTTATTATAATTTCCAATTTGCTAAGTTTAAAATATATTCAGTTATTGCAAAACAAATATGAATACTGGGTTAAGCCACCAATCAAAAGAATGGTATATAAGCATCTATACATGGCAATGTGGTAACTTACACATAGATGGGGGCACATTGCAAATATTTATAGGGTGGAATTTCTTTGCATTTTTGTAACACTTTTTAGAAACCCTTATATGATACTAGTCGATGAATCTATATTTAAATTACTGAGCAGGGTAAGTTACTGTGTAAATACAATCGGCCACACATTTGCTCAGTCATCACTTGTAAAACTGAAAACCAATAAGTATGTTACATCTTACTTCAGTAAATTTCTTAAATCTTTTAAACAATCGGGTGTTTCTAGAAAGTTTGACAAAATTTAAAGGGTTCAGGTTTTACTTTTTTCATCTGGAAATAAATTGTTTGTTGAAAAAATCAGCCAATATACAGCAAGTGGACCATAATTCTTTGGCTTATAAATGATAAAAGAAGAATGCACTATTCAAGTTTCATTACCCGATGATCTGTATCATACAAGGGGTTATCAAAGCCTCTATCTGGCTGCGTATCTGGCATGGAGCCAAGATCACTTGGGGTCATCTCTATCTCCATTGCCTTCATGTTCTGTTAAAATGTAGAAAGAATACCTTCATGTTAACAACAAAATGTGTTTACAACAAATTCTTTAAGGCATAGATAAAGACATGATATAGGACATGGTTTGTAGGTAAGTAACTCTTTGTCTACTCCTTGGCATAATGACTATTTCAGACTACCCTGAAGACTATTTTTGAATTAGTTACTTGGGTTACTCAAGTAACCAGAATTCTAATCCAAGCAGGCTGAGGTAAACCAATGCACATGTGCTTAATCTCTAATATACTCGACCTGTGTAACCCCAAGTTGCCCATGAGTTGACCAGGTTTCCAGATGTGAAGTGTTTACTTCATTATCAATTTAATATGAAAATGCAAGATAAAACTGGATTAATGTGTTTCACAAGTAACCCAAACAATTACCTCCGTAGGCATTGTCCCATATATTGGATTGTCAAAGCCCTGTGATGTAGCTGCGCTGATACTACTGAGTCCACTATCCCTGGAGCCCCAGCTGAACCCTACTGATGCTGGTACAGACACTTGGGGTTTGCGCAGCTGACTGGTATTGAATCTGTTGAATGTGTTAAACACACTGGCAGTAAAACCTGATGACTCATCTTGATTTCTGAAAAAGACAGCAAACACATAACAGTGTGCATAACAATGTACCATTTACTTACAATAGGATACAACATGTACATTATATTAAGTGTACAAATTATTTCAGATGTAAACAGTGTGAAGACTGTTGCAAATGTAAACAGTGTGAAGACTGTTGCAAATGTTCACAATGTGAAGACTGTTCCAAATGAAAACAGTGAGTAGACTGTTGCAAATGTAAACAGTGTGAAGACTGTTGCAAATGCAAACAGTGTGAAAACTGTTGCAAATGTACACAGTGTGAAGAGTATTGAAGACTGTTGCAAATGCACATCGTAAAGACAGTTTCAAATGTACACAGTGAGATGATTATTATGAATGTACTTAATGTTAAGGCAGATTCAAATGCACTTAGTGTACAGACTGTTTAAGGCTTGATTGTATGCAGTTGTATGTTATAATTTGATGTATAAACTTCACTGTTCCCCCAAGTCATTTTACCGTTAGATCTACCAGTTTGTGGAAAACACTTTTTCTCTGACACATAGACCACTTGTAATAGAATATTCAACCGAGGTGGTTGTTCAAATGGTTAGAGTCGCTGACTTGAAATCTCTGTATTAAATCTCTCATAGATTTAGAGCAATGTCTTTGAGCCCTACTACTGATCATGTTTCTCATTGTAAGAAAGTTGACAGTTTTTTTTTAAGAGAGGACAAGGGTACTGAACTTCTTCAAGGGTACTTTACTCCTGAGAGGACAAAGGTACTGTAAGGACGATGTTTAGAAAAACTGTCAGCCTCTAAATACCTGAAAATACTGCTGAAACTGGCATTAACCAAAAGGTAAAGAGTTGATTTTCACCTGTCTTTGTTTTTATACACTAGATATCCCACAGCTACTGCTATGATTGCTGCAATCAGGACTCCAATAGTGATCCCTGCCACTGAACCTTTACTCATTGCAGCTTTCTGTCCTCCTGCAAGTAGCAACACAACTATGTATGCAATTGTGCTTCTGATTTAAAACAAGAGGGCCATGATGACCCTATATCACTCATCTGAGTACAAGTGCACTTGCCTAGTGGAAGTAGTAAATTTTGACCCAAGAGGCATGGTTTAAACAAAGTAGGTGGAATACCACTAGACAATGTTACATACCAAATATCTAAGCTCTAGGCCTTGTATTTTTAGAAAAGAAGATTTTTAAAGTTTTTTCTATACCATACGACCCCCTGGGCAGGGTAAATTTTGACCCGGGGCATAATTTGAACACACTTTGAAGAGGTCCAGTAGACACTGTTACACACTAAATATCTAGGCTCTTAACCTTGTGGTTTTGAAGAAGATTTTTAAAGGTTTTCCTATATATGTCTATGTAAAATAAATGACCCCCTAGACAGGGCCAATATTGACCCAGGGGTCATGATTTGAACAATCTTGGTAAGGTTCACTAAGCAATGCTACACGCCAAATATCTAAGCTTTAGGTCTTGTGGTTTCAGAGAAGATTTTAAAAGTTTTTCCTATTTTTTTGCCAAAGCAACCAGAGTTCTGCATGGAATGAAATTCTTTGAACAACTTTGGAAGAGCTTCGTGCAAGGAACATCCCTGCCAAGTTTCATTAATATCGGCCCAGTGGTTTCAGAGGAGATGTCCTTTGAAGCAAAATGTTGACAGACAACGGACAATCATCCATCCTAACAGCTGACCCTGGCAAAGCCAGGTGAGCTACAAAACAACAAACTGAATTTGTACAAGCCCACTATACCATTTGACTCAATTGACTCTATGCACCAATGAGTTTAGAGATTACACTGCCGATGACAATACTCAGTGGTGGTCTGATCCTTTACTTTCATTGTTTACAGTCATTTGCCATCTCAGAATAAATGAATAATAATTCAGATATATGACTGCCAATTAGGTTGAGGGAACCAGACTAGTTACTTGCCATTTTTGTGATTATAGCAATTATTGTAATTTTATAATTATAGCACCCTGACACTTAATCAACCCCTACTAACAAGTAGTTACCTGTGTGTGCACTCGCACTTCCACCTGGGTTTGAAGTGGGGCCACCCCCTGAAGCAGATGACTGCATCATAACTTTTGTAACTCCATACTTCATCCCTCCATTGCTAATATCTACAAAGGAATACAAGAGGGCCATGATGGCCCTATATCGCTCACCTGAATACATGTCCACTTGCCTCTGATGGGTGTTGTCAATTTTAACCCAAGAGGCATGATTTGAACAAAGTAGGTGGATGTTACATACCAAATAGGTTTTCCTATATAGGTCTTTGTAAAACAAGAGACCCCTTGGTCGGGGCCAATATTGACCCCAGGGGTATGATTGGAACAAACTTTGATGAAGTCTACTATGTAATGCTACATGCTAAATATCTAAGCTCTAGGCCTTGTGGTTTCAGAGAAGAAGATTTTTAAAGTTTTTCCTGTATAAGCTTATGTAAAATCAAGTGACTGCCTGGAAGAGGGTAAATTTTGACCTGGGGTTAATAATTTGAACAATCTTAGTAGAGGTCCAGTAGACACTGTTACACACTAAATATCTAGGCTCCTAACCATGTGGTTTTGAAGATGAGTTTTAAAGGTTTTCCTATTATTATATGTCTATGTAAAATAAGTGACTCCCTAGGTGGGGCCAATATAGACCCAAGGGTCATGATTTGAACAATTTTGGTAGAGGTTCACTAGGCAATGCTACATGCCAAATATCTAAGCTTAAAGTGACATTATGCGCATTTTTTTCAAGTAACAATCCAGCTGAAAATGGTGTGTGTACAAAAGCATAGAGGAAATAATAGCTTTTAACCCAATACACCAAACTCTTCACGCTACCAGTATGAAAAAATAACTTTCCAAATATTGATTTCTTATTTGACTGGGAGAGTCAATTTAAGAAAAGAACAACTGCATGCAGGAGTTGCTTCCCTTCCACTGCTGAAATCTCTACCAACATCAACAACGACACAATCAACTATCATTTTATCAGTCCAATTTTTTCATATCTAAAGCACCAATTTCAAATACTAATGCGGCATAATCATTAATTTAACACATTTAAATGCACAGCAACCAAAAATTGCATTTATAAAGTTGTCACAGTAAGATGCGCATAATGTCACTTTAAGGCCTTGTGGTTTCAGAACAATCTTGGTAGAGGTCCATTAGGCATTTCTGCATGCCAAATATCTACTCACTATGTCTTGTGGTTTCAGAGAAGAAGATATTAAAAGTTTTTCCTATATAAGCCTATGTAAAACCAAGTGGCACGGTCAATTTTGACTCGTGGGTCATAATTTGAACAATCTTGGTAGAGGTCCACTAGACAATGCCACATGAAAAATATCTAAGCCTTAGGCTTTGTGGTTTCAGAGAAGAAGATTTTTTGAAGTTTTTCCTATTTGTTGCAATAGCAAGAGTTCTGCATGGAATAACTTTGATAGAACTTCATGCAAGGAACATCCCTGCCAAGTTTCATCAACATTGGCCCAGTGGTTTCAGAAAAGATGTCGTTTGAAGGAAAAGGTGGATGGATGGACGCCAGATGAGCTAACAAGAAAATGAATAAAATCATATAAACAAAAAGTATGTTGTTCAGAAGAAATTAATGTGTTGTTAAAACTAGAATTGCATATTTATATGCCAGTTAAAACAGATTATTTTCTGGGGGCATGTCTCAAACTATGGTCAAATCTAACATGGCCCAAGTGGCTTCAAATACCATATGAAAAATATGGACTTCATCTTTGACAAATAAATTCACAATGAAAAAGCTTGAAATAACTTTTTATGTAAAAGTTTTGCACTTAAAATATTCTATCTACATGTCATAAAAATCTGATTATAAACAAACATTCTGCATTTTAACACAGTTTTATGATTGGTTAGCCTGTGAAATTTTTTATCCTTGATAATTCAATGTCAATTCTGTAGACTTAATCAAGAAAAAAGTTATTTTTCATCTGTTTAAGAATAAAAGTTAAATACTAATTTTTGGCGGGGTTTTTATTTTGGCTATATTGGCGGTCACCATTGGTTGCAACAATTCTAAACACCGTCATTATAAAGCACATGTCAAGGTTTTATTTTGGCTGCTGTTGTGGTTTGCCCCAATTTAAGACACCACCAATTTAAAGCACTTAAAACAAATGCCAATATTTGGCACCGCAGATTTAAAGCGCCATACAGTCTTCATCTTTATTCTTCACAGGAGCATATGACACTGCCTTTGATTCTATATGTTCCAAATATCGAAGTCCTCTAAAGTTCCACAGAGATACATATGTACTAACCAAGTTTCATTAGATTTTCAAAAAAGTGACGTCTAGAGCAAAAAGAAACCAAACTATTGCGTCAGTAGAGTTTAAATTGCACTCACCAAACTTTCTCAAGAAGCACATGAAGAGCTTTTACTCATCTTTCTAAATATGAGCAAACTCCTGCAGTGTCATTTAAGAGCATTGCACTCACTCTATTGAGAAGCCTATTAATACAAACCTCTAGCTCTGTATAAATGGTCTTTAGCTGTATAAATGGTGTTAAGCTGTATAAATGGCCTTTAGCTGTATAAATGGCCTTTAGCTGTATAAATGGTATTTAGCTGCACAAATGGTCTTAAGCTGTACAAATGGTGTTTAGCTGTATAAATGGTCTTTCGCTGTAAAAATGGTGTTTAGCTATATAAATGGCATTTAGCTGTGTAAATGGCCTTTAGCTGTATAGTGTACAGCTGTATATATGGTCTTTAGCTGTAACTAGATGGGTGTTCGGTAGAACACTTGTGTCGCCCTCTTATGCTTTGTCAGAATAACCAACAATTTTGTGACAAAATCTGAGTGTAAAAAGGGGCATAACTGTGTCAAATATGACCTTGACCTACAAACTTTCACGGCATCATGACCCTTATGTCATAAGCAATACCATTTGAAAGTTTGATGAAGAAATCTTAAGAAATGGCAAAGTTATAGCCAACATTAAGTTTTCGTGACAAAATCTAAGTACAAAAAGGGGCATAACTCTGTCAAATAAGACATTGACCTACAAAATGTGGCGGCATCACAACCCTTTTGACATCAGCAATATAATTTGAAAATTTGATAAAGAAATTTTAAGAAATGGCAAAGTTATAGCAAAAATCTAAGTATATAAAGGGGCATAACTCTGTCAAATATGACCTTGACCTACAAACTTTGGCGGCATCACGACCCTTATGTCATAAGCAATGCAATTTGAAAGTTTGATGAAGAAATCTTAAGAAATGGCAAAGTTATACCCAACGTTAAGTTTTCGTGACAAAATCTAAGTACAAAAAGGGGCATAACTCTGTCAAATATGACCTTGACCTACAAAATTTGGCGGCATCACAACCCTTTTGACATAAGCAATACAATCTGAAAGTTTGATAAAGAAATCTTAAGAAATGGCAAAGTTATAGCAAAAATCTAAGTATATAAAGGGGCATAACTCTGTCAAATATGACCTTGACCTACAAACTTTGGCGGCATCACGACCCTTATGTCATAAGCAATGCAATTTGAAAGTTTGATGAAGAAATCTTAAGAAATGGCAAAGTTATACCCAACGTGGACAAAATCTTAGTACAAAAAGGGGCATAACTCTGTCAAATATGACCTTGACCTACAAAATTTGGCGGCATCACAACCCTTTTGACATAAGCAATACAATTTGAAAGTTTGATAAAGAAATCTTAAGAAATGGCAAAGTTATAGCCAACGTTAAGTTTTCGTGACAAAATCCAAGTACAAAAAGGGGCATAACTCTGTCAAATATGACCTTGACCTACTAAATTTGGTGGCATCATGACCCTATTGTCATAAGCAATACAATTGTAAAGTTTGATGAAGAAATCTTAAGAAATGGCAAAGTTATAGCCAACGTTAAGTTTGTGTGACGGGCGGACGGAACGACGGACGGACAAAGCGATCCCAATGTATCGCCTTTTCTCCGAAAGGGCGACACAAAAATGGTCTTTAGCTGTATAAATGGTCTTTAGCTGTATAAATGGCCTTTAGCTGTATAAATGGTCTTTAGCTGTATAAATGGCCTTTAGCTGTAAAACTGGTATTTAGCTGTACATATGGTATTTAGCTGTACAAATGGCCTTGAGCATTACTTGAATAACACCTTCATCAGAACATTTATTAATTTAACACATCATTTGCCTCTACATTCACCTAAAGCTAATATTAAACTGTACCGATACTCACCACTTTTTAAATCAGCAAACATTTCAGCAGCAACTTTAGAGCTTTGTACACCATCATCATCTGATAATACTATCTGTATCTTCCCATCACTCCTTTTTGAAACAATATACCTGACATTTTTATATGCCTCCTAAAACAAAAAATATATGACATACATTTCAAAGGTACAACCATCTGATCATTTGAAAGTGGATTAAGATTTCTTCGCCATATACATGAATGCAGCAATGTTTATAAAGATATCTGCAACATTGCTAAGGTTTAATGTAGACTCTAAACAGTAGTTATTTTATTATTTTAACAGCAGGCATATTAAATTTACTCAGTAAACACAATTTGTATGAATATGCTTTTATTAGTCTCAATTTTACAATTCCACAAGTCAGAATGAAGTCGAAAAAGGAAGTGACTACAAGTATTCTGCTAGCATAGTCTGAGATTTCATAAATATTTCTTCAATTTCATACAATCATGTCAATTCTAATTGTTTGAATTTGTGAAGGCAACTGTATAATTTTCTTTACCTCAGTCTACAGACATGTTATCTATAATTGTACACTCTGGAGCCACTAACCTTGCTGTCAAGAAAGTTCCTCTGTAAACCATTCTTGAGGGTATCAAAGTTAAAACCAGCACCATAGCTGATGTTTAACATACCACCTGCAACATCACATTTCAGGTACTGTTTATAAATTTAGAACAATACCATTATCTTTCTCAAGCCAGATCATGTAACATTAATTTTGGGCAATGTCTCCAATCATTACATACTACATTCCAAACTGTGTAAGAGACCATCTCCAAATACATACCACCTCCAAATACAGACCACCTTTAAATACAAACCACCTTTAAATGCAGGCCATTTCCAAATACAGACCAGCTTTAATTACAGACCACACCCAAATACATACCACCTTTAAAGCAAGCCATTTCCAAATACAGACCACCTTTAAATACAGACCACCTCCAACTACAGACCAGCCTGCTAATAAAAACTAGCAGGAATAATAACCTCCAGTATTCAGCTGTAGTGGAAACACCTGTGAATACAGGCCACATTTCAACAAAGACCACACTAGCTTCTTCCTGTCAGTGGTCTTTGTTCACAGGTTTGCCTGTATAACCATTTCATTAAAGTTTCACTAACCAAACGTTTATCAAAGGATCCAGAGGCAGAGAGACAGACTGTTGCTATAGTGATCAAGATTTACAGACTATCTTAAATAACAAAACTTCTAAAGAAAACTTTTAGACTTATAAGGTGTGTTCTACACACAACAGACTATGATATCTTGGATAATTTTCTGTGAAGCTTTCACATACCACATATTCCACAACAATGTCCAACAGGTTTTACAGATCTGGAACATCGAGGTCTCGTGCATCTAGAACTTTGTATCTGACAAACAGCGGACAAAATCTGAAAAATGAAATAAAAGCATGACTGTTCATGTTTATGTATTCACAAATGTTAATTCAATATTTTTAGTTTCTTGGCTGATTTATTTGCATTTGTGACCAATTCAGCCCCTTATCTGAATGTAGTGTGATCCTGGTTAATTAAAATTTGCTGCTCAGTTCATATACTTTTATTGACAGAGGTTTACCCAAACTGTGATGCTGGAAAAGAACTTTTTATATCTTCATCTATGAGCCAACAAACTGTACAGAATCATTACCTGACCGTCATCATTGCCACAACCACATCCCGTCACGTCTGTACATCTACGTCTATTTATAGTAACAGTAGACCTAGGGCCAGACTGTGGTGCTGGAAATATATTTTGACCATTCTCTGTTGCCAAAAAATCACGAAATGTTGTTGTACTGTAAGCCTAGAAAATGTTTCAGAGCATCGTATTAACTAAAATTGGTCAAGCTTTGTTATGCATATAGTATATAAACAAATTCAAAACAAATCAGATTTTATAATTTTTGATGATTTGTATTTCCACCTGTAAAATTGTCTTCGAAATGGATGAACATGTTTAAGCAGAATAACATTCCATTTTAGTTTTACTGTTTCTTATTAGTAGAATATACAATTCACCGTTTTTTAATGTATGTTCTATGTTTCTTATGTTTGAAATTTCTGTGTGAATTTTGTTGAGTCTTTTTCATAAAGTTTTGTTAATATGTACATGTATGTAATAAAAGCCCACATGGAAGATTGGGTCCACCAAAAAATAAAGACTTTATTACCATTATATCTCATTTTTCATATTTTATTATCATTTTTTTTTCTTTTTTTTATTTTTTTTTTTTATCATATTTTATTTTATTATTTTTCTTATTTTTTATTTTTCTTTCTTTTATTTTTCTTTTTTTTTTTTATTTTATCTTATTTTTTTTTCCATTATTATTATCATTATTATTATTACTATTATTATCATTATTACAAACTCAGACTTAGTTATATAAACATACCTTTCCTGATACTTTCAAAGTGTTCACTTTTATGTTGATATTGACCCCTAGATTCACATAGTAAGAGCTGCCAGTTGGAAACACTACATGATCTGTCTCACAGGGAATCTGCTCACTGTCTAGCAAAGCCTTGGAGGTGCATGCACCTTGTTCAGTGCCACTGGGGCACCAGTTTTGAGGGTCCAACCAGTCTGCTGGGTGACTAGCATTGAATGTTATATCTACACGGAAGTGAAAGTTTTCATTTTCATCGTATTACATGAATACAAACGTAACTAAAACTATCACTGAAGGTGATGAATACCCCCAGAACACCCAACTGACACAGTATACAAAATCAATGTAACATTTGATGCTTTTTTTATTGGACCTGCACAACTTAATACATGGTACCAATCACTTCTGTGAAGTATAATTAATTCAGACCAGGGGTGTTAAAGATTAAGAGCGCACAAGATTTTATTATGTCGAGCCCCTATGACCTTGACCTAGTGACCCAAACCATGGACCATGCACAACTAGGCATACTACTTATCAATTCTGTCAAATATCATTAAATTGTGACCAGGGGTTTATGAGATTATGAGTGCACAAAATTTTACTACCTCAAGCCCCTGTGACCTTGACTTTTGACCTAGTGACCAGGAACATGGACCATGCACACCTAGGCATACTACTTATCTCCAAACCAAAGCATGCATCTCTCTAAACACACACGGTCCAATGATTACAATTTTTTTCATGCTCAATTCAGTTTCCTGCTCAGACTTTGGATCAATGAAATATGAAAACATTTATATATTAATTCTTAAGAAAAAGATTTTAGACAAATTATCTGCCATCATTTTAAATGACATTCTAAATCTTGACTCTTTGGTTTTACCTCTGATATCTACTGCTGTATTAAAGAATAAACAATTAATACTAGTTAACACAAAACTATTAAATACTTCTCCAGTTAGTTTCAGTTCCTATAAACTCCAGGCCATTATCAAGGGATAAAAAAAGTCATTAATTCCATATATACTATGAAGGTAAATGAGGCTACACTAGTGTATAAATTTGATCTTCAAATTTCAAGATACTTTTTAAGAGCTAGTTTATACCAGCTGACTAATAAAAAGTTCTCAAACCATCAAATATTTGTTGTACCTGTTCCGGAGTCTAGACAAGCAGCACTGTGATCCGGATCATTAGTGAAGGCAAGTGTAGCGTAACTTCCAAATACAACCTCGCCATCCCGCGGCATTACCTGAAAGACATCTACCTGTACTTACATCGAATTTGCTTTTATTTCTCATACTATTAGTAAACATTTCTGTGGAAGAGAAGCCAGTATCATTCTACTGGACTGATCAGTGTAAATTTTGTAAAAATCTTTTGGAAAACATGACCTGGTGTCAAGTTTTGTGAAAACCAATTAGAAAATGTGACCTGTGACATGCTATCATGGTTTAACAATAAATTTAGCTGTAGCAGTTGGTTTTCACACAGTGTAGCTCAATTTCTATACAGATCATCTACAGGTGGCAGGCAACCTTCTAAGCAAGTTTCATGAAAGTCAAATGAAGAAAAAGTTTCATGAAAGTCAAATGAAAATTATTACCTGTATTGTTATCAAGGAAAAGTTAATGGACAGACGGATTGATGGACAGACAACGGACAAATTTAACCGTTACGGCATAAGTACATTTTGCATCTCATATAGTACAAAATGAAATTTTATGTACACATCACATACCGGTAATGAATCTATGAGAAATTTGTTCAGATTGTTACATCAGGACTCTATGACATGTTAACATTATTTTATCCTTTATAACTTTTTCTAATAATACTGAAAATGTGTTTTTAAAAAATATCTTGCTGTTTTCTGAGATACAGTCCAACTTCCTTTAAGCAGTTAGTCTAGGAACATACATGGTCACACTAAATCCAGGTGACCACTGTCTTGTTCAGGTCCAACTGTATGTGTAAAATATGCAAAATGTTCAGTCGGAATCAATGTTATGAAAATGCTGCCATTTTAGCCTGCCTTATTTTTACCCATTCAACAATATACACTATACCAGTTCCTGTATGGTTGTATTGAGCTGCATGTACACCACAGGGCCGTCATCTGGTAGGATCATTCTATCATTACCACATGGTAAGTTGCCTCTGTCCCAGTTATACGGGTTGTTGAGGTCAGTGTTTCTCAGCCATTTTGTATACTGCCCAACACTCTCAGATACTGTAAGTGACAAACAGACAATCTCTTGTACTAGTGCTGACACTGTAACATGGAGTGTCCAGGAGGGGGGAAAAAGGCATATTTAGCAAATATCAAGGTCACTCATCCAGGCAGTCAGTGTAGGAAGAACCCAGCCAGTTCAAGGTTTGCTTCTGTCTTTTTCCATGAATCTTAATGCCATTTTTAATTAATTTGAATCCTTTCATAACATGAAGCCATGAATATCAAAACCAACTTTTATCACTGGTAAAATTAGTCAACTTAAAAATGTCCAAAAAATTTACTGATAGCAAAAGGTGTTACTTTGTGTGTCAAATGTATAAAATTCAAAAAATCTGTTTTCTGTTGGAAAAATATTTGCAAGGAAATACTTTACTTACCTAATATGAACATGCAGACGTAAATCAGCTTTCCCATTGTTCTAAAGTATAGCACAGATCCTGGCCACGGTTTTTACAAAGAAAACACAACTGCAAGTTATAGTATAAATCAGCCTGTACTTGTTTAATGTTTCTTCATTCTCTGATAAATGCAATCAAGACTAATAAATTTCTTATCTTGTACACTAGTACTGTACCAGCCTGTATCAGGTATCACATTGCAGTACTGATAATCTAGTATTATCTAGTCAAATATTATGCTAATGAGAACTGGTCAATTTAGATAAGACAAGATGTGTGTACTTAATTTCCTTTGTTAAATCACAGGGTTTATGTTACTTGACAGTGCAAGTAACTTAAAGGCTGTTAAAAACAGAGAGAAAAAAAGTGTTCAATCAGATATTACTGTTCACCTTTAAGATGGCCTTGACCTTTAACTGAGCTACAAAGAACAAACGCACAATCATCAGCTTAATGGGAAATTTGTGCCAAGTCATTACAAAATCCTGCAAGAGGTTCAAGAAATGCCAAGCATACATGACTTTTAATCAACAAGTATGTGTGATTTTGAACTGGCTGAAAAGATTGAGTGCCTTGTCTGCTGCATTTATTCACATTTAAATTTGTTTTCCTATGCAGAATGATAGCGGATGGGAGCTGTGTTTTGGGATTATTTTCTGATTTTACATTTAACCCCTCCCTAGGAGTGGGGTAAAGGAAAAGGTGTTGGTTACTTTAACCCAAGATTGTAGGTTTGATCCCTGCTATTGTAACAAAACCATCTTCCTTTTTTCAAGAAGCAGACTTAGTACTGACACAGCAAAGTTTAATCTTTCCTTACAGCAGCAATGAAATATTGTTTGTACGAAGTAGATTAAATAGAAGTCTCAAATCTGAGACTATTTCAATGATCTAGTGTAGTTACTGAAGGTCACATTCTGATCTCAGCTTTAAAGCGACTGCACTCCAAATTCTTAGTAAATTTTAATTTTTTGGTAAAATCAATATATATTCAATTTGTCAGCATCAAGATTATTTTCTTTGTGTAAGAGCTAAAAATAAAGGCAGAAAAAAAAAATTACCCGAGCCAGGTTTTGAACTCAGATCTTTGCGCTTACAAAAAATTTAGAGCGGCTTAACCTACTACACTACGGAGTCAGCTGATTCGATGCGAGTTAAAAATATTGATATACCAAAAAGCCCACCCCGTGATATATTCTACAATAAAAGTAAGCAAAACAAAACATTTTAATTGTTTTTTTTTGTAAGAAAACTTGTCACTTATCATAATACAATGCCCCTGATACAGTAATGACAATTGTTTTCTTGAAATTGAAAATTTTCTTTTTTTAGCGTAACTTGTCCATCTGGAGTGCAGTCGCTTTAATATACCATAGTCAATTTGAAATGCTATACTTCGTGTCTGAAACTGTCGCCGATTTTAAACTCAAATTTTCACTATCTGAACATAAAAAACAAACTACACAATGTTTTAACTTAAGTTTAATTCTGCAGCATTTTTCTACTGAATTAGTAGCATCATTAATCACATTGGCACTTTCATTTTTTTTCAAAAGAAACATTTTCTTCTATGATAATACTGACGGGGTCTACACATACTTTTATAGAGGTCAATATATAGTAGTCATTAATTTTGTAGGTGCACAATATAACTTCTGCAAGGTATACAATACAATAATTGTAGACTAATGTTTGAGGTCAACATACAGTTTTGTAGACCTGTGAAAGAAGTTATACTGACCTCAGACTTCTTCTCTGTCAATATTTCTTTTTCACAATTCTGCAAAACTACATGTATATACTGACCTCTACATTAGTCATAATTGTACATGTATAATATAACATTATATTATGTTCATTTCTTGTTTAATACATACAAGTAATATCTGCAACACTGCAGTGATAACTAATTAACATCGTATCTTTTCCTATGTAGACTATGGAAAAATAAACATGATATATTCAGGCTAAACTAAAGCACTTAGAATATGGCAAACAGAAAAATAATAAAGTGAGCAAGATAACTAGAAAAATAAACAATAGAACTGAAAAAATAATCTATAAACTATATATAAACTTCAAACTAGATCTTTAATTTCGAACTAAATCTACAGCTTCCACTACAGGTGACCTACTACCCTGCCACACTGTTTTAATAGGTACACAACTATGCCAAACTTGGTCTGATACACCAATCATGTATGTTCCACAAAATGTAAATTTTCAATGCAAGGAGAAAATGTTTATAATGTATCATTGCAATCCTTCAACAAAAACACCACACTGTAAGTGGATCATATTTGTGGTGAATCATACACTAACTGCAATGGTAATCAAACCACTTTATCAACCAAGTCACTGCAGACAAATTTCTTATAACCATAATCATTCTGACAAGGTTTGGTAAAGACAGTGAAAATTTTCATAAATTCATACCTTGCACAATCTGGCTGGTTATCAGACTTGGCCAAGTATTATGTCAATGAAAATGCTGACTAGGTTTGATGAAAACTGCCAACAATATAGAAGACAGAGAGTGGAAGAGTTCATCTGGTTGAATTTCAGAAATCCAGTGCCAGTCAGATCTGGCTCATTTAGAACTAAGTCAACTTACTGAAGATCTTGTGACGATCAATTTGTAGAAAGGATTTCAGAGATAAAAAGCAGACAGTGCAAATCAGGCAAAATTTCGGAAATACAAGGGCCATATCTTTAGAGTGACTGGGGCAATCGAACTGGTTATCAAACAAGACCAAGATACTATGCCCACTAACACTGCCATCATGCTTGTTGATGACTGGATAAAATGTATTAAAAAAAGACAATGATGGTGCTACAGACAAATTTTGATAAACTTCAGTGATTCAAGGACTGTAACTCCAGACTAGCTGGAGTGATTGGACTAGTTATCAAACTTGATGTTATTCCCATAAACATATAGGCCAGGTTTGATTAGGACAGGATGAAAACTACTAGAGTCAAAGCAAAACTGACTTTCTGCAATGGGCAGACCAAATGTATTAACACTATTGACTTTCTGCAATAGGGAGACCAAATGTCAGACTAACCGACAGTATGATGACTCTTATATACCTGTTTCAAACTCTCATGTGGGTATAATAAACTGTAAACTAAAAATAAACTGTAAAATATTCAACAAAACAATAAACGAAAATATGGAGCACACTGGACTTTAACTTTGAAACAAAAGGGCTGCATTGACTTATATCTGAGCATTATTTGCAAAAAGTAAGTAATCTGAATAACAACGATAATATTAGTGGAATTCTATTTCACTTTACTGGGAACATAAATTGGCCAAAAGACAAGACTTCTGTCCTACTTATATACATGTACTAAAATGTTGCTCTATAATGAAAACACATTTTTTTCAAAATGTAATAAACTTTGGTTACTTCACTTATTTACTTTAAACAAAGTATAAATGGGTCAAACTTTCACTATTAACTTATAATCTAATCAAGTATTACAATTAGTAAACAATATTGTTCCACAAAAAGTATCATTTGTTAGGTAAAAAAAACCCACAAGCTGTCTACCTGAATACAACTTTGGTCTTGCATAGACACTCAATAAACAAGGAATCACTGGAAATGATGGATGCTCCCTTAATTCTTAAGATTCAGAACTTCCTACTAATTCATTATATAACTGAGTAAGGAGTTCCATTGTGAAAATGCACAATTTGATCATTTAAAGGGATTAAGAATTGGGGTGTTATATATGTGTGATAAAATCAACTTATCCCTTACATACTTATACATTTATGGGCAAGACATGCACACTTTCTTAGAAGATGTTGTATATAGCAGTAGTAGCAACAATCAAATGGCTGTAACTGTGTAAAAAATAATCCAATCAGAACAAACTGATAATGTCTATCAGACCATGTCCTGTTAGCACTGCAGCTTCTTATAAAGATTCAATGATTTTTAGTCAATGGTTGCCAATGCTCAACACAATGGTACTAAAGATGTAAGTAGTGACCAAGAACATAATTATGCAGACATGAAGGTGCTTAGTTTACCATCAGAAATTACAATGAATCTAAGTTACAAAACTCTGAAACAAAATTACTGAGCACTCTCTCTTGGTATTGAAGTTTCAAATAAAGTTTTATTTCATTCCAGCCAGTGGTTACAGAGACATAGAGACAAACGGACAGACAAACCAGCAACTACCATGCTTTCCCTTTTGGAATCATAAAAACGCTGTATTTTTGCCATCAGCCAACATAGTTTTCCTCACAGTTCCCTGAGATGTTTATTTCCCTCACAGCTATTCCTGCTCCATTATACAGGTTAACATTGGGCCATTTTATATATATCAAAAGAAATTAAGCAATTAACTAACAAGCCCAGCAAAAATAAATCAGTTATGAATTAAATGGCAATTCTATTGAATAAATTTTGACACAAAATTATTTTATTAACCTATCTAGATATGGTATATCAGAACTGCTAGCACTAACATCTTTACTAACAGATAGATCTTTTCAAAGCTCTTTGTTTTTACACATCCAAAGATTTCAACTCAACACTTACGATCATTTGCCGAAAAGTAATCTAAAATTCAAACTTTTTATGGAAAAATACCTTCACATGTGATTCTTTAAAATGATTGCAAGAAAGAAACTAACTTTCAAGGGCATAAAAATGAAACATTTTCATACAGAAATAATCAATATTTTCATACATGATTATTTAATTCTTCAACAATAACTTGGGCAGTGCTCCCATAAACCATTGAAAACTTGGCTGTGATGCTACTTAATAAAATGATTGCCTTAAATAACTATAAAGATGAAAAACTGATACATGGAACTTTCTGTTACTGCATGAAACTTTCAAACACTACAAACTTCCAAAACTGGATGGGTGTTCAGTAGAACACTTGTGTCGCCCTCTAACACTTTGTCAGAATAACTAATAATTGTGTGACAAAATATAAAATTTGGCGGTATCACAACTTTTTTGTCATAAGCAATGCAATTTTTAAGTTTGATGAAGAAATCTTAAGAAAAGGCACAGTTATAGCCAACGTTAAGTTTTAATGACTAGCTCACAGTGCGGATCATGATCAGACAGTAAAAAAATGAATAGCTTACAGTGCAGGTCATGATCAAACAGCAAAATAATGAATAGTGAACAGTGCAGATCTAGAGCTTAGATATTCAGCATGTGGCATGACTCTCTACCAAGATTGTTCTGAACATATTTAAAAGAGCTTAATGCCAGGATGTTTCTGGGCAAGTCTGATGATATTTCCATAGGTTTATGTGAAGAAGTCACCTGAATTTATCAGCTGCAATTTTTTGTGTATCCAAAGACTCTTATGTTACACTTGCGACAAATTTAGTCAATAGAAAATCACTTTTACATACAAAACTGCACAATTTAAACACTAAAACCACTTACTGCATTCAAATGCCTTCAGTTGTAATGTCTGTTTACTCATGTCAGTATCATATCTCTATTAAACCTTAATATTCACATGGTTTTATTATACCAGGTGACATCGAGCCTCCAAATACTTTGATGTCAAGCTTCTAGTGTATCTGATGTGAAGCTTTCACTGTAGCTAGCGATAGAAGTATACTCTAACGTCTGTCTAACTTAAACAGTGTGCTTTATCTCTAGTATGACTAATATAGGAAATGTCAAGCTTGTTCAGTCTAAAATATAGTAGAAGCCAAGCTTCTGATGTAACTGATGCCAAGCCTCTGTGTTGTCACGTTTTTATTAAAGTACAAGTCTCAAAACTCTATAGCAATTGTTGTCAAACCTCTAAATCACACAGATGTCAAGCTTTCAGTATATTTCAAGCCTCAGAGTCTGTTGAAGAAGTATTCCCAAGATTGCCTTTACCACTGTTGAGACAAACTGGACACTTAGCTGTATGATCTTCTCCAGCAAAGTAACAAATATTGCATCTCTGAAACACAAGACCAAATTCCAGTCAGATTTCACCTGGTAACTATTATGCAATACAGACAATGATGTTACATATTAACTGTTTTGCATTTACTAATCTTTTGTAATATCTGATTAAGTTGAATATCACATGAAAATTACCTAATTCACATATAGAGCGAGTGTCAATGTTCTCAATACCTACCTACATGCAGCAGAAGTTTTATTCCTAATGATCGTAAACAAATTCTAGCAGTTTGATTTCAATGTAGAACCTTTTCTATGAGATCACTCATCTGAACTTAAAGTATCCTTTACTCAAAATCACTATCTATACTGTTCTTGGGTTGTGTGAAAACCATCTCTTGGACTTTGAAACCTGTCTGTATTTACTTGCATGCCGTTTACTTGTATAGGCAACAAAATAAAGTGTTCTCTCACCCACCTGGCAGTGTGCATTTCTGTAATCTGTACATCTTCCACATTTGATACAATGATTCCTCGGGGTACTTTCCTCATTCAACAACCTCGCTGTCATATTGAAATGGAAGTATGAAATTACATTTGAATACCAAAAAAACCCCAAAACACCTGTAAATGAGTGTTCACCACCATTGCCCCTTCCAAAAGCAAACCAGTTTAAACAGAAGACCATGAAAATCAGTAATCATCATCTTTTCATAAACATTTTTATTCAGAGGAAGGCAACAGATATTTTAATGAGCTGGTCACAAACAGTCCTAAACTTTACATAAGCCAGTCGTATGCGTTCCTTTCACTCATAAAATTTGATTACTGTCAGAATGTGGACTGAATAGCGAGTCAAATAAAATTTGATTACTGTCTGAATGTGGACTGAATAGCGAGTCAAATAAAATTTGATTACTGTCTGAATGTGGACTGAATAGCGAGTCAAATAAAATTTGATTACTGTCTGAATGTGGACTGAATAGCGAGTCAAATAAAATTTGATTACTGTCAGAATGTGGACTGAACAGCGAGTCAAATAAAATTTGATTACTGTCTGAATGTTGACTGAATGGAGAGTCAGCAATGCAAACCCAATCCAAGTCCAGCTGCTTTCTAAGTATGTATACACGTAGTTCAACATACCTGTACACCAAGAATACTTGTATCTAGCATTACAGTTGTGGCCAACACATCTCACCTCTCCTGGTATACAACAGAACAATAGAACAGGTATATTGCAACACTCTAATACCAGCTGGGTCTTCACGTAACAGTCTAATCTCTTGATCTGAAATACAATTGATCAAAGGTTATTTAACTTGACTGTCTGATACCCCTGAAGAGTTCTATCAATCCCATCATATGCCTTGGTCAATTGAATTCGATTCCCGTCAAGATTTATATAACTTTACTGTCTGATACCCTAGTAGAGAGCAGTAAAGTTTTAAATAAATCCAAACACTGGTTGAAGAACATGATAATAACTTGTCAGTAAAACTTTGAGCAAAATGTGCAAGTCCAACAAGGGCCATAATTTGAATTAAATTCAGTCAAGAGTTAAAGATCTAACTTAACTGTCTGTTTTCAATCGATCATACAGGTCATTACTGAAATATGTGCATGATAGTAAGTCGTACACAACACTAACCAAAATACAGCATGCATGCAAAACTTAACCAGAATGTCTAAGTCTAACAATGGCCATAATTTGGAATAAATTCAGTCAAGAGTTATCTAACTTGCTTAATTGTTATCCCTAAACACACAGGTAGTTTCAAATCAATCTCTTAAGAAATAATCGAGATCTGTCCACAATAGTAGCTTGTATATGCAGCTTTAAATAAAAGTGCAACATCATGGAAAGGTTGACCACAATGGCCCTCCTTATTCTCTGATAATGAGCTAAAAATACCATAATTATGTTGCTCACAGTGCCAAAACATTCATCTTTTGAAAATATTACCTTATATCTTCCCTCCACGACAAAACACTATACAAAGATTTTAATGACAAGATGAAGCTGACAGAGGGATTTGCTACAATAACCCAAACATTTCTCAAGTTATTGCAAAAGGTAACGCATGTTCCCCAACATATTGTATAAATTTACATCTTTAATGCATGCACTGTATAACCTTCCGTACCTGGTAAATATTCTCCATGAGACATGGGTCTGTTCTGGCTCTATCAGCAGGTAGACCAAGCTGGTGCAGTATGTTGAGGGGATTTCTACAGTTAACACAGTCACACATGCCTTCAGAGCATGTTGTTCCCTTCACACAACACTGACACGACTCCGCTGAGCAACCATTGGTACAACAACAACTCACCAACACTGAAACCTCTTGGTTCAATTCAGGCCGATACACAGGACCTAAAATATACCTGACCTATTTAAAATATGTCTTGAAGACCTACATGTGAATCACTACCTAACCATTCAATCTGTCATAGGAACACCTATTCCTATGGTAAGATATTATGATAAGTGTCTTCCTGTCTGTAGGTATATGATTGTATTGATTTCTAATAAAACATCTAGTCAAATTCACATTTCATAACAAGAGGGCTCTATATCGCTCACCTGGTTACAAATGGCAGTAACAAAAGGTCAACAATAGCAGAAGGGTTGGGGGTTTTTTACCGTTGGGGGTGGGAGGTCCTCATTTGAACAATATTCATAGAGAAACACTACATAATGCTACATTCCAAATATCTAAGCTCTGGGCCTTATGGTTCTCGACAAGAAGAGTTTTGAAGTTCTGCCTACATAAGCCTATGTAAAATCAATTTGGACAATCTTGGTAGAGGTCCACTAGGCAATGCTACATGCTAAATATCTAGCATCTAAGAGAAGCACATAAAGGATATAGCTCTATAAAATGGAAGTTAATTAAAATGTCATACACTCCTCACCATGCAGGTGTACCACTTTCTTTTCATGTATGACTATTTTCTGGCTTGCACCTTTATTTTTGTTAATTTTAACATTCTTTTTCTTTACCAAGTTTCGTACATGTCATCATATTTTTATTTACTTACTGGAAGGTAAGATTTACTCAAATTTTAACCACTTACCACAGTTTAACTTTGGCTAAATAAAGTGAACAAAAATTATAAATCCATTAATACCTAAATTGTTATTAATATCCTCCTCCTCAGGCAAACATATGCTGGGATCCAGCAATTGGCTTGAAAGCTGTTTGGCTCCTTGCTTCAGGGATTTGGAAGGATCTTCAATTAATGGTAGACGGAGCATGATTTCAAATCTGTTATCAAATTCCCGTAATTCTGCCTTGAGACGATCAGCACAGCAGTTCCTGAATTGAACCTATATTCATAGGACATAGAAAGTATGTCTCTAACTATAACTAGTATCCAACATACTAATACAACAGTCATATGAGTGTATGTATGCCAAAATATGATGTGCTGTATTTTATATTGTACTGACAACTAGGGTAGTAAGTCATCTTGAAAGACAGACTTGGGTAAACATCACAATATGCTTGTAACACATGGAACAACTCCACCCACTGTAGCTAGATTTCATTAGATTAAATTTCTAATCTGTTTCGTTGCCTTTAAAATAAAATTCTTAATATGGAACAAGTTCTTCACACAACATAGTTATAAAACAGATTTTACACTTACATAATGATACGGGGTACTGCTTAACTGTCCATTTGTAATATCCATTCGCAATTTTCTATCATATACTGCCGCATTGCAGAACTTGTATTTCATATTTCTCTCCGGTCCCTTCTTTCCAAGACAAGATTTTGGTGCTTCCTTCACTTCAACTCGCATATCTACAACATAAGAGCAAGTTTCCGAGAGACACCACAAAACTAATTCACTATCACAACATTGTTGTAAAACACTCGTATTGGGACAAGACCATTTACTCTTAGTTTTTTTATGAAGTTTTCATTTTTTGCTAATTTTTGCCAAAGAAGCACCTGGAACTGGCCAAGAAAACAATTAGTCATTCTTTATAAAGCAGTGCTCGCTGGCAAAACCAACGTTTGAGGCTAACATACCTTTGTCATACAACCACAAGCTTACAATACTGCAGAATGGCACTTCAATCTCCACCATGTCCTTACAGACTCCTGCACTGCCATCAGGATTCTCTAACTGAAACTCATATACCATCACTCTGAAATAAATGAACTGCTACAAACACAAACATGAATTTGAACACCAGGTAAGTTGTTATGTATATAAAAAGATGGTCACCTAGATTGTCACCTGGTTGTTTGGCACAGAAACATATGTTTACCTCATACATTCTTGAAAATATGATGATTTGAAGCAACTAAATATCACCTTTAACTTGATGTGACAGTGGTAAGTGAAAATTCTGCAATCATTTTCAATAGAGTTTACTATATGCTGATTATGGCAATCAAACATTGACAGTTGATATTACAGGAGGATGTCTACGTACTTTTTACTGAAGAGAAATTTCACTCTTGCTGCCTTATCATTATTGCTCACACCACATCTGTACTGAAAACAACAACAACATTGGCTATCTGGCAATCAAACAATATTGGCTATTACATCAATCTATTACTAGATCTTTCACTAAATGTGATTAATACCCCCGAAAGACCGCTTTATCAACTGAAGAAGTCAGTAGCAACAAAATATCTTGCATAAAAACTTAGTCATGGTTCTTGGCAATAACTCTGTAATTTGTCAAGATGTAGTTATGGTTCTTGTACACTGCATTTCCTCTCATTGTGCTTAACTACTGTATGAAGTTGTATTTAATTCCAACTAGTAGTTTTCAAGTTATGCTCCAGACAAGGAAATGTAACAAAGGGCAATAACTCTGACATTACTAAAGATAGAGTTATGGTTCTTGTACAACAACTTTCTTTTATTGTGCTTGACTGTTGTATGAAGTTGTATTTAATTCCAACCATTAGATTTCAAGTTATGCTCCGGACAAGTAACAAAGGGCAATAACTCTGTAATTAGTCAAGATGGAGTTATGATTCTTGTGCACTGCACTTCCTCTTATTGTGCTTGATCATTGTATGAAGTTGTTTTGAATTCCAACCAGCAGTTTTCAAGTTATGCTCCGGACAAGGAAAAGTAACAAAGGGCAATAACTCTGTAATGAGTCAAGATGGAGTTATGGTTCTTGTGCACTGCACTTCCTCTCAATGTGCTTGACCATTGTATGAAGTTGTATTAAATTCCCAATAAGTAGTTTTCAAGTTATGCTCTGGACAAGGAAAATGCAACAGACCGCCTGAACGACCAACCACCGGGTGACTCCTATATACCCCCCCGAACTTCGTTTCGGGGGTATAAAAAGTACTCAATGAAAAATGGCAATCTGTAACTGTATCTACCTCAAAGGTGCCTATCTGCAGGTAAGAGAAGGGAAAATGCTTTGCCTTGAATGTTCTCCTTTTACGGTCTGAAAAGGACCTGTACAATCTGCCATCTGGGACTGGCTGGTAAGTGGTCAAACCTTCTGAAATATCAAAGAGCAATTCATTAATCCAATTAATCACTTAATATTTCAAAAAAATGGCAACAAACACTTGAATTTTAAGGACATCCAAAAGTCGGATTTTATGCAGGAAGGTACATTTCAAATGAAAAATAAAAAAAATGAAGTCTTTGCAAATCTTATAGCAATCATAAAACAGCCAGTAAATATATTTCCACATTACTTACTAAGTATATCAAAACTCATTGCCTGCCAGTATTTTGATCTTTTTCACTGGAAATTGAGAAAGGAGACAAAAATCATTTCATTAGTGTTGGGAATTGGGAGCAGACTGACTGCTTGTCCACTGCAATGTTTCAAGACCTCACACACGTCCAGCACACAAACTGTCTGAATAACTTCACCTGTGCCTGGAGCTTTACATGTATCATATAGTTATTTCAAGAAGACTTACTTGATTGTGTATGTTGAGCAGCTGTGAAACTACTGCCTTGTATAGACATAGTTAATCCATCTACAGCTGATATACTCCTACACACTGGCAGTGAGGTGTCGTCTGAAGAACCAGGCAAATTCATTGGCTGCTTCAAGTTGGCTACCCCTTGACCACCTGCAGGTGACTTTTTTCTTTTCTGAGTTGTTTCAGCTCTTGTTTTCTTTGCTTTTGTTGCAGTGTTTGTCGTCTTACTGCGATTGCTTGTACTGGCATTGCTACATAATATATTACCACTAGCTGTACTGGTGACAGTGTTGTTGTTATTGTCTGTTGCAGCAGGGGAACTGAAGGGTACATTTCCTGCTGTCTGAAGGGGTAAACCTATGTTCAACCTACAATAAAACATCAAACACAATTCTTGTGAGATATGCAGATATAAAATTGTTGGCAAGTTAGCGTTTCACCAAGTCTAAATAACAAGAGGGACTTGTTGGTTTTATATCACTTAACTCAATTCCATTGTAACTCCTTTACATCCTTAACCCCACCGAGATGCTACAATTTTTGATGATGTATTTTAAATTTTACACTTGTTAGGTATATAACTTCTACAAAGTTTTTTCACTAATTACCTGATGAAACTGAAAAAGATTTTCTGTGTATTCCATAGAAATAAAGCAGTCCTACAGATTCATACAGTTATAACTTTGGTGATATTGTTAGAGTGTAATTCAGTATTAAATGTCTTTCCTTAACTTATAGTTGTCTCTCTCAAGGGTAATGTCACTTTACTCTTTTCTGTTCCATTTCCAAAATGTTATTTGTAGCACCTAAAATGCAATGTTGATAGAAATATACACACCTGTACAGGTATGGATTTACATTTTGGAGTCCTTGGACATTGGCTGCTGGATTCATCACAGACACTAGAGGTCGAATGGGATACTGTAACGGTGTGGCGTACAGCGGAAGTGGAATACTGTTCACATTCATTGTTGGCCCTGTGACCGCTGTACTTGCCACAGTACTGGTGCTCTGTGAATGGCTAGCATTCTTCGAGCAAGCAGATGTAGCACCTAATGACAGAAAGTTTGAATACATCAGTACTTGTTGGTTCAATGTCAAGTTGCCTGTATGAGTCAATGGTGAGACACTTCGAGTATTTTGTGTTGTCTTTGCCTGAGATGTATTTCCAAAAGTATTTGCAAATGTACCAACCTGACTGTACAGAGGTGATGTCTGGGTTTTATTAATGTTTGCCATGGCTGCAAAGATGGAATTCATATATGGTACCAACATAGCACCACTGTATGCAAGAGTTGGTGCCTGAACTGAGTTTAAAAAAGTAGATACTGGAATACTTGGCTCTCCATATGGTCGGATTTTTTGTGGTACCGTCGGTCTTGAGGGCCTCTTACTTTCCTTCTTTTCTACCTTCTTACTAAGATCCAAGGCTGTACAAAATGAGGTAATAGGTGAATTGGAGCGGCATTTTTGCATGTAAATCTCTGTGAAATATTTATTCTGAACTTGTGGATATGCATGAGCTGGGGTAGGTGAAGCAGCATCATCTGATACCTCTAATCTAGTTTCCTCATTACCTTTGTCTTCTTCAACTGAATCACCAGTTAAATCTATAGTTGTTGAATCAGCTTCATTGCTTTGAATACCTTGATCTTGGACAACAGTTTCATCTTGGTTGGAAGTAAATTGGTCATCCAGTGAAGCATCATGGCTTGATTTCTCTACCGTGCTGACTGTATCATCCGTCTTTATACTATCCTGTGTATTTTCATGGCTTTCAGAATCAGTATTGCTGCAAACAAGATCACACTCTTCACAGCCAACTGCATTTGTTTTGACATTTTGAGCATCAGTACTTTCAGCATTCAATACTTTTGTCTTTTTGTTGCTATCTGTAGCATTTGACACTTGTAACTCATTTAACTTTTCTTCAGCTTTCCAAGCCACACTATTTTTCTGAATATTTTCAAATTTACTTACATTATCAGTCTGGCTCTCCGCAAATGTCTGAGTGGCACTTGGGCAGTTTCGTGGAGTTTGTGAATTATTATCTAAATGGTTCATGTATGGATTTTGAAACGGAAGTGTATGGGAAACTTGAGGCTGAGGCTGATGAAAGTTTATAAACTGGCCAGTATTAAAGCAGTGCCTGTTTGGCATATTGGAATAACTTGGTCCGTGACTGTATGCAGTATTCAAATTCATGTCTGGCATGTTGTTCGCATACACTGCTTGAGGTCTGGTCAAGCCTGCACCAAGATATGATGGATGTGAAACAAAATTTAGCATGCCTGGCGCACCTACATTTACCGGACTGGTGAAATCTATCCTATAAGCAGCTGAGTTTTGCAATCCATTGTTATACATCTCACATCCATAGTTAGCAAAATTCCCAGTCTGGTTGGCAGTGAACTGACAGGAGGATCTTGGCATTCGCTCAGACATGCTGTACTGGTTGTATGCTTGCTGGGTCACACTAGAGTCACTGGGCGACTCATACGGGTTATATACCCTAGCTGTATGCATTCCTTGATGCTGATTTGTTCCATATAATCCACTTGTTGAAGTATTACTTAAATTTCCAGTGTTTTGGAATGGTGGCACTGTGCATGTTGGTTTATTCCACTGACCACCGATGTCATCACTTATACCACTGGACTGGGAATCACTTGATGGACTCACTGTTCTCCAAGTTGAAATATCTGGTGGTCGACCTTGATTCATTAGATTGGTAACTACTTCATTGGACAGAATGCCTGGAGATGGAGTAACTGCTTTCTGATTATCACTATCATCCCTCTTCCTCTTGGTCCCCTTTGAAGCATCACTGGGTCCAATGTTATTGTTTATGTCCATTTCTGACCAGGTAGGTAAAGGATTTTCTGATCCAGCTGCATCATATTTTCTTAAAAGGGGCATGTCTAATTCATTTGAATCAGTATCTCCGAAGCAGATTGGGTCTGGGGTGTTTAATGTAGATCCTTGTCTAACAGTATGTGGTACCTGCCTAGAATAAAGCCTCTGACAGCCTATTGTGTGATCTTTTCCATAGATGGCATCTGGGCTCAGCTGCATTATACAACACAACTCTGGCGAGATACTTTCCACCTCAGCATCTGGAGTACACATGTCTCTATTGTCTGTAACATATGAGTTGTAACAATTAGACCAGTCATATTTAAATAAACTTTGATCATCCAACATATTGTTGCAACTACTGTTGTTGTTACTATTGTCAGCATTTGTTTTATTATCATCTGCATGGCTTGAGACAGTCAGCAGTAATGATGGGTCAGGGCTGCCAATAGCTTTTGTATCAGAGTCTTTATTCACACTGTTAACACTTCCCTTCACATTCACAGTTGAAGCATTACAAAACAAATTATTTGATTTTTGTTCAAGTGATGATTCTGAATCCTTATTTCTGTCCACTCCAAACTTGTTTCCATTTGTCTGGCCTAACAGATTTTCAGATGTTGTGGTGGCTGTACTATCAGTAACATTTGCTAAAACATAGGCAGTGTTTAAACATTTTTCAGTAAATATTTCTACAACAGGTTTAATGCCTTCAACAGATATATCAAAACCTTCACTTTCACCAACTCTTAGATTACCTCCATTCTCACTTTCTCTCAAAACATGTCTCAGAAAATCTTCTGCCTCATCTTCAGTAGTTAACAAATCATTGTTGTTTTCATCTGTAAATATGTCATCGTTTGGATCACTTTCACTATCAACTTCTGTAATTTTGTCAATTTCAGCAGGAACACATTTCACTTCAATTCTATCCTCGATTGCCTCCCTGAATACCTCTTTTACATTGTCACTTGCTGAAGTTTTGGCATGGTCCACACTAAGCTCTTTCAGTTTCCAAATCTGCATTTCTGTCTACTGCTATTTTATCTTTTAACGTCAAGTCTGTAATTTGCACAACTTGATCAACTATTTCTTTGAGAATTGATTCTGCCATGCTGACCATAAATCACACTGCTCCCAGTCTGGAAGAGAAAACAACATTACTGTTCTTTTGACCAACAGGGATAGAAAGAAATAACTCCTGCATGCAACAGTTACAAATATCCAAGGTTTCAGAAAAGAAGATTTTTGAAGTGTTTCCTATGTAAGCCTATGTAAAATAAAGTGACTCCTAGGGCTTATTCAGTCTTGACCTAGAGGTCATGATTTGAACAGTCTGGATAGAAGTTCACTAGGCAATGCTAGTATTATGCTCTGAGCTCTGGGTCTTATGGTTTCAGAGAAGATTTTTGAAGTTTTTCTAATAGAAACCTATGTAAAAGCCAGTGACCCCCTAGAGTTGGGTCAATTTTGACACAGGGTTGTGATTTGAACTATCTTGGTCAAGTCCACTAAACAATGCTACATGCAAAATATCTAAGCTCTGAACATTGCAGTTTTGAGAAAAAGATTTTTAGAAAAAGATTTTTTAGAAGTTTTTCCTATTTGTTGCCATAGCAACAGAGTTCTGCATGGAACAGAATTCTTTGGCTTAATGCTTTCAGAGGAGATGAGGAAGGAAAATGGTGGATGGACGACATACGACTGGGAGTGATCCCAATAGCTCACCCTGGTACTTTGTAATAAAAAATGAATATTTTAAAGTAACAAAGGGCCACAACTCTGCTATAAATAGGTGGATGTGGACTGTTATGGCTTTTGGCTTGCATTATTCTCGTACATATATATTACATTCCTGTCAAGTTAAAATATATATTACCAACCAGTATCAAGATATGGTTCCTGAAGGAAAGGCGTGACAGAAGGAAAACTTGGTGGGCGATTGCCATATAGCATACCTTAATTTAGATTTAATCAAGAGCCATAACTCTTTTCTGGTCAGATATAACGATCTCGTCCCAATAAACAACTGTATGATGTTTGGTGACTCTAGGTCCGTTAGTAAAGGAGCAGTGTGTATCATAACATTTCTGGACATATGTACAAACAAGAGCATATCTATATGCCAGCCAAGTGGGAGCATAAAAACCAGAGTGCACAACTTCTCATCTCAATAAACTCATGTCTAAAGTTTGGCAACTCTTTGTCAATTAATAAGGAGCAGTGTGTGCCAAAAACTTGTCAAATAGAATGACTTTATTTTGACTAAGTCAAGGGCCATAATGCCAGTGTTACTGGTCTGATGTAAAAACTAAAACACAGGTGTACAACTTCTCATCCCAAAGAATAATTGTGTAAATTGTCAAGTTTGGTGCCTCTAGGTCAACTACTTAAGGAGAAGTGAATGCCACAAACCTGTCATTTATAATGCTTTTATTTTGACTAAGTCAAGGGCTACAACTCAGGTATTACTGGTCTGATATAAACTAAAACCCTGGGGTGCTACTTCTCATTCCGATGGTCATTTGTCTATATGTGAATCGTATGCTGTAAATTTTCCATATAGAATATAGGATTAATTTTGACTAACTCAAAGATCATAATTCTGGTATTACTGGTCCATTGTGAAAATTAAAAAAAAAAAAAAAAAAAAAAGGCTCACAACTTCTCATCCAAACCAGTCTAGATCAATTATTAAAGTTTTGATTGACAAGAGCAATTCTATATGGCCCCCACCCCGCAAGTGGTGCCATAAAAACCTGTGTACATGCAGCCGACTTGATTGGAAATGAAAACAGATCAGAGGTTTTGGGTACGAGTTGACTCGGTACGAATTATTTTGATACAGTAAGCACTGGTAATGAATAAGCTTGAACAACATTTTTCTGGTATTTCAATATTCTTAACTTAAAACAATGATTACATCGTTTTAAACATCATTTATACCCTCGAAAAATTTTCCCGCTATGCTGTCAATATTTGGAATATTCCTTTTGGCCATCAGAAAAAAATACTGCTGTGGCCATCCGAAAATAAAATTAGTGTTACTTAACCTCGTGGAGTATTATACGGTCCGTGGAAGGCATAATGCGGACCTACGAGAGAAGTTATTGAACGGAATTATAGATAGATAGTCTCACAGGGATCTCATCCCAATACTAAGCTAACATACATGCTCTTTGGGACAGACCTTGATAAAATTCTCATCAAATCAAAGATAGTCTCACTATTTCCACTTCGGAGGAAAACCGATTTTACAGGTTGACATTTTACAGTTGCTCGCCTTGTAGAGGTGTGACAGTTATAAAATATCAGATCTATGAAAGTGGTCACACGGAAACGCCAAATTAATAAGGCTAGTAAATAGATACAGGCCCTTATATATTTCTGCGCAAGAAGTAAAATTGCATGGCAACACCTAGTTAAAACACACAATAAACAAATATATATGAATTATGGCCCGATTAATTTAACTAAGATGGATTATCGCATGATGTTATTTTTGCTCTCTTGAACAAAGACATATATGGACTATCATATACAATAATTCTGACTATTATAGAACAAAGACATGCATCAATTTCTTGTGGCCATCTGTGAACTATCATATACAATACATGTAATTCCGACTATATATAACAAAAACATGCATCGATTTCCTGTGGCCATCTCTCGCCTATCATTTACAATAATTCTGACTGTATAAAACAAAAACATGCATCAATTTCCTGTGGCCATCTCTCGTCTAACAATAATTAATTCTGACCTTATAGAACAAAGACATGTATCAATTTCCTGTGGCCATCTGAGACCTTTTGCATGCTTGTATGGCTCTTTTGAACAAAGACAGCATCAATTGCCTGTGTCTATCTATGACCTGGAACTTGATGCATGTCGTTGTTCAATTAAGCCAGAATTATATAATATGACAGGTAAGAGATGACCACGTGAAAATGATGCATGCATTTGTTCAGTAGAACCAGAATAACATTTAACGATAGGCCACAGATGGCCACGCAGATTTCATGCATGCTTTTGTTCAATAGAGCCAAACATATAATGAATAATGAATAAAAGGCCATTGATGGCCATAGGAATTTGATGCTTGTCATTACTTAATAGAGCCATTTTGTAAAAAGATAAAAAATAAAAGATTCTTTAAATATTAAATATTCCACAGTTATAGACACAATTTGCCTGTGGCCATCTAAGAATGATTAAGTAAATGAAGAATATTTTGGAAAAAACAAAAATAATATCACACAGGGAATGCCACGTACCAAAAACGCAGCCTCCCCAAAACGAGCCCCACATCACCCAGAAGTGTACACCACCAACACACACAAAACCATCTTTGAATCGTTTGACTTTCATTGAACAGTTGTAGACACAATTTGCCTGTGGCCATCTAAGAATGACTTAGTAAAGGAATCTTTTGAATCGTTTGACTTTCATTGAACAGTTGTAGACACAATTTGCCTGTGGCCATCTAAGAATGACTAAGTAAAGGAATAATCTTTTGGAAAACCATCATACTCGTAACTGTGAACATGTAGATATCTTATCTAACTGTGGCCATCGTTAAATGTCCGACTTAAAAACATATAGGATGAGAAATGAAAGGTTAATTATTACTAAATATTCCATGGTAGACGCTTTACTCTCAGAATATTGTCGTTTATCTTTCATTGAACAGTGATAGACACAATTTACATGTGGCCATCTAAGAATGACTAAGTAAAGGAATAATCTTTTGGAAAACCATCATACTCGTAACTGTGAACATGTAGATATCTTATCTAACTGTGGCCATCGTTAAATGTCCGACTTAAAAACATATAGGATGAGAAATGAAAGGTTAATTATTACTAAATATTCCATGGTAGACGCTTTACTCTCAGAATATTGTCGTTTATCTTTCATTGAACAGTGATAGACACAATTTACATGTGGCCATCTAAGAATGACTTAGTAAAGGAATCTTCGAATCGTTTGACTTTTATTGAACAGTTGTAGACACAATTTGCCTGTGGCCATCTAAGAATGACTTAGTAAAGGCTTGAATGGGAAGTAACTCTTGATTACTTCAACATTTAGTAATGTATAACCTAAATTATTTTCAGATGGCCTAACTTTTCTAGAACTGATGGCCAAAAGGGCTATCCCAATATTTGCGTGCAAAAGTTGCGTAAAAAGTTGCGATTGGCTGCTAATAAAAATTACGACAGTCCTTATTTTATGCACCGGTAACTGTCCTGTAGCCCAGCTTCGGGTCATACTTCCCTAAAGATAACACCAAAAGCGGAAAACCAGCATCCGGAGACGAGAAGATGGCGTTTACATTTGTTGCGGCTTGTTACATTTTAGCTCTCATTTTGACAGCAGTCCTGATATTTTTCGCAATATTTCACGTAAGCACCAAACCATGTTGCAGAAAGTGATAGAATTTAATTTTTATCTTGAAATATTGAAAAATGCCATTCAAGACTGTCTCTGAGCCCGATTCGACAAGGATGGGGATAAATTATTTAGGAAATAGATTTTTACTTTTGAGTGATATATACCAGTTAGTTTATCACTGTGTGGAGTTAAGATGAATAGTTATCTAATCACAAAGGCCGATGGCCTGAATGATCGATTTCGAAGCATCTAGAAGAAAAACTGATAAACTAACCGTTATCCTATTGGAAGTGGCTGCTCGTCCTGTAACCGGACAACTAGAATTTTTTTTACCATGTTACCGGACGAGCAGCCTATACTAGTCTTTCAAATAGTATGGTCTGGAAACGCCCCCTATAAATGTCTTATCGTACTGATAATCTTGTCTCGGTTATTGATTTTTACCTGGAAGCGTTTATCACACCGTGCATTTATCACGCCGAGCGAGTAAACTGGTATTTGTGCGATAGTTGTATGCAAAACTGCCAGTCATTGCGTCATTTAAATATCACATTTAATAAAAAAAATGGCATAGCTGTAAAGCTGATGAAATTTTCTGTAAAACTGTGAAATTAAAACCTCTATATATAATTAACTTTTATCTTTAACGCGAGTTAAACACGGTCTTGCGCGTTTTAGCGATGGATGGTAATTTGACTCACAATACTGGTCTTACAAAACTGTACATTATTATGTTATCAAATAAAAAAACGAAAATCTAATTCATATGCGTTGAAAAATAACTCTTAATTTACATTTTAATTAGCAATTTTCCATCATTTGACCCTAAATATATAGTGAAAACCTGTGCACAAAATATCACCATATCGCGAAAAAAAAATCACCATTGACGCCATTTTTAGATTTTGAACGGATCTAACCATCCCAGAAAATTAAAATACGGGTGAAATACGAAAATCTAAGACATAACAGACGTATATTAGACTTAAATCTGTGAGAAAAAGATGTTACATCAATCCCATGAACACCATGCAAGTAGGAAAGAAGCGCTAAAATTAGGTCGGTTTTCGGCTTTTGGTCATTAGTGAAAAAACCCATTCGTAAGAGGTCAACTTTCCAATGCGTAAATCCACCTAAAATGAAACATCGGTAAAATATAATATCATGTAATGATAAGGGAATGCATATATTGTATTAAGGATCACTTTGTTGGTCAAATTGATTGGTAAAATATCGAGATATACGTAGATATAAAGTATCAATATTTTCTTTTTTTTTCCAAAATTGTGGGTACCTGGATGTTTGTCACGTGATCCGAGGCAGGTTATTTATCGTATTACGCTCGTTTCCGGACCATACTATTTGAAAGACCTTGGCTAGGCTAGTCGTCCGGTAATCAATTTCTTTGTATATTAGTTCATCTTGATGAATGTAAGAGTAGTAGTAAAGCAAAAAAGTATGTGTTATATACCTTTACCTTACCTATGACATTTGTTTGTTAACCTCATTGGCCCATCTCATGTAGAAGTAGTCTGGGGGTTTAGTCTCGAACCCAAAATTAGCGATTTTAGCGGATTTAGGATCCCGGTACAATGTTACTAGGCAATAAAATGGACAATAAAAGAAACACATAATGCTGTGTGTGTAACAATTTTTTTTATGTACAACAGTAGTTGTGACCGATTTGAAATGGAATTGTGTTGTAAAGTTGTGTTGCATACTAAGAGAGATAACTCTGGTTCAAGACTATCGCAATTATTGAAATATTAAAGTTCGTTCCAATACACATTTTTTTCCTGATGATACGAAAATAGGTTCAAATACTAAGTATGCCGAAGTCAGCAAGTAACTGACATCTTCATTTACAGGGCGATAATATCGGCAACGTTCATAATACGCAATGCATCTCCTGCAGGAATTGATAATTGTTTAAGCCCGTTTACTAGACTGTAAACATGGAGCACTTCCATTTTAAACATTTTCAAATCTAATTATCCAATTCCCTCAGTTATAAGGCTGAATACCACGTGCATTTGTTCAGGGAATCAAACAGTCAACATCAAAGTTTTTTATAACAAGTTTGTGCGAAAAACAAAGTCGGTTGTTAAACTCGGCATCTTTGAATAATTTGGACTTATATTATTAGTTATTACTAAGTGCTAACAAGCCTCAATTAAAACCATTTCTAACGGATCAAACAGTTTTAATTACCATGCTAATTGAAACACGTTTTTGAAAGTCTTTGACAGACTGACGTATTATTTTGTCTTTATACACTGACTAAGAAAAACCTCGCAGTCTGAACGCTCGCCGTAAGTACTGATACTATTTCCATCAGCGCTTACTGGTTTTGAGGTACTTATTGGGTTCCAATTCAGTTCATAGCCTTTAAAATAAGTTCCAAGATGCAAACAAAATTCATACTTTCATAAACAAAAGTAGTTGAATCTATTTTCTTTTCACCATGAAAAAATGCGATAGTACCATAAGAGTTATCTCTCTTAGTATACAACCAAACTTTACAACACAATTCCATTTCAATTCGGTCACAACTACTGTTGTAAATTTTAAAAAATGTTACACGCACAGTATTATGCGTTTGTTTTATTATCCATTTTATTGTGTAGTAATATTGTACCGGGATCATAAATTCGCAAAAATAGCTAAATATAGGTCCGAGACTAAACCTCACCGCGAGACTACTTCTACACGAGAGGGAAATCATTTTATGAAGTAAACAAACAAACGTCACAGGAAAGGTTAAGGTATATGATATATTACATATAACACATATATTTTTGCTTTACTTTTACTTTTAAGATGAACTCATATACAAAGAAATTGATTACCGGACGACTAGCCTAGTATACTCTTGTATAAGCTGCTCCAGAAAAAATTCTAGGCATCCGGTTACCGGATGAGCAGCCACTTCCTATCCTATTTATAGCCTCTTCCCCTGTTTCCATCAATTTATCTCCCAACAACAACATCAATTAGGTAACAATACTTTTACATTTTCTTTCAAATAATGAAAAAAAATCTTTAAAAAAAGACTGTCAAAACCTTGTACAAATCGAGTTTTAGACCTGGAGCCCATGATTTGTAAATGCATGTATATTATCAGTTAATAAAATGGCGTCACATGTTCCCGTACTATTTATAGCGCCCCCCTGGTGCCCAAAAAATTTTTCAGGATTGTAAACTCTTTCAACTTTCACCCACGAATATCACGCTCAATAACTTTCTTTCCTTATATGAGACGTAATGAAGTTAGTGTTAGAATTGACCTTTTAGATCAATCGAGCTATTTCATCAATTTTGGTCAGTTTGATAATACTATTCTCTGCTTCAGTTCATGCATCATGATACATGCACCGACAAAATAATTCATTCGGCCAGGGGGTGTTACTCGGCTTTTATTGTTAAACTGTTTACAACTTTAATTCAAATCACTACAAAATCAAAGATGAAAAACAAAAGAAAACGAGTGTCCTTTAGTAAATTTAAAGCTTTGGATTCATATTCTAAGAATTTTATATGTTTAAAACAGTCAGAGTACTTTTTTTATTGACTTAAATTCACAAAGAAGCCAACGATAAACACCGAGTTTACCCCGTTCTTGAACAATGTTGAATGAAAAAGCGAGAGGCATTTGATAATCTAATTGGTTAAATCAGCATGATGCCAAACTTAACCTTAGAATAGGCAGTGGATACAGTTGCGGTACCATAACTCTAGCCTGTAATTCTAGAGTTGCGGAAGTCCCGTATCTCTAGAAAACCCTATGAGGATTGGCAGTGGCTACAGTTACGGTACTATACATGTAACTTGGGCCTCAAGTTCTAGAGATACAGAAGTTCCTATCTCTAGAAAATCCTGTGAGGATTGGAGATTAACCCATATTGTATATATATTGCGACAATTGAAAAAGGAAATGGAAATAGATTTTCAGTTTGAATCTGATTGACTCATGTCGTATGCAAGTCCCACATCCCTATCTTGAAGGTCAAGGTCACACTTAGAGGTCAGACCGTTTAGAATCCTGTATTTAATCTTCCTTTAATAGGATACTCCCTAAAATGTCAGTATGACTTCACAGCTTATTCATGGTAATTTGACATAAAATATTCATGTATATATTTTTGAAAATAATGCTTTTCCCAGCCAAATGAATTTGAGAGGTGTCACACGTAGGCAGACCTGATACTGATAGTTATTAACCTGCCACACTTCACACTTGTGTAATGTCAAATCAAAAAAGTGAAAAACCTTTGAGAGTATTAGACAATGTCAACACTTGTGACTACACTTTCAGTATCATCATTAAGAAACCACCCTTGTCTTGTATCAATTGACCAATACTGACCAAAAAGCCCATATTTACCTCACTTGAGAGGTTTGGAGCAGTAGAATTAACAGATCAATAACTTTATTTTACAAAATGTACATATTTGAGTTCTAAAATTGATATTTTACCTTTCATTGACACTAGTTAAACATGCTTAAAGAAAATATTGAATGTAGGACATTATCCCCGTAGCTCAATTTTGCACAGGCAGACATTAGCCCCTTCATTATTTTGTAAAGGCAGACATTATCCCCTTCACTCTTCAAAGTTTAAAATTTGATTTAACATCATCATAAAGTTGAAATTTGAATTTTCTATGTTAGATTTATTTACTTTGTCAAAGATTTTTACAGTGCAGATGCATTTAGAAAGATAATTTGATGAAGGGGCTAATGTCTGCTTTTGAAAAATCAAGAAGGGGATAATGTCCTCCTGTGCAAAATTGAGCTAAGGGGATAATGTCCGTTTACCGAAAATATTCAGTTGACCATCAGTCAACCAGTACTGACCACAATAGTCATGAGAGAGTGAAGAAACAAAACAGCCAAAATTGTCTTACATTGGCTACCCTAGGGGGAAATGTCGGGCAGATTTACATTGTACATTACGTTTACTTTTATCAATTATGAATTTTATCAATCTAGAGTATTAAGACATTTTTTGCATTAAGACATCACAAAATATTCAGTCGACCAATGTTGACCACAATAGAGTGGATAGACCACATAGCCAATACTGACTTATATTGATCACTTAGGAGGTATTGACCAGTAGATTTAGCTGAACTTTACCTTCATATTATCAATTTGAATCATTAATTAATTTTTCACATTAAGACAACCATAGGTGATCACAAAATATTCACTTGACCACAAATCGACCATCTGGTACTAACGATAAAACTCTACATACATATGGATTGTAACTCTGTTATACATTGAAAGATTTTAAAATGAACTGGAAAAAATGTTCAGCACATGGAGATAAAGTGTTGTGGGCAAGTACCCGTTCCACACCTTGACGGTCAAAGAGACACACTGCGAGACACATTTTGGGGGGCATTTGTCTTTTGAGAGACAGCTCTGTTATGTTTATTTCTTTTTACCAAGCTTTTGGTAACATAAGAGGAAAATGTATCCTTGCAGATAATTCCAGCAATGTTTGTAACACAGAACAAGTAGAAATTATTGGACTTAAAGAACAAACTAGAAAGTTACGAAAGATCACTCTCAAGAATGATTAAATCATTTATGTTAATAAATTCAAAGAGAGCTGTGGTATAGAGGTTAATGTGTCTGCCTCTCATCCCGGAGGTTGCTGGTTCGAGAGCCCCACTGGCGTCAGGACCGTACCTCCTCATACAACACCAGTACTGGTTTTTCCAGGAAGTGGATTCGAGTGTGACTCAATAAGCTATAAGCTTTCTTCACAATCGAGCTTAAATAAATTAGGCCAAAATTAAAAATAGGTTTGTTTGCTGTCTCCTGACTTACCCGCTAAAAATGCTGCGCTCCAAATATTTTGATTGGAACACGCCAGTCAAATTTTTGTTTTTTAAGTTTTTTTTATCATGTTGACATGGAAATTTGAGGATGAGACAAATGAAGATTATAGGTTCAAATTGTATGTTTTATTTTTATTCTTTTATATATCATATACAGATTCATTTTATTTTTACATAAGAAGTATTCTGTAAGAAACTATCACATGAAGTACTGTTGGTGTTTTTTTTTTTTTTCAAATGAAAAAAATTAAATTGCTTACCTACCTACCCAACTTCAAAAAGTAGGGTCGGGAGACAACAAACAAAGATTTTTTCAAATGTGGCCTTAGTATTAACTAAACCAAACTAAGTAATTCTTTTGTTTTATATTTCAGATAATTGCATTTGATGAGTTGAAAACTGACTACAAGAATCCAATAGATCAATGTAACAGTCTCAACCCTGTAAGTACTGAAATATTATACAAGATAGGTATTTTCTTACACCAAACTTAACACCATATTCTTACATTCCTTATGAAAAAAGTCCCAAGTTTTCTTTTATTTCATTTAAATTCAAAAACTTCATTTAGCCTTGTAAGAAACTATAATTTTAGATATTTCAAATAGTTTATTGACTGCTTGTGCAGTATAGAGCTTGTTTATTAAATTGTATAAACATTGCAAATACCATAATATTTTTTTTAATTACTTGTATGATACTTGCAGTTGGTATTACCCGAGTACTTTATCCACATTTTCTTTACGGTTCTGTTCCTGTTTGCAATGGAATTCTTCACTGTGATCTTCAATGCTCCACTCATAGCATATCATATAAGAAGGTAAGTTCTAGTTTTCCTGCTATTGAAATATGATGTACATTTGAATGTGATTCAGTACTAATACAGTGCTTTCAGTTTCTCTTGATGGGACTATGGGTTAACCCTCTTGCAAAAAGTTCTCAAGCACTCTTTTATAGTCTAGAGACAAGCTCTCTATCATAGTATAAAGGCAAGCACTCTATTATAGTCTAGAGGCTAGCACTCTATATTATAGTCTAGAGACAGGCTCTGTATCATAATATAAAGGCAAGCACTCTTTTATAGTCTAGAGGCAAGCACTCTTATAGTCTAGAGGCATGCACTCCTTTTTATAGTCTAGAGGCAAGCACTCTTTTTATAGTCTAGAGGCAAGCACTCTATTATATTTTAGAGGCTAGCCCACTATTATAGTCTAGAGGCTAGCACACTATTATAGTCTAGAGACTAGCACTCTATAGTCTAGAGGCAAGCACTCTATTATAGTCTAGAGGCAAGCACACTATGTAGTCTAGAGGCTAGCACACAATTAGTCTAGAGGCAAGCACACTATTATAGTCTAGAGGATAGCACTCAATTATAGTCTAGGGGCAAACACTGTAACCGTTTTATTAAAATCTAGAGGCTAGCACACTATTATAGTCTAGAGGCAAACACTCTGTTATAGTCTAGAGGCTAGCACTCTATTATATTCTTGAGGCTAGCACTCAATTATAGTCTAGAGGCAAACACTGTTATAGTCTAAAGGCTAGCACTCTATTATAGTCTTGAGGCAAACACTCTATTATAGTCAAGAGGCAAACACTCTATAATAGTCTAGAGGCAAACACTCTATTATAGTCTAGAAGCAAACACTATTATAGTCTAGAGCCAAACACTCTATGATAGACTAGAGACATTCACTTTATTACAGTCTAGAGGCAATCACACTGTTATAGTCTAGAGGCAAACACTGTTATAGTCTAGAGGCAAACACTCTGTTATAGTCTAGAGCCAAACACTCTGTTATGGTCATAGTCTAGAGGCAAACACTCTGTTATAGTCTAATGGCAAACACTCTATTATAGTCTAGAGCCAAACTAGAGCCCCTGTTATAATCTAGAGGTAATTGCTTTATTAAAGTCTAGAGGCAAACACTCTGTTATAGTCTAATGGTAAACACTCTATTATAGTCTAGAGGCAAACACTCTATTATAGTCTAGAGGTAAACACTACATGTATTATAGTCTAGATGCAAACACTGTTATAGTGTAGAGGCTAGCACTCTACTATAGTCTAGATGCAAGCTGTCTCTTACAGTAAAGAAGCTAGCATTCTGTTATAGTCTAGAGGCAATCTGTCTATTATAGTCTAGAGGCAAGCTGTGTATTATAATTAAGAGGCTACATTTTCTACCAGATCTGCATGAAAAATGTTCAAAATGTTTCCCTTTATAAAATCAAGCTCAAGTTTGAAACTGGGTCATCGGGGGTAAAAGAATAGGTAACTGCATGCAGGTTATACCTCAGAAAAATCTTGTAAGCACTAAAGCAGTCAAACTGTTTGTGCAATTGAGTATGAGACTCAAGGTGAGCTATTAGGAATGATACATGGCTGTTGTACTTTCATACTTTAGGTGTTAACACTCTACTATGAATATTTGTGAAGTGTTTTTAATCAAACATGAATTATAATATACAGTGTATAATAATACAGTGTATATGGCCACATGATTTTGTGCGAGTTCAATTATGGGCTTGGTGGGTTAGTTTTTCTGAGATTTAAGAAAAATTACTTTATTTAACCTTGTTTATACTAAGAGCAACATTTATTGAGCAATGTGTATGGAGAAAATGTGTATGGCCACAAGAGTAAGGCTGCATGCAATTATTTGCCAAGTCAGATTAAAATTTGGGGCGCAGCATGGAAATACTAACTGCCATATTTGAGCTTCTCTAATCTAGCAGTCCCATGTTTGAGCAATTATTATCAAACCTTGATTGAATATGTATGATCACATGATCTTGGCCAATGAGTGTCTAATCACACCAAAAACTGGGCTGTGTTATGGAAAATCCCGCTATATGCAATATATGAGCTTGTTTACACTCCGAAAGTGAGAATCACAAGCAAACATTGATGAAATGATTGTTGAAATTCTGGAAGACATTGAAAAACAGTCATAATGTTGAAGATGGGAATTAATCCAAACAAACCATTTTACCCAACATTTGCATGTGATATCATTACAGATACAGTAACAGACCTGTGATGAGCCAGCCAGGACTGTATGATCCTACAACAATAATGAATGCAGATCAGTTAAACAAGGCTATGAGAGAGGGATGGGTTAAACTAGCATTTTATCTTATCTCTTTCTTCTACTATTTGTACAGGTAAAAATTTTCAGCAATTTTACATGTTTATTGCTTATTTACATTAAATTATGTAATGTACACATTCTAAGCTACATTTGTATTTTGTCAACAGTAAACATTGCCACGTGAAAATTATTTATATACATGTTATAGTAAATTTGCTGCTTTCTTGTCCTGGCTATTTCTTAGTTACTTCCAGTTTGAATTCAGTGAAACTTCATAGACTACTTCACTATCAAAATGAGATACACATATTCTCAGCATGTTCCAGTTCACTGATTTTTTAGTTCGACTTTTCCATGAAAACTTGAGCTATCCTACTTGCCTCAGCATTGGCGTCAAACCTTGGTTAAGTTTTTTGTACCACCCCACTTTGTTTCAAAACCAGTAGAGATAGTGCTTTGAAATTTACAATACTAATTAACCATCATTTCCTCAATCAAAGGACAAGAGTACATAACTCTGTCAAGCTTTTTGTCAGAATTATGGCCCTTTTTGACTTAGAAAGTACATTGAACTTGGTTAAAGTATTTGTACCACCCAAAACCATTTAAAATTCAGTAGAGATATTGCTTTAAAACTTACAATACATATTAACCAGCATAAGCTCCATCAACAAGAGTACATAACATTGTCAAGGTTTTTGTCAGAATTATGGTCCTTTTCATGCCCCCAAAGTTGGGCATATTAAACGTACATTTTTTTGTGTCTGGCTGTAACTATGTCGTGCATTGAAGGATTTTGAAATAACTTTGCACAAATATTCAGCACATCAAGACGATGTGTAGCTTGCAAGACCCACATCCCTACCTCAAATGTCAAGGTCACAGTTGGAGGTTAAAGGGAAAGGCAAGTCAGAAAATAATTTGACTTCAAATTGAAGAACTTGTTAAGAGGAACACACTGTTGAAAGAATTTCAAAATCCAGAGTAGTAAGTGTCAAGATATTGCAGATTGAAAATCTAAAAAATTAAGGTTTATGGAGGTGGCCATTTTGAATTTGTGATGTCATTGTGTTGCAATTGAATATTCATGCAAGTCTTACTGCTAAGTTAAAAACAGCAGCTTCAAATGTATATTAAAATATAGTAACCTATATGACACTTAATTAGTGTCACCAACTTCAGGTGAAAAAAACAATCATGAAAAAAGAGTAAATGGGGTTCAAAATTAAATTTTGAAAAAGGAGTATATAATAGTATGGTTAATTTGCATATTTACTGAATCTTTTATTTCTCATAGCTCTTTTATTTTCTATCCGATTTCAAAAATTCTTTCAACTATGTGTTTATGTTAACAAGCTCTTTAATTTCAGGCTAAGTTATATTTTGACTTTCATTACCCTTTAAAGGTAATGGAATCCTGTATATATGCACACATTCATGTCCGTACTGTAACTTTGTCATGCATCGAAGGATTTTAAAATAACTTGGCACAGTTGGTCAGCACAGCAAGACGAGGTGTCGCATGCAAGACCCAGGTCCCTAACTCAAAGGTCAAGGTCACACTTAAGAGTTTAAAAGTAATGGAATCCTGTATGCATGGTTACTCTGTCATGCATGGAAGGATTTTAAAATTACATGGCACAATTGTTGAGCACATGAAGAAGACATAGACTGTGAGACACCTCTTTTGGGGAGAGGAACAGCTCTTGTTTAACTTAAAACGTACATTGAACCTGATTAAGGTTTTCGTACCACCCTACTTTATTTCAAAACCATTACAGATATTGCTTTGAAACTTACCTTACTTATTAACAATGATTACTTCCATCCACAGACAAGCTTACATAGCTCTGTGTAGTTTTTTGTTAGAATTATGGTCCTTTTTTTTACTAAGAAAATACATTGAATCTGGGTAAAATCCACTTAATCCTTTGTAATTAAGTAACATAACTCTTAACTTAATATCTTGCTACTTACGTCCCTTATTTATACAGATCCTTGTTTTGCCTCTTTCTGCCAAAGTTTTGTTTTATTGGCAAGCACTGAAAAAATTTGAGCTTGAGTTATTGCCCTTTGAATACTTTTTCACAAACCTTCCAGGCCCGTAGCTACACTGAGGCACAGGGAGGCAAGTGCCTCCCTGTTTTTCTGCCAAGATTATGAAAAAAGGATATATTTTGAGGCACCATCTTTTCAGCATAGCCAAGCTGAGGAACTTTTATTTCAACAAAATATGCCTTTAAACAAGCGTTTTAGGATGAAAAAATTCGCAAATACGTTGGCTATTTCAAAATTCTCATTTCTGTAGATCTTTATGTAACTAAAATGTACGCAAATCTTTTTAATGTCATTTATTAGCTCGACTATTCGAAGAATAAGGAGGCTATTGCACTCGCACCGGCGTCAGCGTTGGTTAAAGTTTTTTATAAAGTCTAATATCTTGAATACTATCAAAGATATTGACTTGAAACTCAAACTAAATGTTTACCATCAACATCTACACCTGAGGAAACAATCCCCATAACTCTGTTTTGATTTTTGACAGATTTATGCCCCTTTTTAACTTAGAATTTTTGGTTAAAGTTTTTTATAAATTCAAATATCTTGAATACTATTAAAGGTATTGACTTGAAACTCAATATATATGTCTACCATCAACATCTTCACCTGAGGAAACAATCCCCATAACTCTTGTTTTTATTTTTGTTAGATTTTTTACAGATTTATGCCCCTTTTTAACTTAGAATTTTTGGGTAAAGATTTTATAAAGTCAAATATTTTGAATACTTATAAAGGTATTGACTTGAAACTCAAAGTATATGTCCACCATCAACATCTCCACGTAAGGAAACAATCCCCATAACTCTGTTTTTATTTTTGTTAGATTTATGCCCCTTTTTAACTAAGAGTTTTTTGTTAAAGATTTTTATAAAGTCTTATATCTTGAATTCTATCAAACATATGCACTTGAAACTTAAAATGTATGTTTATTATCAACATCTTCACCAATGTTTTTTAGTTTTGACATGTTTATGCCCCTTTTTAACTTAGAATTTTGTCACAGTTTTTACCAGACTATTATATGGAAATACTCAAAATGGCTTACTTTAATTAAGAAATAATCTATGGCTTGGAGTGCTTTATCGAAATTGAAGCATTCCCCAGAGGTGATGTGCCTGGCGGAATAATTCACGAGGGCGAAGCCCGAGTGAATTATTACGCAGGCACATTACCGACGGGAAATGCTTCAATTTCGATAAAGCACTCCAAGACATAGATTATTTCGATTCTTAGAAGCCGATTTTTTTAAAACTATCGTAACTACTACGAACCTTTTTCTAGTTCGGCGGTAATGTGAAAAACAGCATAGTAGCTGTCGGAATTCACTCCCCTATTCGGGCAACCATTCAAGATATCAAACATAACTATATTATACAAACTTATGTTAGTTTAATCATCTAATACATAAAATATAAAAAAGAAATACCTGACTGACATTATGCAGAAGACGTCAGATTCAGAACCTAACAAAGCAGCCAATCGATTTAAATGCGCATCCGTTAATTTGAACTGTACAACGTTTTAACGTGGAGTAATGACGTCAGTGTGATGGCGTAAACGTTTTCATTCATAGTTTTGTCTCCCGGAATCAAAACATTGTATGACTGTTAATCCTGAATTTCTTGGCCTTTTTTAAGGAAAACAAGGTGAGGGTATTCTAACGCTTACTTGACGCAATCAAAAATAATATTAGGGTTCTTAAACAAATCTTTTTCATGCGACTGATGTATTTATACTGATATTATTTCCATTTCTATATTTTATTTTTTGCGGGGAGTAAATTAGAAAAGTCGGAAGGAGCTACTTCCATGTCCGAAACTCCGCCTACTTTTCCGAGTGCTTTAATCATATTAATGCACTCGAATTGACTATAGAAATATACCGTAGGCATATTAGAATTTGAAATGTTATTGAATAATTACAAAGTTATGCATGATCAAATATACAAGGTTATGTATTTCTTTGAAATTATTCCCCCCTTCTCACCCCAGTTGGCTTACAGAATCCAGAGTAAGGCTTTGCATGTAATGTACATTTACCAAGGTCTTTGAACAAGTTTCATATCTTTGACCTTAATTCTTATAGACAATTACACATTACACCTGTTCTTAGACAAAAAAACCATTTTACCGACAAGCTTTCGAATAGTTGAGCGTGTTGTCATGAGACAGCTCTTGTTGTTTCCGAAATCAGTATCTTAAAAGTACCCACAACATGTTTGAAATGCAGGAAAATGCACCGTACCCCCTTGAGAGTGCCTCCCTATTTTAAAACCTCTGGCTACGGCCCTGCCTTCATTACATTGGCTGGAATTTGACAAATCTGTTTGGGAAGCTCTCCTAACAGGACAAATGTGCACATTGCAAGCATGTTCTTGTTCATAGATTTTTTTAGCTCACCTGGCACAAAGTGCCAGAGTGAGCTATTAGGATCGCATTCCATCCGTCGTACGTCCGTCCTTCCATCCGTCCACCATTTCCTTCAAACTACATCTCCTCTGAAACCACTGGGCCAATGTTGATGAAACTTTGCAGGGATGTTCCTTGCATGAAGCTCTATCAAAGTTGTTCAAAGAATTCCATTCCATGCAGAACTCTGGTTGCTATGGCAACAAATAGGAAAAACTTAAAAAATTTCTTCTCTGAAACCACAAGGCTTAGAGATTTGGCATGTAGCATTGTCTAGTAGACCTCTACCAAGATTGTTCAAATTATGACCCCCGGGTCAAAATTGACCCCGCGCAGGGGGTCACTAGATTTGCATAGTCTTTATATAGGAAAAACTTAAAAAATCTTCTTCTTTGAAACGACAAGGCCTTGAGCTTAGATATTTGGTATGTAGCATTTTCTAGTGGACCTCTACCAAGACTGTTCAAATTATAACCCCCGGGTAAAAATTGACCCCGCACGGATGGTCACTTAGTTTTGCATAGGCTTTATATAGGAAAAACTTTAAAAATCTTCTTCAGACTCTGAAACCACAAGGCCTAATGATGAGATATTTGGCATGTAGCATTTGCTAGTGGACCTCTAGCAAAATTGTTCAAATCATGACCCCTGGGTCAAATTGACCCCTACTGTGTGTGTGTGGGGGGGGGCAGAGAAAGGGGGGGTCACTTAGTTTTGCATAGGCTTATATAGGAAAAACTTAAATAATCTTCTTCCCTGAAACCACAAGGCCTAGAGATTAGATATTTGGCATGTAAAAATGCCTATTGGACTTCTACCAAGATTGTTCAAATCATGAGCCCCAGGTCAAAATTAACCCTTCCGGGGAGGTGGGGGGGGGGGGGGGCAGAGAGGTGACTTGATTTCACATAGGCTTATATAGGGAAAACTTAAATAAACAAGAATGCCGACAGGCAGAGAATAGATATTTGGAATGTTACTTAGCATTGTGTAGTGGACCTCTACGAATTATGTTAGAATCATGAGCCCTTGTATTATAGCCAATGGTAGTCAGGTGAGCGATATAGGGCCATCATGGCCCTCTTGTCATTGAATTAAGGGCCTTTCATATGTTCACCTATCACACAAAAACCTTGCCTCAGTGGGTGTGGGGATTGGCCATGTCCACATGGCTCTTGCTGTTTCTGTTATCCCCCACCACAAATGGGAACAGGGATAGAGGAATGATCTTCGTCCATCTATAACATTTGTATCCATTCCATATTTCCTTAACCCCTAGAAGTATATCATATAACTTTGGTCAATTATCATGTCATCAAGATGATATGCAGAACCCTGGTCCCATGTCCCAAACCTGCCCTCTCAAAGTCAAGGCCAGACTTTAGGGTTATTAGTTTTGCGTGTCTACTCCTAAACCCCTTGAAGGATTTTCATATTACTTTGATCATATGTTGATTTCATCAAGGCTATTATATAAAGCCCCTGTTCCAAAGGTTAAGGCTACACTTAGTGGTCATTGGTCTTTCGTTTCCTCTCCATAACTCCTAAACCCCTGGAATGATTTTCATGAAACTTGGGTCAAATAATCATTACGTCAATAAAATGTGTGGAGCCTGTGTTTCAACTCTGCCAGCTCAAGGTCAATGTCACACTTATTGGTCATTAGTTTTTCATGTCCCCTTCATAACTCTTGTACCCCTTGAAAGATTTCTCATGAAGCTTTGGTTAAATGTTGATCTTCTCAAGATAATTTGCCTAATTCATGTTTCAATTTAGTAGAATTAAGGTGAAGGTCACCCTTAGGATCAAAGGTCATCCTCTCGGCATTCTTTCAGGGGTCGAGGAATATAGCTCTGTCTTTCAGAACATAGGAAGAAGCATTGTAAAGTTATACACTAGTTTAAGAGTCACTCTGTCTTGTGTTGATCTTTTGTTCATATCAGAATATTTATGTTAACATATTGATATTAATTCACTTTTTAAAAGTTCCATGTCTGCGTTAATGAATTTGATTAATTTTATCTATTATTTAGCAGCACTACATGGTAGGCAAATATTAATTAAAGCATGTTCTTATAGCTCACTTTCAAACCTTTACAAAATTGTAATATAGTGGTTGCAGTATCTAACTAAGGGAATTGCATCTTTACTCAGTTTATACATTTTGTAAACAGTTAGTACTGACTTGTTTTCATATTTAGTTTATACATTTTGTAAACAGTTAGTACTTGTTATTGTTTTCATATTTTTCCTTTCAGTATGATTTATGTGCTCGTTTCGTCTTAGAGCAGGAAAGTGAATTTGCAGCACTGAACACATTTTACAGCGAGATTATGGAGTGATGTTTTTACTGTTGGTGTTTACACAGTCCCTGAAGTTTAAATGACTCTAGTGATGAATCAGTTGTCTCCCTTACCTGACGAGGATTGTTACAGGATAGTGGTAGAAATGTGCCTCTCGTCGCATTTGAAAAACATTATAAGATACTTTTAAACAAGTTACTTTGTACTTACTTTTTGAAACATCTGTAGAAGGAAACATGCCTTTAATTTTGCATATAATGTTAGATTTTAACCCTTGCAAAAACAACTTGTATATCTTTTTAATTCACTTTAGCACAAAGTGTAGGTGAAGAGTTTGCAGTATCATTTGATTTCTGTCAATTTTTGTCCACATTTTTTTGCTTCATACAACATTGCTGAAAGCATTGGAGGGTTCAAGGTAAAACAGTCATAACTTGTGCAAAATAAAGGTTTTAGAACTTTAGTGTTGAACCCTCACATTTTGCAAATGTGTTGAAACTTAATAGCAATTGATCTTACATGGTCCTCTGTCAGATATTGTTAACATGTAGTTAATTTGTTGCGATGGTAAGTAACTGCTACAGAAAACTTTCCTCAGTAAAAACCAACCACATCACCAGTTTCAATAATTCATTGTAAAGTTCCTTAGGTAACTCCAGTTAATTCCTTAGAATTGTGTTAGATGGAAGATGTCTGTTGAAATAATCACGTAGTGAAAGGTTCAAAGTCGCAAGTACAAATCATTGACTTCTTACCTGATATTTCGCAGCATACCAGTAATTTCACAGAAAGTTGGGGTAACTTATCACCAAGATTGTTCAGCACAATGTAAAAGACCATATCTTTTCTAGTCTTGAATGTACATTTGTAATGTACTCCAATTTTCTGAAAAGAGTTTTGCTTATTCTTGTGTTAGTTTCTTAAAACATATAAAAGTCCTTATTGAAAATGCTGTCACTGACCTAGTTTTTTAATGAAGCTGTGTTTGTATATCATGTGATAATAGTTTACACATACAAAATGTAGGTACTTTATGGAAATCAGCTTTTTCAGGGATGTATTATTAAGTCATTTACAGGGAACATGACCTGTTTTGACATCATTCAAATGTAAGTAACATATTAAGTTTACCATCTTAAATGCTACAAGTCCATAAGAAGTGCCCACACACAAGCTTACATAAAATTGTCACAAAACAATAATAATATATTGTTGTTAGGTTTGTAAATGATATTTTGTTTTCCAAAAATAAGCTATATTCAGGCCTCTAGTCTTCAAACATTTCAGTGAACTGCAGATTTTTGAGAGTAATGGCCCCAACACATTCCATGTACATTGTACATGTATATAGGGGTGAATCTGGTACATTTGTAACTGGGGTCCTATCCTGTGATATAAAAATATCTGCATTAAAAAAAAAAAAAATAGAAAATCTTTAAAGAATATGTGCATTTATTTGATATGTTTTCTCGTATTTTAAAGAAGTTGTAAGTGAAAGTAGTAGATCATTTCTATATATGTGTACCACCAGGAGAGGTCATGTTACTTCTAGATGTGAAAACCTCTAAGAAGTTGCTTTAGATGGGATGTTTTTAAATGGATATACGCATTGTCACAAAATACATTTATATTTTACTATTGCTTTATAGTGTAAAGTTATCATTAGTTGTATAGTCATTTAGTGTTGCATATTACTTTTATACTGTTGAGAGTATGTTTTTGTTTATTTGCTGTCAATAGATATGGCTCATAAGTAACTTTTTCACTTGACCCATGACCCTCAAACTATAAATTCAATGATTTTATCAATTTCAAGTACACAGTGTACAAGGAAAAAATGTATGATAGGGTTTGAAAGTGGTATTGAAACATCATTTATATTCCCATCTGAACTGTAACTGAAAACTGTTTCTGCATTTAGAGTTTCATATGATCATGATGGTTGAGATCATGTGTGCGTATAAAAGTAAAAAAAGCATACAGTCCGTTTGGTATAAGCCTAACAGCTGTAACTTAACTGCAACAGGGGCATGACTTTTCATCACTGGTTAATTTTAGGGCTACAGTTTGAAATGTAAGTGTAACTTTCTCACTCTCTCTCTCTAAGTGAAATCCAAAATATTAGTCTGAGTATATATGTATTTGTTTTTGCAATATACATGTACTGCCAATTATTTGTTTAAAATATGCGCAATGTATGCTAGCCATATACCTGTAGTTTGAGTCTAGTTTAAAGAAAAAAAAAGAATTTTGCCAGTTTGTTTAATTGATTTTTTAAATCTAAAGAAGTGCATAAAATACATTTTGATTAGGTATATTCAATCAATTGAAATTTTTAAATAATTATTTAAGAAATATATGAAATAACAACTTAACAGCTGAAATCTTTGAACATTTTCAGAAATATTGAGAGTTTTAGCATACTGGGTAAATACCATAGAGTCAGTGTACCCGATTTCGCACACTTTTCATGAAAAATTAACTATTTACACAAAAGAGCTCAAGAATCAAAACATTAACTGTACTGATCATAAAAAATGAACATTCTTTCACATTTTTTTCTACTTTCACTTTCTTTTATAATGACGTCATACCATTGGTCCGCTCGATTATAAACATCTAAAATGTGACCGGTTCACCTTAAATAGTGGACCCGGTTTCGCACACGCTGCTATTTTTAGAACGACGGATCAGTTAGCAAAACAAGTTGATGAAAAAGGAGGAATAACATCTTAAAGCTTGTAAAATTTATATTATTTCACATTTTCTATCAATTTTATATATATATAGACTACAAGGAATACCTCACTATAGTCACCATCTGCAAATCTATACAATGGCTTTAACATTCTGTAGAGACTCCAAAACATCAATATTTTGTAACAAAGTTTAGCTAAAACTTTAGCATAGAGTCACTGGGCTGTCCTGCACTGTAAATGAAATTACTCGATTAAATATTTCACTATCCGAAAATATGAAAAATGCTAAATCAAGTTCAGCTATATGTTGGGAGAACAAGAAAAACAACTGATTTTTCACATTATTCTACGTAACAAACATGAAAAAACTTGCAGATTCGCTGGATTATAGATTGAAGTAGATGACTGTTGCATTTCAGTTGTGAAAATTGCCACTTGTATTGATTTTTTTTATATTTTTGCAACTGAACCAGTGACCTCGGTAAGATTTGTTTACGTTTACGTCTGCTTTTTCCAAGGCGAGGCCCAGAAACAGGATCCTTCCAATGTCATTTTCGTCTGAGTCTACCCAAATCCCATAAAAATAAAACAAAAACAAGCCAAAATCAACAACAGTTTATTCAGAATTTACATAGAACTAGAAGGTGTGCGAAACC
>JAFMSR010000001.1:22602030-22753184 GCA_022818135.1 Saxidomus purpurata | reverse complement strand
AATTTTCGTATAATTGAAATGGTGTATAAATAGAGTGATTTGGCCTAGGTTCCTCAATCTTGGTAGGTTGGTTGGTCACGACAAGTAGCTGACCCCTATTGATTTAAATCTTCTGTTGAGGTCTGATACCCTTTCCCCTATAACTCGTCAGATCAATAACTGGAGAACTATTTGGCTTAGTGTCCTCAAACTTTGTATGTATGTTTATCATGATCAGTAGATGACCCCTATTTGAAGTCAACATGTCTAAGTTCAATGTCAAAATGATCTTCAGAAAAAACTTGTCTGATCAATATCTAGAGAATGCATTGTCCTAATGTCCTCAAATTTTGTAGATACATGTAGGTTGGTCATGACTAGTGGATGACCCCTATTGATTTTGAGATCAAATGTCAAGGAAACCTTAAACACAAACTTGTCTAACCAATAACTAGAGAACACTGTGTCCTTTGTAGGTAGGTTGGTAATAACCAGCAGATGATCCCATTGATTTTGAGGTCAAAGGTCAAGGTCACAGTGACCTTAAACAGAAAAATGTGATAACACTTTGGCTTAGTGTCATGAAACTTTGTAGGTAGGTTGGTCATGTCAAGTAGATGGGCCCTATCGATTTTGAGGATCAATAATTAGCCAACGCTTTTGCCTAATTTCAAAATTCGTAGGTTGGGTGGTCATGACAATTAGATAACCCTACTAATTTTGAGGTTAGCAGGTCAAGGTGACATTTATTGCAACACAACTAAATGGCTAATTGGCTGCTGTCAGCAGTGGGGTGGGGGAGGAGGCTTACATAGTTTACAAACATTTCTTGTTACCCTTTATTTACAACTCGTATATAATATATCAAACAATAAAAAATACAAACTGCATAATCATGTACTACTTTTAAAGTATAATGATGTAAAGAATGCTAGTTTTAAAAAAAGATACTAAGCAGAGAAAAGGGTAGAAGAGAAAGAGGAAAGTCAATGAAGGAAAGAAGAGAAACTGAAGGAGAAAAACAAGAAAAAATTCAAATTCTAATTCATACAGTATTTTTCAGAGATATCTTAAATGCAGTGACAAAAATAAAATAGAGAATAGACAAAGGGGAGAAAAGTATAAACAAAAAGCTGCATTCTCATGTCTCCATGTCATCCTCACAAAAATTTCATTTTGAAAAAATAAACAGATCTATAATTAATTCTATGAATTATCTGGTCTTAACTTATTTTTTGTTTTGTGTATTTGAATTCATGATTTTTTAAAAATCTTTTATTTATTAAAATATTTATTTAGTTTGAAAAGCAAATGAAAAAATAATATGTAGCTATATATATTGGAATAAAGCCTATGTAACATTTTTTTACAATGATTCTTCATCCATAACAACCATTTTCAGTTATGATGTTCTGTTCATATAGGCCATTTCTTGTTAAACCCTTATTCTTAATTTTAATAAATACATGTACTAGTAAAACTGGTAAAAAAGAGTGATAGTTCTTTTCTTAGCTTTGTCTAAAAGATATAAAATTTTGTAAATAGTTGGTAATCCAGTTATCCAGTTATCTGCTCTTGTTGAGCCCTAAGAAAACACCACCCTCAGTTTATGACAGTGACTTTCATATATTTGTTACAAGCAATACTTTATTTTACAGTTTTGTCAACTTTGCGCTAAGATCCCAAAGTTTCCCTGCCATGTCAAGGTCACTAGCAGGTTTACTCCAAGACTCTTTTTTAAAGTTGCCATAGTAACCATCAGACTGACCCTCAAGTTCTGGGGCAACAGCACAATAAACAACGGTTTGGCATCCTTCTCTAGCTGACTTGATAAGGAGGAAATACAAAGAGTACAGTAGTGCAAAGATCGGGAAACCGAAAGTCTGGAAATATCTGTTAAAGATTATAGTATGCCTAGCCAATTTTGTTCTAACCATCCCAGGATGCATTGCATAAACACATATTTTGCCATCATTTCCATATCTTTTGTGGAACTCCCTTGCAAACAGAAGATTCATTAATTTACTGTCACCATATGGTTTCCCTTGTTTATAGTTCTCTTCACTGTTTAAATTTTCTAATCTCACTTTACCATATTTGTGGAGAGCAGAAGACACAAACACAATCCTGCTGCTATCTGCTTTGTATAATAGATCTTTAAGTAGATTTGTCAACAGGAAGTTTCCAAAATGATTAACAGCTAAATGATTCTCGAAACCATCTTCTGTGAGGGAATAAGGACAATTCATTACACCCGCATTATTTATAAGTACATCTAATTTCTGTTCATTCGCTTTTATGTCACTGCAAAACTCTTGGACCGACTTAAGTGAAGCAAGATCTAATTTCTTTGCTAAGACATCAGTGTTTCCAGTAATTCTGCTGATTCTGCTTGCTGCAATCTGTGCTTTGCCGAGATCTCTGCATGCCAAGATGACTCGTGCTTTCCTGCCTGCGAGATCTAGCGCAGTCTCATATCCAATCCCACAGTTAGCTCCTGTCACAATGACTGTCTTACCAAGCATCAGAGCGTTACTTGGACATCTAGTTCTTAAATAAAGCACAGCACGTCTCACTGCTAATAATGTCACACCTAAAAATATGAAATAAAAATGCTCTTAATTGTTGTTAAAATTGTTAGCAACTGCCAGACTCTACAATACAATGTCTCTAAGTACTAAGACTCTACAATACAACGTCTCGAATTACACTGCTAAATTTCTAAAATGGTCGTATTCGTCTTTTAATTTTAGAAAATTTGTATCCAAAATAATTTAAAAAAAAAAAAAAAAAAAAAAAAAAACCCCCACAACCCCCAAACCCCCCCCCCCCCCCCCCCTTTTATTAAAAAAAAAAAATTATAAAATTTTTTTTTTTTATTTTAACATAACATTTTATAATTTTTTTTTTATTTTTTTTTTCTCTTTTTTTTTTTTTTTTTTTTTTTTTTTTTTTTTTTTATAAAAATAACCTTCTTTTTTTTTTTTTTTTTTTTTTTTTTTTTTTTTTTTTTTTTTCTCTTTCTTTTTTTTTTTTTTTTTTTTTTTTTTTTTTTTTTTTTTTTTTTTTTTTTTTTTTTTTTTATTTTTTTTTTTTTTTTTTTTTTTTTTTTTTTTTTTTTTTTTTTTTTTTTTTTTTTTTTGGTTTCGAGTATTTTCGTTTTTCATTTGTTGCCATAGCAACAAGAGTTTGGACAAAGGAATTCTTTGTGTACCATTAATTGTCCAATGGGGCATTCAAAAAAAAAATGCAGATCATAATCAGACGACACAGATTTGCTGGCTGATCATGATCTGCACTAGTCATTAAGGTAGGATCATTTGCGGACAGCATGGTTGTTGTCTTTTAAAGAATACGGAATGACTGAATAGCAAGTAGATCAAAAGATCTATGTTAAACAAGATTTCATTAAACATGTAGCTTCTTGCTTAACTTCTGCTGAAGACATTATAAACATAATTATAATATTACAAGCTACCTCTATACTTTCCTTCCATTCCTGGTTTCTTGAACACATATTTAATACATTCACCAATCAAGAAAACATGACTTTGTTGATAAAAAGAGTAAAAAGCTATTATGTTGTTAATGTGTGTCTGATGATACATACCTGCAATACCAACACATACAGCAGCATTTTGGACTTGACCTTTCCAGGACATGGCTGAACTGAATTTCTTACCTGCAAAGTGATATAAGATTCATGATTAAGAAATGTTAAGCCAGGAAATATTTTAACCAAGTATATATTTGTTAAACTGATAAGAACTGATCAGTTTTCTGTTTTAACATGTTTTAAGTAAGGTAATGTTTAAAGAAACTGTAATCAGCGCCAGGTAACTTGCACAGATTTCACTGCTCGACAGCACTCATGATGTGAGAGGTACAGTGAACTTGTTACTGTTTTTTTTTCAATTTATCTTAAAGCGAATGTTGAAAAAAACTCAAATAAGATTCAACTCATGTACATTTTTGTGCCACAATGCCAAGTTAATAGTGAAAGAATTTGAAGTTCATTACAGTAAGTCAAAAAAGATTTTCATGTAATGTAAAGTTTTTCAATCATCTGACATAGATGTTTTACAATGTACATGTATATTTACCTTTTTATTCTTAATTGCGAAACAAGTTCTTATGATTAGTCACTCTCAAGACTTACTGCTGATGGAATCAACCAGAGAGAGAGAGAGAGTGAGAGAGAGAGAATTTTTTTGGGTGTCAATGATCCGGAAGTGAACATGCTACCACCATGCTCCATTGACTCTGACAACTACCCCAATTTTTGTCTCAAAATTCTATGTTCCTCCGACATTTTGTCTATTACAACATATGCAACATTATCTACATGTATGGCTTTTCTTTTTCAACAGACTGATCACATTGCCTGATGGGGCTTTCATGAAATAACTTTTCATCACATGTGTTACTTTATATAAAATGCTTTCATATTTCACAGGCAGTGCTTGATAGACTGATAAACTTGTGCATAAGCTCGCTGAAGAATATCATTTTGTCATTGTTTGTAGTATTTCAAGTCATTGAAAAGAATGTCAAAAGTCAAAAGATCCTTCAGTAGTGTAATAAATATGGCTCTACAGTCTTTACAGTCTTTAACACCCATGACCTTTTCACAATTTATTGGATATCTACATGTAGGTAGCAAATTTAAGTTAAACAAATGGATTTTTTCTTTTCATCTTTGTGCCTGCGAAACATGGCGGCCGGTAATAAGACAAGCAAACTTCATATTAAACATGAGGGTGAAATTATAAACACCTACTATTTTTACAGCATATATGAATAATAATCGCTATTGCTTTTTATCGGATTGCGATTATCCAAAGAATTTAATGCAAGTGGTGGATCAAGACTTGATCATAAGACCAGTTAAAACGAAGAAACTTTCTTGCCAGCAGAAAGACAATGGGTGCCCTGGTAATACGCCAGCGTGTACCAGGGCGGGAAGTGCTACCTGTCCCAACTTTAATCCCTGGAAGCCTAAACCACAGATGTATGGGGTATGGACCTGCCACCCCATCTAATAGATGTCCCATGTTGTACGGAGCATATATAAATACAAGATTTGAAACAACTGAAAACTCCAATAGCATATTTTAGGCGTAAGTATAAATAAGGAATAGATCACCCGACTTTTCCCATGCAAAAGGATTTTCTGAATCAAATCCCACTCCAAACTGCATCGGTTGGATTTAGATAATTTCGAGAAAAAACACTTCTGTTACTTCTGCACAAACCACATCTACTATATACATGCCGTTTTAAAATCAGGTTTCCCACATCGCAGTATATCAAATAGCATGTACGGGGTACCATTGAGTTTACAATGCGAATTTTGTCTTATATGAGTATTAGCGGGAAATTTGAAAAATCCATAATTTTTAGCGTTTACCATGTTAAAATAATAATAGCAGAAAAATGACATGATTAGGCGATCAAAACATGCTTGCGTCTGTGTATGTTTTCTATAGAAAAATGTATGAGCTGAAAGTCGACCGTCAACAACGCATACTTGACTGTGCCGCACAAATTATAAAAATGACTGATACCTTTTTTACAAGATAGATATTAACAACGTAGCCGAGTGCCTACAGTTTACTATTTCTAGAAATGACATAAACAGTATCCTTGAGATGTGATAGAAGAAATAGAGTTGTGTCAAATCTTGTTTTTATATATGTTCCGTACAACATGGGACCATTATCAGATTGGGTGGCAAGCCCATACCCCATGCATCTGTTGACACAACTACCCCTGACTGAGCCCTGTTCATAGAGGATGGTAGTGGTTTCGCCAATCTCCCGTTTCGTCAATAAGGATTTTGTGTTCAAAAGAGGTTGTGGTTTCCTCAAGGTTATTTAATTGTTAGTTTTTCATAAATGGGATCAAACAAACCAATTAACGTTGTCGTTCTAAAGACATAATTGTAGGACGAATTAGGATATTATAATTATGAACATTTTTTTAAAGTAATTAGTTAAAATTGAAAATGGTTAGGGCAGCAATTATCAGCTTATTAACATCTGAAAGCATTATGTGCTTCGATCTAAAATCAAATTTTAAATGGATCTTAGATACAGTAAACACTTGTTTAAATCGAATTTTGTGCGGTATTACTGATTACCGAAAACAACTTTTTACCGGAAACAACCAAAAACAAATGAGATTACCGGAAACAAGTCATAATTTAATAGACTTTATGTTAAATACACTTTTTATTATTCTAAATTATATAAATTGATGTATTTGTTGAATATGTGTAATTTTAGAATGATACGTTAGATTTTAAGCGAATTAGTTCTATGTAACTTAGTGTGTACTTTATGCTGTAACGATTACCTCCCTTAGACGGTATTGAAACCCAAAATCATTGAAATGAAAGATCTTTATTAGAAAAAAAGTATTACTTGTCTTTTTTATTTATTAAAATTAAATATTGACGTTAATAGTGATTTTTTCATACCACTGTTCCCTGAAAATAATGTATGTTCTGTATCATACCGTTGTTAATTATGTTATATGTTTTTATTCATCCTTGTAATGATATATGCAAATAAAGAATTTTTAAATGTTTTTCTAGTTTCTGTTTTTATTTCATTCACTAATGGGAATTTTCGTAACTGGAAATGCAGATAAGCCGTAAAACTGTCAAGGAACTTGAACAAAATATTAACGCTAAAATTTATCGAACTACCGAAGTTTTAGTAAATATAAATATCATGCGTGAATCAGAAGAATGCATGAAATATGTTTAAAAACATTTTCATAATATATAATAGAAAATTTAATCAGGTACTAATCATTTAATTGTTCATACATAAGAGACCTTTGCCAGCGAAAATTTCACCTGGCGGGATGATAATCTCCGACATAATTGTCAGTTTACAGTCTTTGAAAACTGTCAATTGATAATTACACTCGTGCGCCCCCTTTAATCTGTGAACGTTCCATTTGAGTACGCAATGTCAAAATTAATTATATCAAACAATAATACTTTATTCATAAATTAATTGATGCCCCCGTCTTTGAATCTCACGACATGTGAAAGGCAAATTGTAAAAATATTTGAGGTGTATGCAACAACTTTTACATAGCTTGATTTTCTATTGATCGAACGTATATATCTTAAGTATAAAATTGCGAATGAATTCCTGTAACGCTCGGTCATATGACACGTTGAAATATCATAGTTATGTATGCATTTTCATTAAAAGAGGATAAATCTTGATAAAATAAATAATACTATATAGATTCATGCTTTTCAGATCTTACATGAAATGAATATATTTTTTTTCTTGATATGCTACCAATATGTGCCTTATGTCAATACCCACATTTTATGTACATTTTTAAGTATAACAAAGAAAAAAATCACGAACACTTCATAATTCATAATTATTCACATTTTAAAATTATGCTTGATTTAAAAGCGATGACAGTGATTCATGTGTGTATTCATATTTGTAAAGGGAAGTAACTCAAATTACAATGAAAACTGGAAGGCAATGACAAAAATACGTATAAGTCTCTTAAATGGTAATACATATGATCAAAATTAAACATATTATACAAACATATCATCTTCTATCTAAATTACTTAATAAATCGTTGAAAATCCACTCATGGCTAGAAATATCATTTGTTTTCGGTAATCTAATTTGTTTTTGGTTGTTTCCGGTAAAAAGTTGTTTTCGGTAATCAGTAATACCCAATTTTGTGCAATAGGTGTAAATGGAATTCTCATTTAACTGTATGATTTCTCATTTAACTGTATGAACTTTGATTTATTATTTGAGTAATTACCTTTAAGAATGTGTGAAATCCTATTGTTATTACCTTCTTGACGAACTGGCAATATAGGGCCCTAGACATATCCTTATTGACGAAACGGGACCTTGACGAAACCACTGTAATTCTTCATAGAAAGTCAGCGGACTACATTCACTGGATGGTGTGAATGAATACTTGCCTAATACACCACATTAGGATGTGCATATAGATAAGTAAATCCACATCTAAAACTGCAAATAGATCTAGTAAAAAATGGATTAAAAAATAATGTTCAGTAAAGTCTACCTAGACACCGGGGACCAAAGCGGCGTATTTGATTGTTAACGGAGGGAATGTGTATTATCCGGCCATATCCGGCCATCGGCGGAAAACGCGGCCGTCATATGGAACTTTCATGTTTTCCCGATAATCGATTAGACGCGGTTTTTACACATTAAACAAAGAAGGGAGATTTCGGTTTAATCCTATTAAATCAAAAACCGTGTAATTAATCGTTTTTGCTTCGGTCAGACGAATTAATATTATTTTTCCTCTTTATAATGATGTAAATTTCAAAAAGATTAATTTGGTATGTCACTTACCTTTTTTAATTAAAAAAGTACCATCGCATTTTCCATATGAAATGTTAAGGATTGCGAGACTTTTAGTCAGCTTTTTGGGTCATTTGTCTCAATACTTTGACCCATACATAGAACATCAATTATAAGATTGTTTTTGCTTCAGTGATATCGGCAAGGGAATCAACTATAAATTGGTGTAAAAATAAATAAAATATTTGAAGGATTTCGCTTACCTTTTTAATATTTTGTATAAGTACAGTCAGTTAAAAATGTTATCGTAATACAGATCGCGCGCGTCCGTAATTTTCACGGAAGTTGTCGATTACTATCGTATTAAAATCGTGATGATTTTGTACGTATTGTTGCTTTTAATACGTAAGGATGGCATAACTTATATGAAGAGGAAAAAAGTGAATAATGATTGTACCAATCCTTGAACGAGTCTCGGTATGCTTTATTCATGTGTAAATTAAATGAGTAAATTAAAAGGACTGCAGTTATATCTGTATTGTAGCAAAGTGACTAAATTTCACACTTGTTTCAACTTAACGTAAACAGGTAAATGTAACACCTGTGAAAAAAAGATTTTGTGTATACATTGTAATTTTTACACATTTTCACGGGACTGTTGTAATGTCACACAAACACACATACACAAGTACGTATGTCACTATCAAATAGTGACGCTTATTTTATATCAAAGAATTTGTTTTCAGAATCCGTTCGTCCGGATAGATCTCACCCATCATAAATGTGGTGATGTTGTTTTTTTTGTGTTTTTTTTTGCTTTGCTATTTGTGCGTATTTTGACAGTCGTTTACTTCTACTTTGGTCCCCCTATAAACATTTTGTAACTTAAAGGTGGTTGACAAATGTATCAGAAATAGAATTCAGGTACATGTAATGTCGAAAAATAATGTTTGTGAATTATGTACTTTTAGTATTTTGATCAAATATCAGAAATTGAAAAAGAAAATGCAAATAAGATGTTATTACGGTAAACTTACATATTTTAAAGAAACTTAAAATCTGTCATAAGAATTACCACTTGCGTTTTACAATATACCCCGGGGCAATAAAACACTAGAACGGATATGGATTATGAGGGTGCAATAAAAGTCTTTGTTAGTCTTAGCAATTTATTACCCTAAATGTGTGTATTATATATATCTTTTTTATTGTACACCCATCTCAGAAACAATGAAGTTTAATAAATGTATTTCTGTTTGCTTTTAGAGAACAATTAACTACTGTGGAAAGGGACAACGAAAAAAAGACCATACTTGATTATTCCTTTTATTAACACAAGTAACCTTTAAATAACTCGCACTTTGAAATATTTTTTTCGAAGAAACGTTCATGATTTCATGTGAATAATTTCAAAATAATCCTCGACACTTAAGTGTGTCGTTCAAGCTTCTGCTGTAGCACATTTATTTCTATCTTGTAGAATTTACGCACGTGTAACGTTGGCGTCAAGCACACGGGAAACAGTACCGTAATTAATTAAACGATAGTAACATCTACCTTGTAAGTTATGTAAATAACAAATTTTCAAAGATGACGCACACGTTCATGCATTGTGTCTATCGTGTTGTTTGTTTTTTCACGGCTAACAGAATATGAAATCGATGACATCGATTTTGTATATGCCTAATTAAAACTTCGTTATTTCATTGTTTCACAATTCAATATTAGAATAAAGCTACCAATCGCTTTCATATACTAAAAATTGCGCGGACCATCTTTTTTAAAGGTAGTTTTTGTTAGCTTTTAAGTTTAGAGAACTAATTGCTTTCAAGATATACAACCACTTATGGCTTTTAAGCACGTGCGAAGAAAAAAGAAAACTGTGAAAGTGTGACTGTCATTGCGGTACAAGTTGGTGATGCCGTGTATGATTTATGTTGTGAAGCTTCACTTAATTACATTAAATGCGGATGCTTTGATATAATATGTGATTCAATTTAATAAAATTAATTCAACAATATAAAGATTAATAGCTTATTACTCCTGTAGTTTGTCCGCATGATCCTGTCAACAATTATTACACGAATAGCTCTGTGCATTGCATAGAATTAACAAAAGGTAATGAAATTCGAGGATATATTCATGAAAAAAATAACATTTCCCCCCTCAAACTGATAAATCTATAATAGCTCTATTATTCAAATCAGTGTTGCTTCATTTCTCTGTAATCTCTATTTTACAACAGTTGCTTTTTAAACATACAATGTAATAGTACAAAAAGATAGCTGGGATGAATGCAATAAGATTAAAGATTTCTATTTTAGCGTAATACACAGTACATCTTAATATCCTCGGGCTAATATTACGCAAGCAAATATCGATTTTTATTGATTGAGCTGCCGAAACAATCAGCGGTTTTCCGGTCTGCTTCGGAAAATTTACGACCGCAAGCGAACTGTCCGGCCGCTACTACCTGTTTATCGATTTTCTGACCAGCCTTATCATTGCTAGCGAGTAGAGAACAAAATGTTCCATATGGCCTATTTATTTCCATAATTCTTTATGTACAATGATAATTTATATACCGTTCGAAAGCCGACATTCTAAAGTTTACGAATATGTAAAATAAATAAAAAAATCAGACCGCATTTACATATTTTATTTTCATGTGAACAATGTTTTTTTTTCCGCAATAGCCAGTATTGATTTTTGAAGCTTGGAAAATACGGCCGACCCTATTTATTTCTTCATTTTTCTATAAACCAATACAATTGCTGGAAAGCTGATATCCTGCAGTTTTCCAATTATGCAAACATTTTTAAAATCCGACTTCATTTACATCTTCTACATTATCTTGAACATTGCTATTTTTTTTAAACAATAACCAACATGGATTTCGGGAAGTGAGAAACTACGGCCCTACCCATTTTTTTCTTCATTATTCTATAAAGAAATATAATTTATATACCGTAAGAAAGCTGACATTCTGCAGTTTACAAATATGTAAAAATATCGAAAATCTGAGCGCATTTACATTTTATGTATCAATTTGAAAATGGTACTTTTTTTAAACAATAGCCAACATCGATTTCCGCAGTTGGGTAAATGTGGCCTTCGTCAATTATTCCTTTTCATGTGTTATAAACCAATATAACTTACATACTGTTGGAAACCTATCATTCAGCAGTTTACGAATTTGTAACCATTGTTAAAATCCGACAATATTTGCCATTTCTACATTAATATTAGCATCGTGTTTTTTTTTCGAAATCTGACCTCCATTTCTGAAGGTGGCAAATTTCTCAAACTTCTAAACAGCGAAGATCATGAGCTGATTGCTCAAAACATACAAGTTTTCCTGATTTGGGACTTGAAAATGAATTATTTGCAGATTGGTATACAATGTATATGTAATAATGAAATACGGCGTGATTTAGTAAGACTTAATTTTCACAACTGAACTACTTTGAAAAAAAAGTTTAAAAAAAGAGTATAATTTCAAATGTATTAAACAATACAATACAATACAATACAACAAGTTTATTGCATAAAACATACAAATATGCTTATAGCAACAACATATTACAAAAAAGCAAGCATATACATGGATTTGCAGAAGAGCAAAACATTATGAAATGTCTCGAGGTGTTATTATCATTGGATCCTGTGTAAGTTTGCAAAGTATATGAATTTGCACAGATTTCTGACTATACTTTCTGATTTAGTTGACAACAAATTTACGAACTTTTGAATGTTTGGCCAGGTAATGAAATAACGTTTTAAATATTTTTTTCTTAAATTGGTATATTTAGGGCATATTAACAAAAAGTGGTATTCATTTTCTATCATGTTCATATTGCAATTAAGGCATATGCGATCATTTCTTGGTAAATCGGAATATCTTCCAGTTTCTATAGCCAGATCGTGTGAGGAAATTCTGAACTTTGTATAAGCTATTCTAAATTTTTTTTCTTTAACAAAGTCGAGATATTTTTCAAATTCAAAGGAGTGTTTAAATAAGTTATATGTGTCAAGGCGTCTAGAATTATTGATTGATGAGTACCATCCTTGTAGATAAATGTCTAGAATTCTCTGTTTTAACTGATTATAATCAATTAACATGTTAAATTGATTATTCCATATGTATGACAAACCGCACTGATCAAGAATTTGTTTTATTTGGTGAGACCAATTATTTCTGTTGTATGTGCGTCCATTGTCTACATCATTTTTAAGCATGATGTAAGCGTTAAATAAAAGTGATTGCTGGTTTAAAGTTAATAATTTGACCCAGTATTTTACCATTAACAACTTTCTGTGTATGTACATTGGAATTCGACATAGTTCACCATAGAGTGCATCTAAATTAGTTGATCGTTTAACACATAAAAGTTTTCTGCAAAATTTCGAATGTACAGCTTCAACATCTGGTCCCTTATGGTGACCCCATATTTCAGCCCCATAGTTTAATGTAGGTGAAACTAAAGAATCAAATAGTTTTATGCTTTGAGAAATGGGTAATTCCAGTTGGTTATACACTGTAAACAAATTATGTAGTGAAAATGAGGCATGTTGGGCTACTCGTTTTTGTGTGCGACTCCAATTACCGTTTTTAAAAAGATGAACACCTAGGTATTTGAACGAATCAACAATGTCAATTTTCGTATTATATAAAAAGAAGTCATATAAAGTATGCCGACCATTCTCGAATATCATGATTTTCGTTTTGTTAACATTCAGACGTAGTCGCCATGTGTTACAATATGATTCTATATCGCTTAGCATTGATTGTAAAGATACTGGATCATGAGCAAATACTACAGCAAATAATAAAAGAAATATTTTTAGGTCACCTATATCTAGTATACCATTTATATTAGAATTTATGTTACTCAAAATATCATTTAAGAAAAATAAACAAAGTAAGCTGCTAGCTGGATCCCCTTGTTTCACTCCAATGTTCGAATTTATATTGTCCGAAATACTCGACTTATAACGTACATACGACTTCACGCTACAATACATAGATTTAATGGCTTTAATGATGTTTGTGCTAACGTTTTCCGTTAATAATTTATGCCACAGATATGTCCTGTCAATCCGATCGAACATTTTTTCCCAATCTAGAAATGCGACATAAAGTTTTTGTCTATTGGCCAATGTTTTAGAAATTAGAGCATGCAGAATGAAAATGCAGTCTATTGTTGATTTACCTTTTTGGAAGCCGAATTGGTTATCTATCAGTGTTTCATGTTTTTCGGACCATTTTGTTAAGCGATTAACTAAAAGTTTCGAATAAATTTTCGATAATATATTATTCAAAGTTATACCCCTATAATTTTTTGTTTCATTCGGACCACCACCTTTATAAATTGGAACAATGATACCTTCTTCCCAGCTTTCAGGGAAAATTCCATCAGCGAATATCTTATTATATAAACCGATTAAGAAGGGAGATATAATATCGAAAGAATATTTGAAAGTTTCAGCAATAAGCTGATCGGTTCCTGGGCTTTTGGAACTGTTCTGGGCGAATATTGCATTCCTTAGCTCATTAACTGTAAATGCAGAGTCTAAGTCTGCATCATATATTTGATGCATTTCGGAATCCCGATTGTTCTGATGAGTTGCTGATTGTGAGCCATACAAGTTACTAAAATGTGAAAACATATCATTTATATTTAGATTGTCTGATTCAATATTCTGTTTTTTGTATTGAGTTTTTACATTTTTCCAAAAGGATTTTGGGTTTGTCTTCGCCAAATGAGCTATTCTCATACCTTCATTTCTTTTAAAAATAGCTTTACATTTACGTTTAATTTTAATGTAATTACTTTTTTTTATAAGGAAACATTCTTTGTTAGTAGTTGTCTTATTTCGCACGTAATTATTCCTAGCTTTGTTATATTCCTTTCGGGTCGTAAAACACTCGCGATTAAACCAACGTTTGTTATTCTGATCACTAGTCACTTTTGTTGCGCTGTTGTTCGATTTTCTCGTTTTCCCGAATACGCTGAATGCAGTTTTTTGCATATACGATGTGAACGCCCGAACCGATTCATTGATGCTATTGTTATTTAAATTTCCTGACAACCGGTCAAGGATATCTATATTATTCAACAACTTGTTTCGAAACGCATCAATGCGCAGTTCATCCCAGGCTAGAGATATTTCATGGGTCATGCTATTGTCACATGATACAAAATGTGGGCGTTTACGTTCTATAAAAAATTGTAAAGCGCAATGATCAGAAAATTCGTCAGGCGATAAAACTTCAAAATGTCTAATATAGTCAAAGTCATTGTAGTTTAATAAGAAATAATCAACCGTGCTGCTCGCTCCATTCCTATTAAGAAATGTGAATTCTCCGACAGAGGCATCTTGTTGCAGACGACCATTTCCTATTAATAGATTAGTCGATTTACATAACTGAATGAGACGTTTACCACGTGCGTCGAGCACATGGTCTTTGTTTACCCTCGGGGGAATGAAAACATTGCGCTCTAAATGTATGTCACTGTCTAAAAATCTATCAAAAACAATGTAGTCATGTGCATCCGATGTTCTACAATTTAGGTCACCATTAACAAATACTTTGCCTTGCAACTTATACTTTTCGATTCCTGCTTCTATTTGTTCGAACATATCGATATCAGACTGGTTAAGTTCCCTTAATTCAGTTGGCCGTATATAAACGTTACATAAAAATACATCATTATCAAAACAGAAAAGGCTTTTACAAAATTTAACCCAAACTATTCCACACTGTTGTTTTTCTATAATTTGAATTTTGTCTCTTAGGTGTGATTTATAATATATGGAGATTCCTCCACTGTATCTTCCCTTTTTTACACCTGGTGATTTATTTCCAAATAAATGGCTAGAACAATAGCCTTGTATATCTAAATTATAATGAGTTTTTTCAGATACCCACGTTTCAAGAAATATTAATACATCGTGGTTATTTATATTTTCTATAAACTCTGAATCAGTCAATTTTCTTACGAGTCCATTGACATTCCAGCACAAAATGTCCAACTGCTCTTCATGACGCCCTTAGGAGGTGTCAGTCGATGTGGGTTTGTACAGTTGACCATTAATATATAGTTTGTCAGCATTAAGTCTTACATTGTTTCCCTTTTTCTTTTTCCGCTTTCATGACAGGATATAGTGCTTTCCGCGCGTCGCGCCATTCCTTAGGTAGTTGTACTCCTACGCCATGATTCGTCAGTTTTAGTTCCTCCTTCATTGCATTTGCACGGGTTCGTACCCTCTCACGGTCATGGTAATAGTGGAAATTGACAATGATCGGACGAGGTTTCTTGTATGCGCTTTCACCGCCAAGCCTGTGGATTCTGTTGAAGATCATATCTTTAGCATTAATATCGAGGTTGTCTGTTATGAATGTTTTGACCAATGCCTCACAGTTTTCAGGGACGGGGTGCTGAGCACCATCGGTACCGGTTTCCATTTTGGTGTTTTCGGGGATGCCATAAACTATAAGGTTGTCGCGCATGGATCGATATTCATGATCTAGCACTTTAGTGTTCACTGCGTCATATTTTTTCTGTAATGACTCCATGGATTTTTTAAGAGTTGAACAAGACTTTTCTAACTTTCCAACTTCATTTTTGGCACACTTTAATTCTTTCGATTGCTCATCGTATTTTGTACTGATGAAGGAGCTAGCCTTTTCTACATCTGAAACCCTTTTATCGATTACGCCTACTTTACTTTCAAGTTGACTAAGTTTCAAATTTATGGAGTTAACCGTTTTTTCAACATTTTCAATTTTGGCTACAGAAAGTTTAATACTTTTTATGTCATCTATTATGTTCGTTGCCCAGGGTGGTGGTTGAGTGTTGGGTGGTGATGTCATATATTGCGGTGAGTAGGGAGTCGATGGCGCTGGCATAAATGGGCCGTTAAATTGTTGCGGGAAGCTCATGTTGTTTGGCTCAAATATGAAATACTCTGGTGATGTTGGTAAAGAGCAATGAAAACGCTTACTATTATTGATTAGCTCACTGTCCACAGTGTCCGAATGCACAGGTGTACTATTTGTCAACAAACACGTAGAACCGGTTTTTTCTTTGTTATCACTGTCCACTACACTACACGAGAACAAAGGCGAAATCTGTTTTCGTTTGCCGGCCTTAGTTTTCTTTTCAGAGTTCTTTTTTGCTGAATTTTTCTTTGGTGGCATGAAGCTATTGATATCCAAAATTTCTTTACACACAACTTTGTATTTTCAAAGTCCAAAATTACACTATATTCCATTTTAATCCAAAATTATATCTCAGCCAAAAATCCATGTCTTGCCTTTTCGGCGCATGCGTATATATATATATATAAACAACTTCTTAAAACGTACAATTAAAGTTGTCATTAACTTATTTAACTAATTACTTACAATCAGTACAATTTATACATATCATGATGGAGGGTGTGATAATCCAATCAATGAGAAACGCGTGCTGTTTAAGTAAACACCATCATAAAAGGTGTTAAAATACAGAAGTTACAGGTTTACTGTAGACGCGTCTATTGTTTTGCTACAAAGTGTGTAACTTCCCCTGCGAATTGTGATTTTTTTTATACAATTAATACAAGTATTCAGATGTATTTTCGTCAATTCAAAAAATATTGAACAGAAAATTTTTTTTGCATAACATACCATTTTGTTCCTCAACATATATGCCTTAGATGTCTGGTACAAAAAATAATATGAATAAGTTGTATACTTCGACAGTAATTTAATCACATATAAACAGCATTTTTAAAATATAAATACACTTTACTTTAAATATCATTCAAAATCTCATTAGTACATACTGTCCACACTTAATATGTCAAATACTGGAAGGACAATGCTGAGAAATATCCATCACTTCCATGTCTAGCAAGAAAATTCCTTGTAGAACTTGCCACCTCTGCCCCTGTTGAACGGCTGTTCAGTATCGCTGGAAAGTTTTTTCGGCCTGAACGCTGCAGGCTGAGTGATAAGACATTTGAATGCATAATAATGATCAAATGCAACAAACACATTTGAACTATATATACGTGAAGAACCATTTGACTCTAGTTGACTGCTTAGATGAATATACTTTGTCACTGTTATATATAGAGCTATGTGATTTATGTTTCATTTTGTGCTTTTCAAAAATAATCATTAATCATGATTACTTTGTGTTATTGATTAATAATTTAATCGATTAATAGAAATTGGTCTGTTAATCGATTAATAATCGCTTATTAAAAATGTCTTAATAATCGATTACTTTTCAAAGTAATCGGCCCCATGTCTGGGTATGGGAGACATCTCAAATTCTCCACAATTCTAGTGGCTATACGTTGCACATTTTCAATTGACCTTGTACCTTTTTCAGTTTTGGTGACCAAATTACTGAACCGTGTTCTAGATGGGGTCTTACTAGGGTTTTATACAACTGTAGGAACATGTCCTTGTCCATGTTTGTAAATGTTTTGCAAATTTATCCAAGGTTCCTATTAGCTGTATACATGTGTATATAGGTCCGTGATTTGTTACATATGATTAGCTGAAGACAAACTAAATTTTATAATTTTTTTCTCAAATAATTATTACAAAAATTGTAAAAGAAAACTGAATTTCCTTTTACAAAGTATGAATAAAAGATCCATAAAAATTAATTTATTTCATTATTCGATTAAATTTCATTTGGATGTTTTACGTAAAAAATCAAACGTATTTCGTTATAATTTTTGAACTTCCGTATTTAGAGGCTTGGATCCCAACACCTCAGATAACATGATAAGTGTTGCAAGATACATTGCAAAGGGTAGGCAGTTTAGTCAGGTTGATTCTATCATTCTTATATCACTCAATATGCTTGTGAAATTTACTGTACTGTAGGCCTGCATTGTCGGTAGTCCAAATAATTGTACTCAACGGGTGAATATCGTTATAATTTTTGCTAGGCGCTATCAAGGTCTTTCAAATAGTATGGTCCGGAAACGCCCTCTATAAATGTCTTATCGTACTGATAATCTTGTCTCGCCTGGAAGCGTTTATCCGCCGTGCATTTATCACCGAGCGAGTAAACTGGTATTTGTCCGATAGTTGTATGCAAAACTGCCCGTCATTGTGTCATTTAAATACCACATTTAATTTAAAAAATGGTATAATTGGAAAGCTGATGAAATTTTCTGTAAAACTGTGAAATTAAAACCTCTATATATAATTAACTATTATCTTTAACGCGAGTTAAACACGGTCCATGCTATTCCGTCTTGGGATGGTAATTTGACTCGCGATACTGGTCTTACAAAACTGTACGTTATTATGTTATAAAAAAAAAAAAAAAAATCTAATTCATATCCGTTCAAAAATAACTCTTAATTTACATTTTAATTAGCAATTTTCCATCATTTGACCCTAAATATATAGTGAAAACCTGTGCACAAAATATCACCGTATCGCGAAAAAAATCACCATTGACGCCATTTTTAGATTTTGAACGGATCTAACCGTCCCGAAAATTAAAATACGGGTGAAATACGAAAATCTAAGACATAACAGACGCACATTAGACTTAAATCTATGAGAAAAAGATGTTACATCAATCCCATGAACACCATGCAAGTAGGAAAGAAGCGCTAAAATTAGGTCGGTTTTCGGCTTTTGGTCATTTGTGAAAAAACCCGTTCGTATGAGGTCAACTTTCCAATGCGTAAATCCACCTAAAACGAAACATCGGTAAAATATAATATTATGTTATGATAAGGGAATGCATATATTGTATTAAGGATCACTTTGTTGGTCAAATTGATTGGTAAAATATCGAGATATACGTAGATATAAAGTATCAACAATTTCTTTCTTTTTCCAAAATGGCGGGTACCCGGATGTTTGTCACGTGATCCGAGACAAGTTATTTATCGTATTACTCTCGTTTCCGGACCATACTATTTGAAAGACCTTGGCGCTATCCAGCCTCAGAAAGCGCAGATAACTATAAAATGTCCGTATGTAACATGGGTCTGCGTTTGGAGTCTTATTATTGAGACTAGCATTGTCGGCATCATAATTCAAAATCACCATAGACTCATCAGTTTATAAAAGAGTAAGCCAGACGCAGGTAATACAGTACTGTACAGACCCATATTATAAATTGTACTAGATTTTGAACCTGCATGTCACTTTTGTAGATCTTTGGATGTGCAGAAGATAGTGAGCACATTCACATAATTATGCACTTGTATTTAGGATCCAGCTTTTAACTTAAATTACAATTTACACTGTCATATAGCTGTACAGGGTTATATTTAGTTATATTAGGACCCAGAGCTTACAAATGTTGGTCAAACAATAGCCTAATTAATATGGGGTTTCAGTTAGTCCAAATAATTGTACTCAACGGGTGAATATCGTTATATATCGTTATATTTTTTGCTAGGCGCTATCCAGCCTCCGAAAAAAAAAAGCGCAGATAACTATAAAATGTCCGTATGTAAAATGGGTCTGCATTTGGAGTCGTTGCTAGGCGCTATCCAGCCTCCGAAAAAAAAAGCGCAGATAACTATAAAATGTCCGTATGTAAAATGGGTCTGCATTTGGAGTCGATTTATTGAAACTAGCTAGGGTTTCAGTGTGACCCATTTCTGTTTCATAGATCTTATATTTTCTAACTCAGTAAAGTTCTGTCACACCTTAGGCTTTACAATGTAGCAGGCATACATCTCTAAAATGTCAACCTGTAAAATCGGTTTGCTTTTGAAGTGGAAATAGTGGGATTAGTCAAACAAATTACTCTTCAGTACAGTTGAATATCAATCTAAACTTTTGAGATGACAATATCAACTTTCCTAAAATCAGAAGTTATATGTAAGATCCCTGCTTTCAGTTATAAAATTTATATACGTTTATATTTAATTTTGTAATTAATTACAGTCGGTTACAAAATGTATTCAAACTATATGCAAGCACAAATTAAGATAGACAACATAAAAGGAAACTACGTGTACAATGTGTCAGAAAGATAACTCTCTACTGCCTCATGAGCTCTCTATCATAGGTGTTCAAATTATTAAATTCAATGCTCTGGTTGCCATGGCAACAGGAAGGAAAAAACATTAAAAGTCTTCTACTGAAAAAGGCGAAGGCCCAAAGCTTAGATGTGGACCTCTTCAAAGATTGTTCAAATCATGACCACCAGTGGGAACACTTGATTTTTCAAAGGCTTATACAGGAAAACTAAAAAAAATCATTTTGTCTGAAGCCACAAGAAAGCTTACATATTTAGCCTAGTGCATGGATCTCTACCAAGATTTTTCAAATCTTGACCCCCAGGGAAATGGGGGAGGGGGTCATTTGATTTTACATAAGCATAGGAAAACCTTTTTCTCTAAAAACCACAAGGCCTAGAGCTTAGATGTTTGGAACATAGCATTATGTATTGGAACTCTTTGAAGACTGTTTAAATCAGAATCCCTATGCCAAAATTGGCCCTTTCTGCTATTGATGACCCTATATTATAGCCAATGGTAGCCTGAGTGTCCTTTTTCTTGTGTTGGACAAAACAGTTTTTGAAATATCTGCCCTTGAACATAGTATTTTGTTAAATTCTCTTATATCCAAGAGCAGTTGATTCAAGATCTTGAAGGCTGGTGGCTTACGATTTTTATTTCAGATTTCTTGTTCAGGTTTGATTCTCGGTCAGTTTACTAATTTTGAAAAAATTCTCCTATTAGGAAAGTTTTGCACTATATACCTACATATAGGAAAAGGTAACAATTAGCGTAAAACATTTAAGATGTCAAACAACAAACGGTATAAATTTGTACATTTTTGTAGTTCACAATGTGTGATTTTGCTAATTACAAATATTTCACATTTTTATGACTAATCCCTATATCTACAGATCAACTAATCTTTAAATTATTGAATATCTGAAAATTTACAGATTATCTGTAAATATAGCACTGTCTAAGACCTGTTCATGTAAAGTGTTTGAAAAGGTCCCCCAACATAAATATTATCCTTTAACTGATTATTATCAGATGTTACAGAACTATAGAGCAGTGTGAGAAGGTGTGAAGTTTTACTGGTGTGATTGACCAGGCTAAATAATGAGCTCTTGTTTGAAAACATGTTCTTTCTGTGGCATAAACAACTTTCTTTTTGTAAAAATGTGGTGCCTAATTTTAATATGCTGTAATACTTTATTAGCTTATGCTTTGATTGTCTTCTGTTATTGTCTACAGGTATTTACAAGCCACAGCAAGCATTGACTCTGTTAGTTCGAGCCATGTCCAGCGAATCATACACAACCTTAAAGGTTACTAGACCAAGGGAGTATGTGGTGCAGGTAGAAATGAACAGACCAGACAAAAGGAATGCCATGAATGGTGCTTTCTTTAGGTAAGGAACATGAAAGAGAAAAAACTTGACTTCATAATGAATAAAATATATAAGAGAAATGTTTAATTTGCAGGATTCTTTTTAAAATGCTAAAAGAAAGACCTAAAAAAACAACAACAAAAAGACAAAACAGGAAGCAGCCTGATAAATTGAATGGAAATTTCTAGATTTGATAAAAGCAGGCATGTTCAATAGTGCCTCTGATACACATAGTTCCTGCTTCCTGTAACATGATTCAAACATGGGACTCACCATAGTGTAATGATATAGTTTGGACACAATGCTTTAGAAATTGTTCTTTAACAAAAGGAATATGAATACAATTAACAGTATACATTTGTAGGTTACATTTGATAATAGTAAAAAGTAATTGAATAGGTTAAAAATGAAATGAAGAATACTACATCCATGCAGTCTGTACATGATCATCTGTGCAGTCTGTACATGGTCATACATGCAGCCTGTACATGGTCATTCATGCAGTCTGTACATGGTCATCCATGCAGTCTGTACATGGTCATTCCTGCAGTCTGTACATGGTCATCTGTGCAGTCTGTACATGGTCATCCATGCAGCCTGTACATGGTCATCCATGCAGTTTGAACATGGTCATCCATGCAGTCTGTACATGGTCATCCATGCAGTCTGTACATGGTCATCCATGCAGTCTGTACATGGTCATTCCTGCAGTCTGTACATGGTCATTCCTGCAGTCTGTACATGGTCATCCCTGCAGCCTGTACATGGTCATCCCTGCAGTCTGTACATGGTCATCCATGCAGTCTGTACATGGTCATCCATGCAGTTTGAACATGGTCATCCACGCAGTATGTACATGGTATGTCCATGCAGTCTGTCCATGCAGTCTGTCCATGATGTTTGTAGCAGTCTGTCCATGATGTATGTCCATGCAGTCTGTACATGGTTATTCGTGCAGTCTGTACATGGTCATCCATGCAGTCTGTACATGGTCATCCATGCAGTCTTTACATGGTCATCCCTGCAGTCTGTACATGGTCATCCATGCAGTCTGTACATGGTCATCCATGCAGTCTGTACATGGTCATCCCTGCAGTCTGTACATGATCATCCCTGCAGTCTGTACATGGTCATCCATGCAGTCTGTACATGGTCATCCATGCAGTCTGTACATGGTCATCCATGCAGTCTGTACATGGTCATCCATGCAGTCTGTACATGGTCATCCATGCAGTCTGTACATGGTCATCCATGCAGTCTTTACATGGTCATCCATGCAGTCTGTACATGGTCATCCATGCAGTTTGAACATGGTCATCCACGCAGTATGTACATGGTATGTCCATGCAGTCTGTCCATGATGTTTGTAGCAGTCTGTCCCTGCAGTCTGTCCATGATGTTTGTAGCAGTCTGTCCATGATGTATGTCCATGCAGTCTGTACATGGTTATTCGTGCAGTCTGTACATGGTCATCCATGCAGTCTGTACATGGTTATTCGTGCAGTCTGTACATGGTCATCCATGCAGTCTGTACATGGTCATCCATGCAGTCTGTACATGGTCATCCCTGCAGTCTGTACATGGTCATCCCTGCAGTCTGTACATGATCATCCCTGCAGTCTGTACATGGTCATCCATGCAGTCTGTACATGGTCATCCATGCAGTCTGTACATGGTCATCCATGCAGTCTGTACATGGTCATCCCTGCAGTCTGTACATGGTCATCCCTGCAGTCTGTACATGATCATCCCTGCAGTCTGTACATGGTCATCCATGCAGTCTGTACATGGTCATCCATGCAGTCTGTACATGGTCATCCATGCAGTCTGTACATGGTCATCCATGCAGTCTGTACATGGTCATCCATGCAGTCTGTACATGGTCATCCATGCAGTCTTTACATGGTCATCCATGCAGTCTGTACATGGTCATCCATGCAGATCATCCCTGCAGTCTTTACATGGTCATTTGTTCCGTCTGTACTTGGTCATTTGTGCAGTCTGTACATGATAATCTTAGCAGTCTTTACATGGTCATCCATTCAGTCTGTAGAAGGTCATCCATGCAGGTCATCCCTGCAGTCTTTGCATGGCCATTCGTGCTGTCTGTACATGGTCATCCATGCATGTCATCCCTGCAGTCTTTACATGGTCATCCATGCAGTCTGTACACGATAATCTTTGCAGTCAGTACATGGTCATCCATGCAGTTTGTACATGATCATACATGTAGGTAGTATATGTGCGGACTGTACATGATCATCGGTGCAGTCTGTAGATGTGCAGTTTGTACACTGTCTACATAATTATTCACTGTTGAGTTGATTAACTTTAACTGCGATTCCTTTGAGGGAGGAACCAACTTATTTGAAGAAGTATAGATTTTTATGGTTTTATAATGATTGACAATTTTAGAATTTCCCTTTACAGTGAAATTGGTGACTGCTTTCATAAGTTATCTGATGATAGTGACTGTAGGGCAGTGGTTTTATCTGGAGCTGGAAAAATATTTACAGCAGGTATGTAGGTCCTTTTTGTTTTAAGGAAACATCAAAGTGACTTTATTAAGCATGTACACTTTGTACAGTGAGGAAAAACATTATTTCAATGGTACATTGCCAGTAAGGTACATGTACCAAGCAGCATGATACAAGTAATATAGAAGATTCTTTCAGACACTGACTCAAATTTCTCTGTGTTGGCATTATACAGACAGTACATTGACTTACAATGAGCATGGTCTCAGTTTGAACAAATCACAAATACTAGGACTTACAATGATTTTGGTCCTAATCTACCTGAAAATTATCGTTTTAGTCTTCTATTTTGAATGAAGAATAGAAGATACATCAGCACTTGACTTGAAAACCTGCTTGGCATGAAATACATCTACCCCTGTTACGCAGACATTAAACTAAAGCTTAACTGAAGGCTAAAAAAAGCAAGTCCCATATTTCTGACTTGTATTTTTAGCTCACCTGGCACAAAGTGCCAGAGTGAGCTATTAGGATCACATTCTGTCTGTCATACCTCATCTCCTCTGAAACCACTGGGCCAATGTTGATGAAACTTGTTCATAGTTGTTCAAATTATTTCATTCCATGCAGAAGTCTGGTTGCTATGGCAAAAAATAGGAAAAACTTTAAAAAACTTCTTCTCAAGAACAGGAAGGCCTAGAGCTTAGATATTTGGCATGTGGCATTGTATAGTGGACTTCTACCAAGGTTGTTCAAATTATGACCCCTGGGTCAAAATTGACCCCACCCAGGGGGTCACTTGTTTTTACATAGGCTTTTATAGGAAAACTTCTTCTCTAAATCCACAAGGCCTATACAGCTTAAATATTTAGCATGCAGCATTGTCTAGTGGAACTCTACCAAGATTGTTCATGTTCATGTGAAGAAAACTCGAAGCGTATCAAGTCACTCTCGAGTGCGCTTCCTGGAAAAACCAGTACTGGTGTCATATGAGAAGGTAAGGTCATGACCCCAGTAGGGCTCAAACCCGCAACCTTCAGGGTGAGCGGCGGACATTTCAACCTCTACACCACTGCTAAAGTGTCCGCAATACTAGTACTAAACACCCTGTCTTATTGACAGCTTTTGTTTAAATTGCTCTCATATAACCACATTATGTTTAAGTCAAAATATTTTATTGGGAAAATGCTTACCAGTACAAACTAGAATTGTGTTAACATAACAAAGCTTATGTCTCCTGTCATCCATTTTCTGACAAACTATTGATTTGAGCTAGAAATAAAATTAAGTGCAATTGTTCTTACATTTTTTTTTTTCCAAATTAAATATTTTGTCACCATTTTTCAAGGGCTGCTCTCCTTTGGTGGTACAGGCAAATGAAAGGGAGGCCTTGCACTAAATTTAAGCATATAAATATGTACATATTTTCCTTTATATTCAGGTTTAGATTTGACAGACTTGGGTACTGTTATGGCTGTTCGAGAAGACACAGACACTGATATAGCAAGAAAGGCATTCAAAATGCGCAAATTTATCACCAACTGGCAGGAAAATTTTAGCCAAATAGAAAAGGTAACAATCCGAGGAGTATCCAATTTTAGTGTAATTTTAAACAGGTGCGCTCGGTTCCTCCTTTCCCCCCGCTTTTCTTCTGGTCAGGACAACCCAGTCCTCCACAGCAGGCCATGTAAGATCCTCATAATATCACTTTCAGGCAGTACACAACTTTGATGTTTATATAACATATTGTACAAATGTATCGGATGTTGAAGAAGGTCTTGGTAAGACCGAAGCCGGTCCATCTTTATCAAATTCATTTCAACCTTTCCCAGTGTTCGTTGTTTAGTACCCTTTCCCACCTTTGTATTTAAAGTATTGTATTGTCAGAAAACATCAACCATTTTTGAAGCTTGCCGAATGGGTAGACACTAGGGCTAGGCCTGTTAATCTAGTGTTGCCGGGTGTGTGAAACGTTAACTTAGGTTATGTTCTTATTTTTGATCAAAACCCCTTCATTCTTCAACTTGGACCAGTTTGAGAAAGTTGTGTGCTGCATGTTCAGATCAAAGTTGTATGAACTGAAATGCAAATCACATGTAGACGATCGTAATAGATAAAAATTTAAAAAAATGAATAAATACTGCTAAAAATTGCATTAAACACACACTGAAACAGATATGAGAGTGCTTATATTTTTTGTTTTAGTGCAGTAAACCAGTAATAGCAGCTATTCACAGTGCTTGTGTGGGAGGAGGTGTTGACCTGTCATCAGCTTGCGATATACGTTACTGTACAGAGGATGCATGGTTCCAGATAAAGGTATGCACATGTACTATGAGCTCATAGTTTATGGCTGCAACAGAAGAGTATGGTGGTGTTTCAAGGACAGATTTTAATCAGAGATTTCATTGGAAATGCTGAGCTGAAGTTTTTACAGAATTGTTCAAATGTTTTATTTTGATACATGTATATGAAAGTTATATAAGGATGTGAATAGTGCATACAAAAATGTACTTCATACTCATAGGTAAAATACTTATGGAAACTTATGACCCAAAGGTAATTCAACATATCTTTGCTCGATTCTTCTTTAGATGTATTGAAAAGAAATTTACAACTAAAATCCAATAGTTATATGATAAGGAAATCAATATACATTGTACTTTGTGATCAAGATCATATTTCTTGAATAATAACACATAATATTAGAAGGATGAGTTTGCAAATTATTTTTTTGATTACAGTGAACTCTTATTATCTCATGCTCTTTTTCATGGTTGTCAAATTCTTGACATTGTATCTCAAAGTCACTTGATGGTTGTTAAAATGTATTTTCAAGTAGTTTTTTGTCTGTTTAAGTCAAATTCATTGTAAGTCAAATTCCTTTAAAGTCAAATGTTCTGGAGCCAACAGTGTGTATTAATTAGACTGGTTTAACTGAAATGATCTTATGAATAATTAAATACAGGTTGTTCTGTTTTCAGGAGACAGACCTTGGGCTAGCTGCAGATCTCGGTACTTTACAAAGATTCCCTAAGGTTATAGGTAATGACAGTTATGCAAGGGAGCTGGCACTTACAGCAAGAAAATTCTATGCTGATGAGGCTAAACAAATGGGATATGTAAGGTACTGGCATACCGTAAAGTGTTAAATGTTGCAGCTAAGTTCCACTATTAAGACCACCCGATATTAAGACCGCCCTCTATAATAGAACCAAACATTTCGGAACCAAATGACCAATTTTATAGTAAAAGGGTCTCGATAAAAAGACCATTTCGATATTTAGACCACTTTATGCCTGTGTGAAGGTAGTATTTTGGACAAAATCATGACTAAAGCCTTACAATTATCAGGACATTAACCTTGTTTAGAGGTTAGTGTATAATACATGTACAAATGTATCACTAAATTAGTTTCAAACTTTCACATTCCATTTCAAATATTTGTATAAGGTGATGTCCAGATTTGATTGTGATTAAAATCAACTGATTGACACCTTAGAGCACATTAATTATATTAACTGCAGGCTCCAAGTCACACAGCAAGTGAAGGTCTTAGATCAGATATAAGGAAATTATAGGCCTCCAGTTTGAGTAGACTTTTATTCATCAAAAAACTCCCTACAACAATCATGATTTTGTCTTTCCAACAATGTTAGTTTTGTAGACCATTCACTGAGCATTAAAATGACTGCCCAAGTGCATCTAGCAGTCATCCAAAGTGTTTTGATATGTGACTGCAAGAAAACTTTGGAAATTGTTGAAAAGATGTAGAGCCTTTGAGATTTTATGTTTAAATTTTTGCTTTTTTGCTTCTTTAGTCGTATACTTCCTGACAAGGCTGCTTTACTAGATGCAGCTCTTGATACTGCCACTTTGATAGCCAGTAAAAGTCCAGTTGCTGTGCAGGGAACCAAGATTAGTATGGTGTATTCAAGAGACCATTCAGTTCAAGAAGGATTAGAGCATATAGTAAGTACATGTATAGATAGGTGGTTTGTTTTTGAAAATATACAGTAAACTCCCTGAAGATCGAACTCTCGGAAAACCAGAATCCTCTGAAAGTCGAACGGTTTTCGAAGTTCCAGAACTTTTTTTATTAAATTCATTGTATTAAACTCTCAGAATACTGGACTCTCGGAATTCTGGATTCCGGACGGCTTTTACCAACTATTTAAAGATTTTGAACGATATTTCATTCCTGAAAACTAGATGCTACATGTCATCTTCAAGTGTCAAAATTTTTTCTGTGTATTTAGAGATTCGACCATATGGAAGGATATTATTATCTCAACACAGGTGTCATTTTCAATTGTTTACCATCGTCGTTCGGGTATGTAATCTTTCAGGCGTGAAAAATACGTGTAGGTGTGATAGTAAATTTCCCTGACTACGATTGTTCCTTGAATAATTGCATAATTATGCATCTCTTTTAATACGGCTGTAACTTATGATAATTTTGTTGTAGATATATTTTACGACATTCTGGTGAATAAAGCAAAATATCGGCATCTCAACAGGGTTTAATTACAATAATTAAAATCCGGAAATCACAGAAAACCAGACTTTTTCCTTTGTCCGAACAGGTTCCGGTTTTCAGGGAGTTTACTGTACATACCTTCTCTGAAGTAATAAAGTTAAAGACACAAGTCTGCTTGGTTAGTTTAATGTATTTTATTTGGCTCTTTGTATATACATATTATATGAAATTACAGTGCATATATATTACAAGCAAAAACAAAAAAAGGGCTTAGCCAAAAGTTCTTACAACATTATCGAGCGCTCTTCCCTGTGCTGATTATATATTAGCCCACAGTAAATACTTTTAAGTCTTGATGAACAAGATTAAAATACAATCATCAGCTAGCTGTTTGCAGAATCAAGGGAAGGGTTTAAGTCTTGATTGCCCAAGTGCAGAAAAAATCTGACAACACTCTAAAGAAGAGATAACACTGTCTAGTGTTGGGACATTAACAGGGGTTCTGACTTAAAGGTTACTAATTCATAAAGCATGTACAGAGGTTTAAGGTTCAAAGAGGGTCTAAACCCTGATCATAGTAGGTGGACTAGGATCCTTTTAGATTGCACAGTAGTAGCATATTCAGCTAAGGATAGGACGGTCCCGGGTTCAATCTCCACCAGTGCCTTGGTAGTAGTGTCCTATAGTTCTGACATGAACTCTTCAAAAACTGAAAGTTGGTAGCGAGATTTATGGCACATGTGTAAGTAGTCTCCATTTCATTTAGTACATAATTGACTAATTGTAGTCATTTAAAAAAAGGGAACATGCATGATGTCCTTGATTGGTAGGGCCCTTAATGTACTTGTATACAGTGTCATCTGATTCTCTAAATGAACTAGGTTGTTTAAACACTCCACATGTATAAACACTCACCAGGTTATCAGTCTTTTTTTAAAAGGAAAATTTATGTCAGTACTCTAGTTTTACAATGCATTTTTTCCTTATTTATGTTACAGCTTTGGACTTTATCAGGCAATTTTATGCAATATAGTTGTTACCTGCACAAGTAGATTTTGATGGCAAACAGCTATTGCAATTTGAAGCTTTTATTATGTACTGAAAGCATTGGTTAAAAGTCTGGATGAAGCATTGTCCTAAACTAAATTTCCCAGATTTCATTTGTTGTGCCTTATTCCCTGCAAAGTGGTGGGATGACCTCTTATCCATTTTATGTTTTTGCTTCTGTTGGTCTGACTTATATAAATTCACCATAACATTCTATCCTTCAAGAGGATTTACTCCAAACTTTGAATACGGATAGCTAACAATAACTGATTGCAAAGAATGTAAGAAAACTGTATTCTTTCATCAATACAATGTATTTTTGACATCCTATCCAGTACAAATGTATTGAACATGTATTTCCATTCCTGTCAATCAATGTCACTGTTGAAGATGATTCAGTTAAAATTTACTTTAGATATAAATCATAACAACTAGTGAAAGTTAAATTAAAAGTCCATATCTGCATCATATATCAGTATCTCTCCTTCTGAGATGTTCTCTGTTGTCATGGGTGAGCGATATAGTGCCAGTAGCCCTCTAGTTAAATATTTGTTAAAGAATGTATTGAATCAGTCAATGATTGTTATGTGGTTATTGTATGGTATATGGAATCAGTCAGTGTTACAGAGTACTGGTATTTTAGCTCTACTGGACCCAGTCAATTAGAGCCTATGCGATGTTGGTTTGTCTGCGGTCCATCTGTCAGTCCATTAACTTCTCCTTGATATCACTCTGCAGGTCACAATCATGAAACTTGCTCAGAAGGTTGCCTGCAACCTGTAGATGATCTGTATAGAAAATTATTCATTCTGATTGCTACAATTATTGTAAAATCTTGACAACACTCTACAGGTCACATTTGCCAATGGATTTTCGTTAAAGTTACTCGGAAAAGTCCAGTCAGTCTGGTAAAGCAATACTGGCCCGTAAGGGCCTCTTATTATGTGTTGAGAATCAGTTGATGTTACAGAGTACTGATTGTTATAATTGTTTATTGCATGGAGCATGGTTTTTAAGTGTTTTAGCCTAGTATCACACTGTATCGGCAAAACACACTGGCTCCAATTTAGCGATAATGCTCCAACTAACGTAACAAACTGGCTCCAATAAAAAATGGCTGATTTAGTAAACAAAACCCAAGTCAGTATAACAGATTCGTGTATTTTATATGGTAAATCGCAACTTCTGAAGAAACGAATACTCTTACGGAATGCTCACTTCTTTCCTGCATGGCCGTAGCTAGTCGGCTGTTTCAGACATCGATGCGTGTGAAAGTAATGCAAGTTGAATGCAGAGGATTCAACGGTAAGAAGTGCAAAACACACCCAAAATGCATGGATTTTGCTCAAAATTATCGAAGTTAAGGTGTTTAACATAAAAGATTTGCATTGGCATGTAACTTTGGGTCAAATGTCATAAGCATGTACCAACACTTTACCGATCTGCTATTTTTATAGGCAAAACTTACCCATTTAAAAATACAACGATTCAGGCTCCAATTGACGATACAACGAAAATGTTCCAATTCGTGTTTCAAGGATCATGTTCAAAGACGTTTATGAACAATTACAAATATAAAAGTAACTCTTATCAGACAAATTTATGTGTTTTCTTAGTGAAAAATTGAAAATTCAACTCAGAACTTTTAAATATTTAAAATACTTTCCAAAATGGCAGGATTCATGGAAACAGTGTTTAAAGCTGCTGGCTCTCGCAAAACCATTGACATTCTTATTCTTCAGTATAAAACTAAAGGCTAGAATTTAGGAATTCGCAGAAATCGATTGAAAAGGTCGGTTACACGGCACCGCTACACTATATGTTATATTGAAATTTCAAAAGTGTTTGCAACGCTTTTGAATTTGGTAGCGTATTTTTCAAAATTTAGAGATGTACGTAACATGAGTTTATACTGGAGCCTTTTTATATCACCATATGTTCTAAAATACGTTATTTACATACAGTTTGAAGAAATTATTCTTTTATGAAAATCTGAGAGCGAACAGCTTTAAGGTTTAAATTTATTTGACCTAGCGTTTTGACCGCTGTCAATAATCACATGCAGCTTAGACTAAAATCGAAATTGTCATCTAATGAAAATTTGGAAAGCGACGGTTGAAGAAGTATATAATTTTGCATTCGCTATTTATGCTTTATCATCTTTCTGTGAACTTGTACACGACCTCAATATAATCTGAGCTTTTTTGCCTAAGTGTGCTTATTGCGATAAACTTTCTGGAATTCTCACCCAGCCAGTTCGTGTTGAGTTTATTCTGGTCAAATACAAAATAGCAAAGGTACTGGCACTTGATATCTACTGAAATAGTACTGTAGACTTTAAGCCATTATTAAAACACACATAAAACCATTCAAAAGTAGAATATTTGCCCAGTAAGTCGAGGTAGAAGTGGAAGAAAACAATTACGGTGATTTATTTATATGCCTAAATTCTGTAGCTCTACAGCGACATAGTCAAGGTAGACAATACGTAAATGTTTTTCAGTTTATCACTAACAAACCGAGCAGAGCGGTATACGGTATCCATGAATCCTGTTATTTTAGGAAGTATTTTGAATACTTAAATGTTAGTTTATACTTATTTATTTTGGCTCGATTGTATAGAAAGCGTGAAGCTTGGAGTCACACTCGAGTCTACTTCATGGAAAAAAAGTACTGGTGTCATATGAGGAGGTACGGTCGTGACCCCAGTGGGGCTCGAACTCGCAACCCCTGGATGAGCGATGTTCTCCTTTAAATTATTTTTTTAAAGAGAGTGGGTACAAGGTGACATAAAACTCAACATTTTGTTCGATAAGAGATTCTCTTATGTTTGTAATTGTTCATAAACGTCTGTGAAAATGATCCGTGAACACGAATTGGAACATTTTCGTTGTATCGTCAATTGGAGCCTGAATCGTTGTATTTTTAAATGGGTAAGTTTTGCCTATAAAAATAGCAGATCGGTAAAGTGTTGGTACATGCTTACGACATTTGACCCAAAGTTACATGCCAGTGCAAATCTTTTATGCTAAACACCTTAACTTCGATAATTTTGAGCAAAATCCATGCATTTTGGGTGTGTTTTGCACTTTTTACCGTTGAATCCTCTGCATTCAACTTGCATTACTTTCACACGCATCGATGTCTGAAACAGCCGACTAGCTACGGCCATGCAGGAAAGAAGTGAGCATTCCGTAAGAGTATTCGTTTCTTCAGAAGTTGCGATTCACGAATCTGTTATACTGACTTGGGTTTTGTTTACTAAATCAGCCATTTTTTATTGGAGCCGGTTCGTTACGTTAGTTGGAGCATTATCGTTAAATTGGAGCCAGTGCGTTTTGCCGATACAGTGTGAGTATATGGAATCTGTCAATGGTTGTTATAAGCTCACCAGGGTGAGCTTTTCCCATCACCAACTGTTTGGCATCTGTCAACAAACATTTTGCTTCAAACGAAATTTCCTCTGAAACCGCTAGGCCAATGGTGATGGAACTTGGTAAGAAAGTTCCTTGCATGAAGCTCTACCAAAGGGATCACTTGCTTTACATATAAACATATAGGATAACAATTAAATAGCTTAGATATTTAGTGTGTTACAGTGTCTAGTGGAACTCTTCAAAGCTTGTTCAGATCATTCTCCCAGCCTGCCCAGGGGGTCACTTGGTATAGGAAAAACTTCCAAAATTTTCTTTTCCAAAACCACAAGGCCTAGAGCTGAGATATTTGGGATGTAACATTGTCAAGTGGTCCTCTACCAATTTTGTTCAAGTCATGCCCCTGGGGTCAAAATTGACCAAACCGGGGTGGGGGGATGCCCTTGTCTTCATTTAGAGTTATAGGAAAAACCTAGCTTCTATTGAGTTTCTATAGCAACCGCCGACTTCTCTAGCAACTGGTGATTGATTTTCGTAACAATCACTGACTTTCCCCTTGGAGTAAGTTACTTCCTAAGCAGCCAGTAACTTCCCCTAGCAACCAGTGACTTTCTTAGCAACCATTGACTTCCTTAGCAAAATCTTAGTCCCCCAGCAACCAGTGACTTCCCCTTGCAACTAGTGACTTCTTTAGCAACTACTGACTCCCTATAGCAACAAGTGACTTCCTTTGGCAAGTGCACTGGTACTCAGGTGAGAGATATAGGGCCATCATGACCCTTTGGTTTATCTATTACAGGGGATATGGAATCAGTCAATGTTACAGAGCAATGATATGATAGATGCTGTAGGAGCTCTCATGCAGAAGAAAGAAGCCAAATTCTCTAAACTGTGATAAATACTGCGGTCAATGTGAGAACAATACTGTGATCAGATTATCCTACATGTGGAACATTCAGGGACATAGACACATGACATCAAAGTCAAGTAGAATGATTCATAGCCCTATCCCTCCGAGTGTATGTCCAATAATGATGTAAATAGTGTATACTCATGCTGAAATTCTTTTAAAGAGCTAGTTTTCAATGCAGAGATGAAGAAAATGTGTAAATGCTTTGTATTTCAAAATGACTTCGATTTGTGTAATATATTAACATAAAATATCAGTGTTCATTATATGATTAATGCATTGTGATTGGTCTATTTTTGTCACATGACCCAGTCAGGCAGTTGATATACATCTGACAGTATGGATATTCTTCTTAAATACACGTGATTTTGACCGCATATTTTGATGACATTGGCAAAAGAATTAGCTTATATTCATTACTTTGAGTAAAACTGTCAAATATCAGTTGCAAAATAATTCATGTATACAATGTTATGTTCTTTATTGCAGTTAATGAAGTTTTATATTATTGTCGCAAAATAGCGATGTCTTAGGTGGTCATACAGTACAACACATACTGACTGATGATTTCAGTGAATAATCAAATCTGGGAACCTGTTGCTATAATATTCACCTTGACCTTAGGTCTCAGTAAACATCAGGTTGATAATTTGAATGTTCACCTCATCATCAGTCAATATTTGTATATTATTATGAAATTGATTGGAGAATGTTCACTAATTAGTTGAACCTCAAATATTTTCAGGGCATGTCTGACATGCAGAACTTCATCCAGATTCGAGATGTACAGAAATTGATTCACAAGAGTTTTAGCTTTACCTGTGCATAGTTTTTAATTTTGACTGTTGAAATGCCACACTTGTGGTGCTGATCGTTGTTCACAATTGTCTTCTAAAGGTTGCGGCAAACTTTCCCTTTCTGTTTCAAACTGTTTTAAACATGTATATAAGAATGTTACTGTGGCAAACTTTTGTTTGTAAAAAAGATAATGTACGTAAGTTAATATTGAAAATTTATTTAATATACTACAATAAAACTTGATAAAATTTGTTTTGTGTGTCTTCTCTCAATTACCTTTAACAAGTTGATGACAAAGAAAACAAGTGAACTTATATCATGTATCCCAACCAGTGCTCAGTGCTTAGATCTAACAAATTTAGAGGAATGGTTCTCATTACCCATTCTCCAAAGCGGGTCAAACTTCTATCCTGCAAAGAAAATTAACAATATTGTCAACTTGTTCAATATCTGACAAAGTTAACAAAGTGGGCATAAGACCAAGTTAAAGTTATAGGGTTTCCTTATCATTTCCTTTGTCTCTTGTTGCTGTCTGATTTCTGTTTGACATGGCCCTATATCGCTCACCTGGCTACCATTGGCTATAATACAAGGTCACCAATAGCAGAAGGGTCAATTTTAACCTGGGGGACATGATTTGAACATTCTTGATAGATGTCAACTAGGCAATGATACATGCAAAATATCTAAGCTCTAGGCCTTGTGATTTCAGAAATAAAGATTTTTGGATCGATTGATTTATTCAATCGGATCCAAAGTTAACAGAGTATAGCTTCCTTACGGCCGAACTCTTTACATACAAACAAGTAGTTCCATATATTCCGTTGTTACCAAAGGGGTCTGTAACATTCGCTACTCGTTTGTTAACGTTACATGTATATAATAAGTACAAGGGAAAGAACTGCCACGCTCATACGGATTAATATCACATCGTTTGATTTATTATTACTTGAAAAAGACAACGCTCAAATATGCCTCCGTTTGCTGATTAGACAATTAACTTTCCAAAAATGTATTCTTTATGTACTCAAAGTTTAGCCACAATACACAGATTTGTTTTATTTCTCACAAATCATGCGTTTTTCCGTAGGTTTTAAACGAAGTCGTAAAACAAAAACAAACGGGGTTTTGTGAAAGCATTCGCTGTATTGCATGAATACTGAAGGAAGCAGGCAACTCTGAATGCACATTTTAAGAACAACTGAAATCTCACCGAATGCATGCAATATTCTGCCGCTATCGTCTCCAACAATTCTTTAATCTGACGTTCCGTCGTTTGTTTGTAAATTTATTTCTCTATGTGCCATGATGTATCACGTGACAAAAACAGAACTGCGTATTAAAAAAAGATGTTCCGATTGGATGGCGAAAATTTTGTTTGGTTCTGGCTTTGTGTACGCACGGGTATAAAGTGAACGCTAAGGATAGTGGTGCAAGAAAATATCAACAACGTCATATGATATTTTCGTAGGTGTTTCACCTAAGGTATTTTTATCAACCAATCAAATTTGTCATTACACAAAATTACGTATGTAATGACAATAATGGAACTTCTTCAACTTTTGTCACTGCCAACAAATAGAATTGTAGACTTTTACGTATGAGGCGATAGCGGCGGAATATTGCATGCAATCGGTGCGTTTACTGTTATTTTATAAATGTGCATTTAGATTAGGCCCGGTTCCTTCAATATTTATCAATACTGCGAATGTTTTCGCTAAACCTCGTTTGTTTTGGTTTTACGACTTCGTTTAAAACCAACAGAAAAACGCATGATTTGTGAGAAATAAAAGAAACCTGTGTATTATAGCTCAAGTTAGGGTAGACTAAGTATACATATTTTGAAAGTTTAATGTCTAATGGACAAAGCCAGGTATGTTAGAGCGTTGTATATCAATTCTGTTGCAAGTAACAATATATGAAAGTAAGCCCTATGCTAGTCACAGTTCTTTCCCTTGTACTTATTATATACATGTAACGTTAAAAAACGAGTAGAGAATGTTACAGACCCCTTTGGTTGTTACGAATTATGCTGTCCTCTGTTTTAAAAATTATATAGTAACAGATCTAAATAATATCAAAACATTTCAGAATAGCATAATATTATATTGTTGTTTTTCTTATAATTTGTAACTTAAATCAACGCGGTATCTGTTATGTATAGAACTATTTTCCTACGCGGTTTTTATCGTCAGACCGGTGTGACATGAGAAATGTAAGACCCGTGAAATACGTATCGCTACACCGGATACACTAAATTCAGTGTTTCCGCGAGAGCGCGTTTTCTGTGGTTTTGACGCACTCATTTTGTCAATGACGCAACAGAAATAGCAAAGAGCGTCTTCTATGACGCAATTAAAATGTGTATGATCAAATTACTACAAAAACAACATTTCAAAACGCTTCGAAATGCAAGATAAATTGTTGATGAAATACGCTTCCGGTATGGGATATGTCTAAGTTTGACCCTATTGCGTCGTCGTTGTCGTCTGATTTTGGATCGACCCACATTTTGTACCATTGCGTTTTTGTGTGTGTTGATTCTTTTGATACCGCCATCATAGATCGTAGACGCACAACAAGAGATGGTCGACGAACCTTAATAGGGGAAACAAAAACGTCTTTCTGAGTGATTTTAATGATCATTTTGTAGTCATTTCGATCAGACTGTCGCTATTAAAGGGGTTTAAGTGTGCAAAATAATATCCAAGTTTAATGTCTATGGTTGAATGCACTTATGAAAAATTCGCTTTGTGGACAAATTTGACTTTTGAGATGCAGTGACAAAATGGAAAGCATCCAAAGAGAAACACCTGTTGTCTTGCCAACCCTTTGATTACCCACCATTTTGTGATGTATCACATGCAGTTTTACAGAAGTAAACTGAATAAAACTTCTTTAACATATGATCATGCCTTTCATTTTTTTACAATAAAGGGTATGACCCTCGGAATTTCTAAATGACCCCCAAATTCTGGTACAGGGAGTTGGCACCCAGGGTCTTCCTCCTCCATGAAAGCCGGAAGTTGCAATATGACCTTAACTGTTGGGTGCGACGTTAAATCCGAATTAATCGGCACAATACAATCAACCTTATGGGCATATCCCATAACTTTTGAATGACATTAAAATGACCATACATTTTCAGTTCAGTTTTGTGAAAATCCATTTCTCAGTTACGATTCACAGCTTAATACTTCATAGGGTAGTTGAACATAGTTACTGAATGACATAAAGTAAGCACATGGGTTCCTATCTCAAAAGTAAAGTTTACACAAATGGTGAAAGGTCAAAATTTGTGGACAGTTGTGTCTCTAGTTTATAACTTTACTCGTGCAAGGGTTGTCCTGATATTCCTCATGTATGTGTACAGTCTATGTTGTCCTGATATTTACACATGTATGTGTGCAGACTGTGTTGTTCAGAGGCAATCGATCCTCCAGAACTTTCAGTCCTTTGATTAAAGTTTTTCCTATATAAACCTATGTCAAATCATCCCCCGAGCGGATTCAATTTTGAGCCGAGGGTCATAATTTGAACAATCTTAGTAGAGGTCCACTAGTCCACATGCTAAATATCTAAGCTCTAGGCCTTGTGGTTTCAGAGAATAAGATTTTTTTATGTTTTTCCAACATAAGCCTATTTAAAAACCAGTGACCCACAGGGCGGGGTCAATTTTGTCTCGGGGGGGGGAATTATAACAATCTGTGTAGAGGTCCGCTAGGCAATGCCACATGCCAAATATCTAAGCTCTAGGAGTCCTGTTCTTGAGAAGAAGATTTTTAAAGTTTATCCTTTGCGTTGCCATGGCTACCACAGTTCTGCATGGAATGGAATTATTTGAACAGCAGTAAAAGGGCTGCATGCAAGGAACATCCCTGCCAAGTTTCATCATCATTGGCCTAGTTGTTTCAGAGGAGATGTCTTTTGAAGGGACGGACGGTAAGCGATCCTATAATAGCTGACTCTGGCACAATTTAACCGAGAATGCATCAAGTGCACGTCACAAACTTGAATGTCACGTGATTCAAATGGCCCACAAGACGTTGAAGCCTAGCAAAGTATATATTTGATAGATTTGTACTTTTTTCCCACAAACGTCTAAACGACTAGAAATTAATCTGATATCATTGAAATTCTCGGGAAATTCTCATGTATTCAAGAATAAGTCAACGTTACTCCGTATAAAATATTGTCCGGCTACCTAGCCACTGTCAATCAGAAAACAGTTACCTATTATGGTCTGTACTTTAGGCATGTTGAGGAAATCACTCGGGTTACCGTTAAAAAAGAATACATGTGTTGTAATGTTTTTATTTTAACCACAGAATCTCAACATGTGTTATTATGCATCCATGCGTGGTAGACATGTGTGTCAATCACCAATATTGTACACTCGATCCATATCTCACTTTGGGATGTGTTTTGACCTCGAGCAAATACATTTTCATAGACAAAAAGCAGGCATGTCGGGTTTAAACAAGATTATGCACAAGTTTTCAGACAGGGCAAACCTGTTTACAAATGGGCCAATGTAAATCACACTTCCGTGTTTACTAAAGTTCAGTCTTTTTTTCTGACGTTCACAACACATCCGGTTTAACTGAAAATAACCAAGGTCTTTCAAAAAGTACTATTTGAAAGACCTTGAAATAACACAACGCCATGCGCAGTGTTTAATAAAGACATGCATTTATCTGCCCAGTGTGTATCAAAACATGATAGTCATATAAAGAGATAAGCAGTATGTAAAATATACTCGCCTAAAAGCGTTTCGTGATACACACACAAAAAAACATCGTTTATGTTGCTTAGATCCTTAATACAACTAGACTAGTTTTATAAAGTTTACAAAAAGTATCTTTTGCTTGTTAAAGATTACTTAATCACTTATATGACGAACGAAAACGGACCCACTTACTTGTTATTTGTGAATAATAAATGACTACGTAACACTTTGATTTCTATAGCCCTAACAGACAAATTTAGGGTAAAAAGCAGCTCGGGAGTCCCCAGTCATACATTTTCAACGTATACGACCATGGAGCAGGGCAAATGTATGCTTACCTTAACAATTTCTTTTTACATAGGTTCGAATCTAACAGGTAGTACGTACGAAATAAAATTGCAATCGATAACATTGTTTAATCTATAAATATATTCTTATTATGTATTTGTATTTTTCCGTAACAGAAATTGTCTGTTCATGTTTGACGTACTTTCTTATAACATGTTACATTTAATTCAGTTTCATTGCACCAGTATACATATAATAACAAACTAACATGTCAACTACACTTGAATAGCAAATACGGTCTTTGCCTGACTAATGGCGGGATCACTGCACACACGTCAAAAAATGATTTTCGCTCCAGAGTCTGATGCGATGGTACAATGTACATATAAATGATATGTATCTGTATATCACCATCTTTTTCCTGCCTTTTGAGTTTTGCAACATTTTGAGCAATATTTTTACATCAGCACTGCAAGATTGTTTCATAATAATATAAACGACTTTCAATATTTATACTGTGAAGAATAGGTAATGAACATTTTTATGCAATTAACATGTAAGAAAAAAAAAATAGAGTCTTCATATTCAATAAAAAAGCAAGACCTGGACCTACATTTTCGTTCGCTTCCCTACAACACTCTCAGTGCTTTGATTATTTTCGTTCCGAGATAGGAAACGTACAGTATGAATTCGGAATACCAGTTATACATGGAGCGCGTAGAACATAGTTCCCAACTTTACAAACTGAGCTGAGATCGAAATTTTAGTACAGTTCATGTAACTGCATGTATACAAACGTAGTTTAATTTACGATAAAATCGCACAACTGAATTACTTTATTTATATCCGTAAAAACTGCGCTACGTGTCAAAAGTCTTGTGCATTTTGGTACGGTTTCGTTAGAAAAGTTTATTTACCACTTTATCATACAATTTATTACAGATCAAGGAAAACCACAAAAGTTGAAAGGTGTATCTCTCGGTACATTATAAGTTAATGGTGTACGTGATGATCATAGTTTAAATAAAGCATGATACAATTTACATTGTACATGGATCATCTATCAATAAACGAAACTTATTCGAAAGAACAAAGTATAGTACTTTGCTTCCGTAACCAAATTACAAGTATACATGTATATTTATTACGTCTGGGACGAATATTATGTTAATATTATTGCTCCAGATTACGTAGATGATATTGCCTATCTTTGTTAAATATATAGTTGTGTTTCTCTCAGATTTAGTGTTTGAAATTATTTCAATCGCAGCGCGTGAATGGCTGTAGTTTGACTTGCCAATGTGTAAAATCAATAACCCTGAATCAGTAAATAGAGAAATAATCATCTCGGCTGAAATACAAAATAAATAATTTCAAGCACTATAAGTAGGTTGATGTTTATTTTCATACAGTTAATTGTTGCGCGGCATGCGGTGCGCCTGACCAATTTATTGTCCTAAATGCATCAAAATGAACAGTAACCAATATGAAAAGTATGTTTGCAAGACATTTACATCAAATGAAATCAACTAATGCCTTTAATTTACTGGATTGTGTACTTTTAAAAGTGTAATAGGCGACAGCATGAACGCAGTGTCAGACTATATACCCTACATATACTGTTCAAGTACTTTGTCATAAATTATGTACACATATATACTGCTACAAACTGAAGGTTAAAGTCCCAGGATCTTTTTGAATTTGCTGATATTGTAGAATAAATATACTGATAATTATAGAACCATGTTCTATTTACTCTAAAACAGTGTTGACATATTCATTTCTTTTGTATTCAAGTCGCTTTTTCAGTAAAAAGAGTTGCCAGGAAGTATTTTTTATTTTTTTGCATTATCACTGAAAAAATACTCCTCTATATTTCCAACATGTACATCGCTTTAAAAAGTTAAGTTAAGAATGTTTTTGGTACAAACAATTATAAGGTCACTTCCGCCGGTATGACATCTTTCTTGGCAAAATAAGAGCTACTTGTCAATGTGCTTCTTGACTTTAATTGTACTGCTACAGTATGTTCAACTTTAATTGTTTTTCATATAAGAACGAATTATTCTCTCTGCATCAACTTTTCTCACGGGACATTTATCAAATAGAAAAGAACCTGCATGCAAGCTCCAAAATTGATCCGAATTTCAAACACGTTTTCGTTCTCAAGTGAACTTGGCTCTCTTGATATGTTCATGCATTCTACCCATAACACAGTGAATGCTTTTGAAGCAGTCAACTTGTTTTGGTGTCTGGTCGTAAGAATGGCGGATAAGACGTGACCTTGTTGTCGGATTTTCACCTGGTTTGTCTCTATATACAAAGAGTAGAAAAATTATGTCACATTTATGAATTCTAACATGACTCAGATTTTGTCTCTTTATACAAAGAGTAGAAAAATTCTGTTATATTAAACCATAAACAACGCGGGAACTGATATGCTGTAAAGTCATATTGCGCCGCATGACGTTAAATGAGCGTTTGCGTAGAAAATAACGCTTTGCATTTATTCACCTTTTGTAATATCTGGTCATGTTAGAATCGAAATAACATCCTTTTCAGCGTTGTTATCGTCTATTCTATTATGCCTACGGTATATTTCTATAGTCAATTCGAGTGCTTTAATAATATCAAAGCACTCGGAAAAGTAGGCGGAGTTTCGGACATGGAAGTAGCTCCTTCCGACTTTTCTAATTTACTCCCGCGCAAAAATAAAATATAGAAATGGAAATAATATCAGTATAAATATATCAGTCGTATGAAAAATATTTGTTTAAGAACATAAATATTATTTTTAATTGCGTCAAGTAAGCCTTAGAATACCCTCACCTTGTTTTCCTTAAAAAAGGCCAAGAAATGCAGGATAAACAGTCATACAATGTTTTGATTCAGGGAGACAAAACTATGAATGAAAACGTTTACGTCATCACACTGACGTCATTACTCCACATTAAAACGTTGTATAGTTCAAATTAACGGTACGCATTTAAATCGATTGACTGCTTTGTTAGGTTCTGAATCTGACGTCTTCTGCATAATGTCAGTCAGGTATTTCTTTTTATATTTTATGTATTAGATGATTAAACTAAAATAATATAATATAGTTATGTTTGATATCGTATAGGGAGTGAATCCCAACAGCTACTATTTATGCTGTTTACACATTACCGCCGAACTGAAAAAAGGTCCGTAGTAGTTACGATAGTTTTATAAAAATCGGCTTCTAAGAATCGAAATAATCTATGTCTTGGAGTGCTTCATTTCCTGTTGGTAATGTGCCTGCGTAATAATTATTTAGCCAGGCACATCACTTCCGGGGAATGCTTCAATTTCGATAAAGCACTCCAAGCCATAGATTATTTCTTACTTAAACTATGAACACTGCTGGAACGGATGTTATTTCTTAAATAGAGTTCGCTTGTAGTTTGCAAATGTGGCGGCATATTATTGGCCAACATTTGATTTCGGAATTTAGTCATTAATGCAATACTCATTTATTGTGTTGTTTTTTTTCAATATAACATGCATAATACTAGTAGTTACCGAATAATGTATTTCTATTTATAATATATATCCGGAATACTCTATAGACCGTTCCTGTATATATGTATTGTTTGCATATTATGTTGATGATGATAAATGTTCATACATGGTGTGTATATAGATACATTCTATACATTTCACAAGTAACTTGTCATTTATTAAGTATAGGTCCAAAAAATTCTGAAAAACTGTGGGGATTGTATAACAACCGCTTTAGCTCACATAATTAACACTTGTAAAAAAACAAAATATTTCCAGATTCTTTGAAAGAGGAATTTGTAATTCCTATATTTAAAAAAGGTTCGACCTATATCAATCTTGCCAACACTTTCTAAAATCTTTGAATGGCACATTGCAAACCAACTTAATTCTTTTTTTCAATCTACGGACATTATACATATAACACATTTCGGGATTAGACCAAAACATTCTTGTAATACAGCTTTAACGCGTTTAATTGACGCATGGCTTAAGGACATAGCCTCAGGTAATTGCATTGGTGCAGTTTTCCTTGATTCACAAAAAGCTTTCGATATGGTTGAGTAAGATATTTTGTTACATAAACTGAAACTGCATCACTTTTCACATCGCTCTTTAATTCTTTTCAAGTCGTACTGAAGTAACCGAATGCAACGGGTAAAAATAAATAAACTATTTGAACCGATGTGTATAAAGTCTGGAGTTCCACAAGGGTCATTCCTAGGTCTATTGCTTTTTTTAATATATATAAATGATATAAGTATCATTTCTAATAACATGAAGATTGATTTGTTTGCTGATGACTCAACAATCCATGATTCTCACAAAGATGTAAATGTCATTGAATTAAACCTCCAAGAAAGTATAAATGCTGTGTCAAGTTGGTGTTCTCGGAATAACATGTCATTGCATCCAGATAAATTAAAATGTATGTAAGATTCATCAAAAAGCCAGAGTAAAAATATCAGAAAATTAAACCTTTCCATTAAACGGTAAACATTTTGAAAACATCACGTCTCAAAAAGTTTTAGGCATTAATATTGATAATAATTTCTTGGGATATGCAAATCACATCAGTATGAAAGAAAGTAATTGCGAAAATAGCACTCTTATAACAAATTAAATTTTATTTAAATCATGATATGATTAAAATTTTTATAACGGATACATTGTTCCATGTTTTGATTATTGCTGTTCTGTATGGGGTAAAGGCTTTCATTCTAGATGTGATATAAATAACACTCTAACAGATAAGCCTGCCAGAAGCAGAAATTCCCTAAAACCTGATGAGAGCAATAAAATTAGTAAAACAGTTAACACCTCAGCATGGTTTCCTGTCAAATTGTTCTGAACTGGTAATGATTTATTACTGCTGGTCAGCTTGGCCATAGGATATTTTTGTTGTTGCAAGTACACATGTATTTCATACTGGAAACTACAAGCATGACCTACTTTTTAAGATATCAACATCCTTTACACTATGTTCAGAGAAAGGTGTTTATTGAGTTGTATTTTAATATTTTTCACGTTCCTCTAACTACCAGAGACAACAAGAAATATGAAGCAATTAATTTTCACATAATTGGGTAACAACAGGTATATTTTTTCCTTCTAAGACAGAAAATGTAGCCTGTTTTATATTCAATTAGATGTTTGTGAAAAATAGAATCAATTTAGTCGATCCGTCTGTTTTAATTCTAGTTTATTTACAAAGTAAATTTAATATTTCAAAAGTTTAAGCTGAAAATTGTTGTTTTCATCTGTTTTGTATATATAGACTGTATATTGGTGAAAATCTCATTGTCTACGAGACATACGTATTTACATGTAAGTTTTAGAAATTATACTGTGGTAGACTACTGACCCGGTGTTACATTATGTTGAATATGTAAGGTATGATGCCCTCATAGTATGAAAATACACAGTCGCATGAAGTTTGGATCTCTCGTGCTTGTGTCATTTTAAACAAACTATTAATCACAGTACTTGTATATATTCATGATATAGTGCCGTTAAGTATCATAGGCCTATTCGTATCTATGTAATGAAGCATTTATGTGTTTCGTCTATCTTTTACTGTGCTATTTGACTTTTTACATTGTGTAAAGTTCATGCTTTTACTGGTCTATGCATTTATGTGCAGCAGTTATGTTTTAAAATCCCCATTTGAGGGTGGACATAACCAGTTCACTTCAAATCTGATTTGAACGCCGGGATAATATATTTATTACACCATTAATTAATTATAACATTTTGCTAGTCAAATCGTAATTTCCGTAATTTTATTGCAGTTTTTAGCCTATTATATGTCAAGAGGAGATCCACATACACTTATTTTAAACACCAAAAGTGTATATATTCTGATGGTTTCCCGTCCCTTACTTTACCTGCATGATAGAATGTTATTACATGTACTCTTGATATTGTCTATCTAGAATTGATTTAAGTTGCCTATTGTGTTTCCACATGAATAGTTATGTTCCAAGTCAATTTTTTCATTAAATAGTCTGTTAAGATAAGCTAATGTTTCTACATATGCTCTTGTAACATCTGACTATGAATAAAATGTCTTGCAACCTGTATCTTGTAAGCAGGCAGTCACGGGTCCATCTCAGTTATTTAATCATACAGCAGTTGTTTTTAAGCATTTTTCTTTCACTGTTTTTCATAACTTTAACAGTTTTGATTCCTTTAACTGGAATAACTGTTTTGCAACTTCTTCATTTTTACTTTTATGAACACTCGGCGTGCACCCTGTGAGCATGGACCTTTATGTGTATATAAGTCCGTGATGTGTAGTCAAAGTAATTAAGTGACATCTTGAGCAAATTCCTAGATCTATATTTTTGTGTTGGGTCAGAATCTCGCTATAATGTCCGCATAGGACAGAAATAATAATAATTAATAATAATAATAATAATAATAATAATAATAATAATAATCTTTATTTAACGAAGGTGACTCGATAAGCCAAAAGGCTTATCTTACTCAAGGCCTTCAAGCATAAACATATTCAAACATGCGAAATCAAAGACGTGTTAAACATCAGTACAATATTTATCAAAAACAGACATTAGCAAGTTTACCCGAGTTAAATATTAACTGTATAATAATATGTTATTTGTTGCTGAGTAGATAGTTTCTGAATTTTGTACGAAAGATATATAAGCTCTAAGCATTTCGAATTTCAACAGGTATTGAGTTCCAACAAGGTCTTTCAAATAGTGAGCTTGGCTCCAAATAATCATACCAGAATATTGAAATGTGTTTTTGTGTACTTAGTTTTTGGATCGATTGAATTTATTCAATCGTATCCAAAGTTAACAGAGTATTTCAGACCCTTACGGCCGAACTCTTAACACTATTTTTTGTCGAATACGACCGAAAAGTAGTTCTATATTACTGTCCTCTGTTTTAAAAATTATATAGTAACATATCTAAATAATATCAAAACATTACAGAATAGCATTTATTTTATGTTTTTCAGTGAATTATAGGTTTTCTCAGTGAAATAAAAGTGATAATCACAGTTTTGAAACAGTGGATTCCATTTTTTTTTCACTGTTTTGCCTCTTTTCCGGTTTACGTCAAAAGTATACCGAGCGTTTAATGCTGGAAACCATGCGACGATGACGTCGTTTAAAGCGTATTTGCGCTATGTTTCTGGTGACGTTCCGCGTTTTCGATTTTTGTAGAAACAAACTCAATAAAAGTAGGTTTTAACCAAAAATAAACAGAAATGTTGGTATCGGTGTACACTTAATTTCATCGTGAACCCAAAGGCGTATTCACGTGGCTGCGCCACCCGTGAAAATTCCTTTGGTGCTCACTCGGTCCACCCATATTATATTGTTGTTTTTCTTATAATTTGTAACTTAAATCAACGAGGTATCTGTTCTGTATAGAACTATTTTCCTACGCGGTTTTTATCGTCAGACCGGTGTGACATGAGAAATGTAAACCCGTGAAATACGTATCCTACCCGGACAATCAGTGTTTCCGGAGCGCGTATTCTGCGGTTTTCACGCCTCAATTGTCAATACGACACGAAATAGCAAAGAGCGTCTTCTAGACCAATTAAAAGTGTATGATATCCAAACACTTCACCCCAACCAGGATAAATTGTTGATAAAATACGCTTCCGGTATGGGATATGTCTAATTTTGACCCTATTGCGTCGTCGTTGTCGTCTGATTTCGGATTGACCCGCATTTTGTACCATTGCGTTTTTGTGTGTGTTGATTCCTATGATACCGTCATCATAGATCGTAAACGCACAAGAGATGGTCGACGAACCTTAAAAGGGGAATCAAAAACGTCTTTCTGAGTGATTTTAATGATCATTTTGTAGTCATTTCGATCAGACTGTCACTATTGAAAGGGGTTTAAGTGTGCCAAATAATATCCAAGTTTAATGTCTATGGTTGAATGCACTTATGAAAAATTCGCTTTGTGGACAAATTTGACTTTTGAGATGCAGTGACAAAATGGAAAGCATCCAAAGAGAAACACCTGTTGTCTTGCCAACCCTTTGATTACCCACCATTTTGTGATGTATCACATGCAGTTTTACAGAAGTAAACTGAATAAAACTTCTTTAGCACTTAGTCATGCCTTTTCTTTTTTTACAATAAAGGGTATGACCCTCGGAGTTTCTAAATGACACCCAAATCATGATACAGGGAATTGGCACACAGGGTCTTCCTCCTCCATGAAAGCCGGAAGTTGCAATATGGCCTTAGCTGTTGGGTGTGACGTTTAATCCGAATTAATTCGCACAATACAATCAACCTTATGGGCATATCCCATAACTTTTGAATGACATTTAAAGTTGTTCAAACCATAAATTTTCAGTTCAGTTTTGTCAAAATCCATTTCTCAGTTACAATTCACAGCCTAATACTTCATAGGGTAGTTGAACATAGTCACTGAATGACATAATGTAAGCACATGGGTTCCTATCTCAAAAGTAAAGTTTACACAAATGGTGAAAGGTCAAAATTTGTGGACAGTTGTGTCTCAAGTTTATAACTTTACTCGTGCAAGGGTTGTCCTGATATTCACACATGTATGTGTACAGTCTATGTTGTCCTGATATTTACACATGTATGTGTGCAGACTGTGTTGTTCAGAGACAATCGATCCTCCAGCACTTTCAGTCCTTTGATTACTAAAGGGTGAGATATTTTTGTTATGTTTTGATCGTAGGCTGTAATTGTTTTTGCTAGCAACATCATATATATGTAATAAATTTCTCATGATTATAGTGGGGTACTAATCCATTTTAACTTTTATATTGCCCAAACAAAATAACACAATATCTCGACTCACGTACAATCTACGTTTTACTGCTAACAATCGTTTACGATTATCATACGACAATTAGTTGGACTACGTGCTGTGAGGCACTATTACAAGATAGATAGATAGATAGGCCTAAATCAAATTCTATAACAGTCATTTCAAACAAACTATCAATCACAGTACTTGTATATATTCATGATAAAGTGCCGTTAAGTGCCATCTATATAGGCCTATACTGGATCTATGTCATGAACCTTAGTTTTATTTGGTGCGCAGCAATCAAGCGTGTCCCCTTTTCGCTTCACTGCGCAAACAACACAACAATAACAAGCATGGCGGATAGCCTACGTGACAGCAGAAGCATAGACAGAACTGTCAGCAAATGTGAAGTTTGTGGAGGTGTTGTCAATCTGAAGTTATGTGCTAGGTGTAAGAAAGTTGCATACTGCTCAAAAGAACACCAGAAACAAGAATGGTCACGGCATAAAAAACACTGTAAGAAACTTGAAGTTTCCGTCGCGAAAACAGGTGAAAGTGCTGCTGAAACGCCAATGGAGGCTGTTAGAAATCACTTGTCAACATTAACGATTGATTGCGAAGAAGTACCGTCTGCTGTCACGTCGCGCGAACAACGTGTTATGTATCAGTCGGAAGGTGAAGACGGGAAGGATGACTATTTAGGGTTGTTTACTACAGACTTCAGTTCATGCGGATCGTCGAATGATAAACATAACCATTTAAGTCATACAGTTTGTGAAGACACAACTGCAAATTCTTTATGTGACATTCCGAGTTCTTCAAACCTGTATAAGGAATTTTCAGGACCTGATAGTGAGGACAGTGGGTTTGCTGTAACTGAGAGTGGAAGTTCTGAAAAATTTATTTTAGAAACTGAAGAATCAGAAATTCATGCACCAGATTACTTGAGTCATCAGGATACAGGAATTGAAAGTCAGCAAGGTGATAAGAAGATGCCATACTTCAGTGTAATAGAAGCAAGAAATAAAGGTTTGGGTGATTATGTTTCCAAATGTCTCAATGATTATGGATTATGTGTCATCGACAATTTTCTAGGTGATTCCAAAGGAACTGATATTTTAGATGAAGTTATAGATATGTATGAACATGGAGAGCTTACTAGTGGACAGCTTGTAAACACTAATTCCCCAATGAATGCTGTGAGAGGGGATGTTATAACTTGGATTGATGGGACAGAATTAGGGTGCAGCAATGTTAGTTTTCTCATTTCATCAATTGATGCCATAATGTTACATTGTCAACGATCTCTTGGACATTATCGTATTAAAGGAAGATCAAAGGTATAGCAAATAATACTAATTTTCATACGTATTGGTTAATAATTTTGAAAAAATCTACTTACAAGCAGATACATAATGTGCAGTAGAATGGTCTTGAATAGACAGCACAGTGCAAACAAGCTGTGTTAATACTGACTCTTAGACAATTAGATCCCATTTTAGTATTTTATCAATGTACAGTAGTACCTTAAAATTCTGGCAAGCCTTCGGGGAAGAAAAAATGACTGGATTTATGAGGTGGCTGGAGTTATAGGGATAAGATTTTGTTTCATGAATACCTCTTGTCATACTAGGTTTCTTTGCAAATATGAATAACCTCTTAAAATATCCCTGTTTCTCATATTCTCAGGGTTTCTCATATTCTCGTTTTTTACATTAAAGGTGTCAAATTGGCAACTCTTTGTTGTCATTTGCAGAGATATGATACAAAACTGACACAAAAAAAGTTTCAAGTGATTTGACTGAAAATCAAGGAAAATATTATCATTTTACTGAAAATGCAGAAATTTCCTTATTTTTTTGTGGTGGGGTTAGTAAAACAGCCCATATTGTTTTATTCTACTGTCTATCATTATTGATTTTATGCTATTTGTAACATATAATGCCAAGCTATGCACCTTGGCAATTTTTAAGTTTTTGGATTCTACAATGGGACAATGCCTGAGACTCAAACATAAATCCCTGAGAATACGAGAAACTTTCTTCTCATTTCTGAGTATGAGGGTGACCTCAAATACTGTAGCAAAATTTACATAAGGAGAAAAATCATGCAACTTATAAAGACATCAACTGAAAGATGAGTATTTTTTCTATCAAATAACATGTAAATAATGTTGCTAAAATGTGTACTGTTCTATATGTACCAAATTTACATGCTTAGCCCCCTGAGAATAGGAGAAAACAGGATATTGATTTATTTAAAGGCATTTTATAAAACATTCACAGCATAAAAACAATACCTAAAATGTCAGCATCTGTCATAATATTAGAGTGCAGCATAGTAGCATACAATATGCCTTGACCATGGATCAAATTTACAAATCTAACAATTCTAAAGATGTAATCAAATGATCAACACGTTCGATATACAGTGTATATTTAGATGTTAGGGTCAATTAATAAACTAAGGCCCAAAAAAAAATCTGTGTTTCGGGCAACCCCCCCCCAAAAAAACAAAACAAACAAAACAACTTCGCCCCTACCCTTCCTAGATTTTTTGGCACCGTTGCCTAAACACAGATTTTTTTTTTGGCCTAATTGTCACTCATCATTTGTGACAGATTGTGAAAATTAGATAATAAGCAACAAGTATTTTCATGCCTTCTGACATCAGACAGCAACCTGATTATTGAAAGTCATAATTATAAATACACAGTCTCATATTTGGACTAAGAATACGGTAATCATTTGTGTATATGCAGCTCCATATATTCCCTGCATATCCTTTGCACACCGGCATATTTTGTTAACGAGAGGTCAATTTCAAGCGTTCTCATAAGATGTCAATATACCTAGGTTTGAGTACGACATGTCTGCTTTATGTCTGTGAAAAAATATTTGCACGCGCTCAAAACACTATCCCACAGGGGCCTGTACGCGAACGTTGGTAAAATGAAAATTTTCAAAGCTGGTAAAATTGTGTCCAAGGTCATTTTCAAGGTCGTCTTAAAGTGTCAGCATTTGCCTCGGACGACTGAGTTTTCAATATTCAGGAGCTGTCGGCATAGCCTTTAAATTCATACAGACAAAACGTGTTCCATACGGTAACTGTCACGTCTATGGAAGGCCAAACCTGTCTTAACCCGCATATACGGTTTATTACGTTACAGGCGTTCAAAGGATATATAAAATTCCTAAGACCCGTGTTTTCGGTTTATTTCACCTGAATTTGCATTTAGTGTGTGTCAGTGGTTGAAAATGGGAACAAACATGAGACTTTTGGCATAAAAACAGAATTTATATAGACTGAGTTTTCAACATTCAGGAGCTGTACCTGGCATAGCCTTTTTTTTTTTTTTTTTTTTTTTTTTTTTTTTTATTTAATTCCACCCCTAAGATTCAAACTAGAAAAATTTGTGTAATTTGCCCCGGCCGACGAGTTTTCAACATTCAGGAGCTGTCGGCATAGCCTTTAAATTCATACAGACAAAACGTGTTCCATACGGTAACTGTCACGTCTATGGAAGGCCAAACCTGTCTTAACCCGTGTATACGGTTTATTACGTTACAGGCGTTCAAAGGATATTAAAAAATAATATATCCCACTTTTCAAACGCTAGAGACATAAACCATAATATGCCACATAGAAGCTAGAGACACAATTTGCTGGAGACATAAGTCATAAAGCTACATAGAAGCTAGAGACATACACCATATATGCTTAATAAAAGCTAGACTAAGAGACATAAACCATATAGTATAAAAACAGTCAAACCGCTATTAGGAAGCTCCAACATGTGGTCTTTGATTGCACATGGTCTTAATTCACAGCTGTTTCTACTATTGACGAATAGTGTACTGTGATCTCCCTAATTGTCCTTATTTGAAGGGTGGTCTTTATTCGGAGGAGGTCTTTAACACAGGTTTGACTTTATGCTACATAGAAGCTTGAGGCATAAATCATGTATGCTATAAAGAAGCTATCTAGAGACATAAGCCATATATGCTACAAGGCTAGAGACATAAACCATATATGCTACATAGAGGCGAAAAACCATATATGCTACATAGAGGCTAGAGACATAAACCATATATGCTACATAGAGGCTAGAGACATAAACCATATATGCTACATAGAATCCGAATGAACAGGGTTCCCTCTGGGTCAATTTTAGTTTGCATATCATAATTTTCTGTTCGTGTTCTGCAGCACTATGAATTCAAAAATGAAAGTAACTGTATGCATTCCCCGTTTGTCACATATTTTCGTGACCTCGCATGTCCGTGAACTTATTTTCGTACATTAATGTTTCTTCGATTTTGGCGATTTAAACTCTTTTAGATAGAACACAATTTGTCCAAAGTATGTTTAAAGGTTTAAAATAAGTATTGATAAGTATTAACGAATACTGAAGGTTTTGAAGGCGCCGATTATTGCCAATAGATATATTCATGTAGGGGAAAAATTTACGTCCAGCACAATTTGCAACTTGAAAATGCACAATGTAAGTCAATAATTTAATTACTAACCCCAAAAAACAATGCCGAAATTATAAGTCTGTTATGACACGTGATGATCGGAAAAATGGGTATACATGAATTGTGTTATGATCACCCGAAGTGCAATCTGTGAATTACATAGTAACAATACATCGAGTCGTGTCAACCAAGCATCGCTAATTAAATCCGTGTTACAAACAACGTATTATAAATTCGCCGAGATCTATTATATTTCGTTTTATGATTGTTTATCAATGAACACCTTTGATAACAACCGAGACGGCCATGTGCGCGTTATCAGATAGCATCTAATTAGCTCCACCTTCTTCCGTAAACTAGCCAACAGATGACGATCGATTTTTGATTGACACGTCAGAATTGCCGAGATTACACTAAAATTCGCCAACTGAAAGAATTTAGCGACAGAATTTATTTTTTGTCGCATTTGGCGCCATTGGCGACCGACAGCGGGAACCCTAAATGAATCTATACCGACTTGTTACGAGAAAATCCATTGGACAGTCAATCAAGGGAGAAGGCTCGTGAAGTTTAATTGGATTCATACTCAAAACTTTTCGTTCTTATGTCCGGCCGACGAGTAACTTCGTGATTTTCCTTCCGATTTTATTTTTGTTTTCAAGGGGATTTTTTTTCTAAGAAAGGGGAAAAAAACATATTATTTTAGGAGGGGAATGGGGCCGATATTCGGCCCCAAAATCGGCCAAACGAGTGCCCTGGACATAAACCATATATGCTACATAGAGGCTAGATACATAAACCATAATATTTATATGCTTCATAGAAGCTAGAGGCATATACCTTAACCATATATGCTACATAGAAGCTAGAGACATAAACCATGTATGTCACATAGAAGTAGAGACTAAATCATATATGGTACATAGAAGCAAGAGACTAAACCATATATGATACATAGAAGCTAGAGACTAATTTAAACCATATATGGTACATAGAAGCTAGAGACTAAACCATATATGGTACATAGAAGCTAGATACTAAACCATACATGGTACATAGAAGCAAGAGACTAAACCATATATGGTACATAGAAGCTAGAGACTGTGGTACATAGATGCTAGAGACTAAACCATACATGGTACATTGAAGCTTGAGACTAAACCATACATGGTACATAGAAGCTAGAGACATAAACCATGTATGTCACATAGAAGCTAGCGACTAAACCATATATTGTACAAAGAAGCTAGAGACTATGGTACATAGAAGCTAGAGACTAAACCATACATGGTACATGTACATAGAAACTAGAGACTAAACCATATATGGTACATAGAAGCTAGAAACTAAACCATACATGGTACATGTACAGAGAAGCTAGAGACATAAACCATGTATGTCACTAAGAAGCTAGAGACTAAACCATATATGGTGCATAGAAGCTAGAAACTAAACCATAAATGGTACATAGAAACTAGAGACTAAACCATAATAAATTATATGGTACATAGAACCTAGAGACTAAACCATACATGGTACATAGAAGCTAGAGACTAAACCATATGAATAAAGTTTCTTTAATTTACATTAAAACTGATAATATTGCATCAAATGCAATACCAAATAGTTCAATGTTCTGATGGGGGTATATTACTATTATATCTAAGTCCAATGGCAGTTGATACAATAATACATTGTATTCAAATATTAAGACAATCATTCGCATTACAATTTTTATATTTTAAGGCAATGGTGGCAGCATATCCTGGAAAATCGACTGGATTTTTACGGCACGTTGATAATCCAAGTGGAGATGGTCGCTGTGTCACATGTATATACTACCTCAATAAAAACTGGAATTCAAAGGTAAAACTTCAGATGCAGCAGTTTCAGAAGCAGTCAGTCTTAGCTGTACTATTCAAAGAAAAGTGCAGGCTATTTACTCCACTCACCCAGATTTAGCATGCAGGTTCCTCCTGGAGATTTTTTCTTGTTGAAACTTTGCACAGGTCTTCAATGCTAATTAATATTAAAAAATTATAGCATCATGTCTTATTACTTTACTCTTGCACTTAGCCCACTACTTCTACATGAATGTAGCTATCTCCCAGACTAATGCAGAGTACTGCAGTCACCCAACTAGTTATGCCCTGCCAGAGGATACAAATATGGCAATGGTCTCAGTCTGTCTGTCCCAAATTCTTGAATGGGCTATTTCTCAGGAACCACTGACTTGAATTCAGTGAAACACAACAAGATATGTGCATATTTTCAGCATGTTCTGGTTCAATAATTGAGTTATTGAACTTTGATACCTTTTTCATGTACCTTCAAGTCTGCACTATTTCTCACCAAACCCGGGCTGGAATTCAACAGTTCACCAAACAAGAGGAGACAGGCATATTGCAGGCATATTTTGGTTCGATGATTTTTTACACTAGATTTCGGCTTTTTCATTATAATTAAATTTGTACATAATGTATAGTATAACTTTGTAGCACTTTGTGCATTCTGTTCCTGGCTTTTTCTCACTAGATTGAATGCTTCACTATTAAGAAGAGATGGGCATACAAATGTACTATAATCATGATTTTCACAGTTATTGCCCTTTGATTACCAGTTCTCTTTCATATACTCATAAATCTCAGGCTAGAATTCAACAAATCTTTGAGGGAAGCTTTCTTAACAAGAGATGTACGTGTTCGGAGCAAGTTTCTGTTTTATCTTTTTTATGCCCCCCAACATTCGAAGAATGGTCAAAGGGCATAAAGTTTTACCTCTGTCTGTGAGTCGGTGCAAACTTTTTGTTTCCTATCAATAACTTGAAGGTTGCATAGATTTTGTTAAGATTTTACTTGTACATAAAATACAGGTCAAGTTTTATTTCGGTTACAATGAACAAATTTTTACAGGAGTAATGGTCCCTTTTCAGTTTAAATTTCAGCAAAATGGTGGTTTCCGATCAGTAGCTTTTGAAATGTTGCATGGATTTGATTTATTAGCTCACCTGGCACAAAGTGCCAGAGTGAGCGATTAGGATCACTCACCGTCCGGGTCCGTACACCATTTCCTTTAAACGACATCTCCTCTGAACCACTGGGCCAATGTTGATGAGACTTTGCAGGGATGTTCCTTGCATGAAGCTTTATCAAAGTTGTTAAAAGAATTCCATTCCATGCAGAAATCTGGTTGCTATGGCAACAAATAGGAATATTTTTTTTTAATCTTCTTCTCTGAAACCACAAGGCCTAGAGCTTAGATATTTAGCATGTGGCATTTTCTAGTAGACCTCTACCAAGACTGTTCAAATAATTCCAGGTCAAAATTGACCCCACCCAGGGATCACTAAGTCTTGGTTTTACATAGGCTTATATAGTAAAAACTTAAAAAATATTTTTCTCTGAAACTAGAGCTTAGATATTTAGCATGTGGCATTGGCTAGTGCACCTCTACCAAGATTGTTTAAATTATGACCCCCGGGTCAAAATTGACCCTGCCTAGGGCGTCACTTGGTTTTACATAGGCTTATATAGGAAAACCTTCTTCTCTGAAACTACAAGGCCTAGAGATTAGATATTTGGCATGTAGAAATGCCTAGTGGACATCTACTAAGACTGCTCAAATCATGACCCCCTGGTCAAAATTAACCCTCCCCGGGAGTTGGGGAGGTCACTTGATTTCATATAGGCTTACATGTATATACGGAAAACTGAACAACCACAAGGCCGACAGGCAGAGAAAATATATTTGGAATGTTACTTAGCATTGTGTTGTAGACCTCTACGAATTATTTCAGAATCATGACCGATAATCGCTCACCTGACTACCTTGGCTATAACACATGGAGTTTTTTTTACCTGTAGGTTTAGGAACATAAAATCCAGGTCAAGTTCAATTTAGGATACAATCCAGTAATTCTAACAGAAATTGTGCTCCCTATTCGACTTGAATTTCTGTGAATTTGTGGTTTCCAAACATTATCTAATGAAAGGTTTGATGGATTTCAACCATATTTGCCACAAATGTGCATGCATTGTATATTAATAAAGTACAAGTCAAGTTCATCTTTTTTTACATTTCACTCATTTTTGGAAGTGTTATTGGAGAGTTGTAGCCCCTTTCCAACTTAAATTTTGCTTAATTATGGCTTTGGTGTCGCAGATCTGTTTCAAGTTTAAATACATGTCCATACCAATTTACGAAGCATGATCATTTTGGGTTGATGGACATTTATATCATCCTGCTAATGTTTCTTTTTTCCTGTCATTGAACAGTTTAAATAAAATTGTAATTTATAAATGATCATAACACACAGCGGAGATAACAGAGTGCACTTACTGTACAACTATACTTAAGAGATTGTATGCTTAAGAAAAATAGGTGACAAAAACTTATTACAAGCAATCCATACACTTCTGTGCTGAAAGCACATAGTGGGGGCATCCGTGTCCTATGAACACATTTCTAGTTTTAAACTGGATTATGGCCCTTTTTAGCTCATCTGGCTTTGCTAGGGTGAGCTTTTCTAATGGATGATTGTCCGTGGTCCGTCAACATTTTGATTCAAATGACATCTCCTCTGAAACCACTAGGCCAATGTTGATGAAACTATGCAGGGATGTTCCTTGCATGAAGCTCTACCAAAAGTGTTCAAAGAATTCCATTCCATGGCCCTCTTGTATTTTGTACATGTAGAAATGTACATGTAGTACATATTTGTAGTATAATGTGCATGTATAGCACTTTGTGCCTGGGCTATTTCTAAGGGACACCTAGCTGTAAATCAATGAAACTTCATAACGAATCCTGGGCTATTTCTAAGGAACACCTAGCTGTAAATCAATGAAACTTCATAAAGAATTCACTATCAAGAAGAGATTGGCAAAGTATTAAAGTGAAGATTTTTTTTAATTTATGGTCCATGGTAACTGAAATCAAATAATAAAGCTGACAACATGAAGCAACTTAGACAAGTCCTTAGATATATTTACTTTACCCTTGTGGTAGAATTACAAATTGCTCATGTGCATTGAAATTTCAAAACTGTCCTGCTATAAAAGATAGTTTGGTTGCCAATGGCAAAGCCCATTACATAATGGGCAAATCAATATTTATCTCCATTTTTATGTCTATTTGCAGTCTGTAAACATAGTTGACAAGTTTAAACTACTGATAAGAAATTCCATGTCACAAATGTTGTGGGATACATTTGAGTCAATAGCTATTTCAGGAATTTGGGTTTTACGCAGTAGCTATACATATACCAAGAACTTGGTTTTTATACCATAGGTATTTTAGGAATTTTGTTTTATTACTGGCAGAAAGATAATGTATCAGATTAAAGAAAGTTAAGAAAATACCTGTGATAGTGCATCAGCTCTGTCAATATTTTGTCATCCTGTTACATAACCATCTCCAAATTCCCAAGATATTTTTATACCCCTGCCTGGTAAATGAAGAGGGGTGGGGGTATACAGGAGTTACTTTGTCTGTCCATCCATGTGTCCTTGCACATTTTGCCTGCACTATTTCTCAGCAAGCACAAGCCAGATAATTTTTGTTTGAGTTGTGGTCGTCTATTTTTTTTTTTCAGCAAATTTTTTCTGGATAGAAATCAATGACACTCCACAGGAATGATCAGTACCAAGCCTTTTTGTCCATTTCCTCTGAATCTTTTATTCAGATATTTTTTCTATGAGTTTCAGCCCTTGATTTTTTCATAGGTATAGTGTACATGATTTATAATTTTTGTAAGGCAATAGCCAGAGAAATATCTCGCAACTGTTGAAATTTGAACCAGTCTTTTAGGTATTAATTATCATATAGCTATTCCTGTGTCCAACCACGAGGGCGAGGGTATATTTGTCACCTAGTTTTAGTGTCTTACTGCATTCAGACATACATATGTATACTAAAATATCCATACTGAGATGACATGCATATGCCAAGGATGGTCATTGTACTAACAGGATGCGGATTCTTTGAAATTTTAACTGATATAAATTTCAGATACTGGCACTTGTTTTCTGATTCAAATTTTTATACCCCCGAAACGAAGTTATGGGGAGGGTATATAGGAGTCACCCGGTGGTTGGTCGGTCGGTCGGTCAGGCGGTCTGTTGCATTTTCCTTGTCTGGAGCATTACTTGAAAACTACCAGTTGGAATTCAATACAACTTCATACAATGGTCAAGCACATTGAGAGGAAGTGCAGTGCACAAGAACCATAACGCCATCTTGACTCATTACAGAGTTATTGCCCTTTGTTACTTTTCCTTGTCCGGAGCATAACTTGAAAACTACTGGTTGGAATTCAAAACAACTTCATACAATGATCAAGCACAAGAAGAGGAAGTGCAGTGCACAAGAACCATAACTCTATCTATAGTAATTACAGAGTTATTGCCCTTTGTTACATTTCCTTGTCCGGAGCATAACTTGAAAACTACTGGTTAGAATTCAATACAACTTCATACAATGGTGAAGTACATTGAGAGGAAGTGCAGTGCACAGGAACCATAACTCTTTCTTGACTCATTACAGAGTTATTGCCCTTTGTTACTTTTCCTTGTCCGGAGCATTACTTGAAAACTACTGGTTGGAATTCAATACAACTTCATAAAAGGGTCTAGCACAATGAGAGAAAGTGCAGTGTACAAGAACCATAACTCTATCTTGAGTATTTACAGAGTTATTGCCCTTTGTTACTTTTCCTTGTCCGGAGCATAACTTGAAAACTACTGGTTGGAATTCAATACAACTTCATACAATGGTCAAGTATGTTGAGAGGAAGTGCAGTGCACAAGAACCATAACTCTATCTATAGTAATTACAGAGTTATTGCCCTTCATTACATTTCCTTGTCCGGAGCATAACTTGAAAACTACCGGTTGGAATTCAGTACAACTTCATACAATGGTGAAGTACATCGAGAGGAAGTGCAGTGCACAGGAACCATAACTCTTTCTTGACTCATTACAGAGTTATTGTCCTTTGTTACTTTTCCTTGTCCGGAGCATTACTGGAAAACTACTGGTGAATTCAATACAACTTCATAAAATGGTCTAGCACAATGAGAGAAAGTGCAGTGTACAAGAACCATAACTCTCTATAGTAATTACAGAGTTATTGCCCTTTGTTTAATTTTCCTTGTCTGGAGCATTATTAGAAAACTACCGGTTGGAATTCAATACAACTTCATACAATGGTCTAGCACAATGAGAGGAAGTGCAAACCATAATTCTATCTTGAGTATTTACAGAGTTATTGCCCATTTTTACTTTTCCTTGATGCAGAGCATAACTTGAAAGGAATGCAATACAACTTCATACAATGGTCTAGCACAATGAGAGGAAGTGCAGTGTACACGAACCATAACTCTATCTTGACTAATTACAGTTTTTGCCAAGAACAATATCTCTATTTTAGTGTTTTTTTGCAAGGTATTCTGTTACTACGAACTTCCTCAGTTTATAAAGCAGTCTTTCGGGGGTATTAATCACATTTAGTGATAGCTCTAGTTTGTTTAGTCTTGGGCATTCGTCCTAGTTATACGCCCGAAGGGACGTATTATGTTATCGCCTCGGTGTCCGTCTGTCCGTTAGCAATTTCCCTTCCGCTCTCTAACTGTTGAACCCCTTGAAGGATTTCGAAGAAACCTGACACAAATGTTAACCAGACTGAGACGACGTGCAGAAGCAATGTTCCAGATGGCTGGATTCAAGGTCAAGGTCATACTTAGGGGTCAAAGGTCATATGATTTTGTTTCCCTTCCGCTCTGTAACTCTGTAACTGTGTGGATATTGCTCTGCATTTGCTCTTGATTACAGTGCTCTTGTTTTTATTTGGGAGATTCTATTTTGTTTGCTTAATTTTTTTATTGAATTACTTCCCTTTTATGTTACTATCAATAGCATATTTTGTAACTTTTTAGCTCACCTGAGCTGGCTCAGGGTGAGCTATTAGGATCGATGAATGTCCGTCGTCCGTCGTCCGTCCACATTTAGTTCGTTAACACTCTAGTGCTCACATTTTTAGCTCGACTTTTCTATGAAAAGGGGAGCTATCCTACTCGCCCCGGCGTCGGCGTCGGCGTTGGCGTCACACCTTGGTTAAGTTTTTCGTACCACCCCACTTTATTTCAAAAGTATTAGAGGTATGGCTTTGAAACTTACCATACTTGTTTACCATCATAACCTCCATCTACAGACAAGAGTACATAACTCTGTCAAGGTTTTTGACAGAATTATGGCCCTTTTTGACTTAGAAAGTGTATTGAGCTTGGTTAAGTTTTTCGTACCACCTCACTTTATTTCAAAACCATTGGAGGTATTGCTTTGAAACTAACCATACTTGTTTACCATCACGACCTTCATCAACAGACAAGAGGACATAACTCTGTCAAGGTTTTTGACAGAATTATGCCCCTTTTTGACTTAGAAAATACATTGAATATGGGTAAAATCCACTTATTGCCTTAACCCTTTGAGATATTGCTTTGAAACTTTTAATGCTATTTCACATCATTACCCCCTTCTGTACGCAAGAGAAGGTAACTCTGTCAGGGATTTGTTTTTAAAAATTATCGACTTAGAATCTTGGTTAAGTTTTTCGTACCAGTCCACTTTTTGACTGAACTGTTTGAGATATTAATTTGAAAGTTGGAATACTTGTTTACCATCATGATTCCCAAACATGGGCAGGAAAAGGTAATTCTGTCAAGGATTTTATTTGAATTATGGCCCTTTTTGACTTAGAAACTCAGTTAAAATTTTCATTCTTGTCCACTTATTAACTTAACCATTTGAGATATTACTTTGATATTACCATTGTAAGACCTATCTGTAAGCAAAAGAAGATAACTCTGTGAAAAACTTTCTTGATTTGTACTTAGAAATTCCTAGTTAAAGTCTTGTGTGCCCTTAACTGTCAAAGTTTTGTTTTATTGGCAAGCACTAAAAAAGTCGAGCATGCTGTCCTACTGACAGCTCTTGTTTCCTCAGTTGTCACGAAACTTGGTCAGGATGTTTGTCCCAGTAATTACTCGGACGAGTTCGAATATGGGTCATCTGGGGTCAAAAACTAGGTCACAGAGCCCAAAAATAGAAAAATCTTGTTAAGGCTCTAGAGGCTACTGTTTCAGTCCAAATATCCTGGCAATTTGTCAGAAAGGTTGTTTCTATGATTTCTAGCTCAAGTTTTAATATGGGTCACCTGGGGTCAAAAACTAGGTCACACAGCCCAAATATGGAAAAACCTTGTTAACACTCTAGAGGTAACATTTTCAGCCCAAATATCCTGGAAATTTGTCAGAAAGGTTGTTAAGTTGATATCTAGCCCAAGTTCGAATATGGGTCATCTGGGGTCAAAAACTAGGTCACAGCCCAAATATGGAAAGACCTTGTTAACACTCTAGATGTTACATTTTCAGCCCAGATATCCTTGAAATTTGTCAGAAAGTGCAGATCATGATCAGACAGCAAAATAATGAAAGTGCAGATCATGATCAGACAACTAAATTATGAAAGTGCAGATCATGATCAGACAGCTAAATAATGCATAGCAAACAGTGCAGATCATGATCAGACAGCAAAAAATAAAAAGCTGACAGTGCAGATCATGACCAGCCAACATACAATGAATAGCTTACAGTGCAGATCATGATCAGACAGCAAAAAAATGAATAGCCAACAGTGCAGATCATGATCAGACAGCAAAATAATGAGGCCTAGAGCTTAGATATTCAGCATGTGGCAATAATTGACTCTCTACCAAGATTGTTCAAATCCTGACCTCAGGGTCAAAATTAACCCTGCCTGGGGGGGGGGGTCTTTTGATTTTACATAGGCTTATTAAGAGGATATCATGAGCCAAAGGTAAAAATTGATCCTTTCTGCTATTAATAACCTTTTTATTTTTGCCAATGGTAGACAGGTGAGCGATACAGGGCCATCATGGCCCTCTTGTTTATTATTGGCAGTACGGAAAAACCGAGACCACTTTTCTGTGGTACAACATGAATGGTACCTCCAATTTTTTGGTGTTTTTTGACATTTTTGTACCAGGTTAGGATTTTCTGGTTGGGGACTTTTTTATATAACTTCAATTTTTTATTCTTGTTCCTGTCCATTGGGCTTCAACAGCCTAAATTTTGCTCCCATTCTCTGATACAACACTTCGGGCGTATATTGCTGCGCTTTGCGGTGCTCTTGTTTATAGTAATACCATAATCTCAGACTTTCTGTTTGACTGCACATGATAATTTTAACTTCAGGTCAGTATGTCGATAACAGTACATACTATTTTTAGAGCCAACAAATCATTTTCAATATTACATGTACATTATAACTGCTTTAACATAGTTGGTTCTTTTTAATTGTATGTCAGAAAAGGTGATGACAAATCCTTAAATTTTGCAGAAATTTTGTTGTTGATGTTTTGATGTTACTTTATAGCCGCAAAATGTATACAATAGAGATAATATAATCATGTAGAGTGACTGTTCCTTTAGAGTGACAGCTTTTTCACATACACTTATTTTCTATGGCACATACCCTTGATTTTCTATAGCATGTACACTTGATTTTCTGTAGCATGTACAATTGATTTTCTATGACATGTACACTTGATTTTCTATACACTTGATTTTCTATAGCATGTACAATTGATTTTCTATGACATGTATAATTGATTTTCTATGACATGCACACTTGATTTTCTATAGCATGTACACTTGATTTTCTATAGCATGTACAATTGATTTTCTATGACATGTACAATTGATTTTCTATGACATGTACTGTAAGGAAGGCCCAAAACAGGCATAACATTATACAACAATTTATGAATTATGATTTCATATTGTATAATAAAATACAATATAATAAGGTCTCAAAATATGTAAATTGTATACTACATTGTTTTAAACTTTGTATTTTAAAGGTTCTTTCATTTCAAATAGTTGTAACTTAACATAATTTTCTTTTCAAACTTAGGACAATAATAACTGCATACTGGTATGTCATTATGTTAATTGGAGACAGGTGTGACATTTATTGCCTTGTACAGTTTAAACAGATTAACTAAAGCTTATAGCATATGTAATTGCACAAATAGATATGGTCTTGTCAGACATATCAATTAGATTTTATGAGTCTGCAAATTGTCATTTTTATGTGTCTTTACAAATTAATCTTGTAAAATCAGCAAGAGGTCAGATATGTAAGATGACACATTAACCATCATAAAATGGTCAAAAACTGCTTGTCTGGAATTTTGGAACCCTGAATTATTTTTTGTAACATTGCTTTTCATTGGTTCCTGAAAGTAGTCTGAAATTGTTTGTGGAATTTAATTGGCTCATCAAATGAGCCCGCCTACCTTGTATGAAAATAATCTGAAGTTATATAAACGCGAGATGGTCAGTTGAAGTCACAACAACCTACTTCTGATGACTTCAATAAAGAACAATTGCAAAATTACCATCTCGTCGTTATATTACAGGTATGTGCATTTTACTTAATTTTCTTAGTACAAAATTTCTAAATGTTAGTTAAATTTTTCATAGGTAACTAAACATTTACATTTTTGTTATCTCTTGTGAATTATATACATTAATGTGCATTTAAGCATTTTTATGAAAGAAATTGATGAAACACTTCAAGTATTAATAACTTCTATTTTTGTTTCATTGAAAGATGAGAAATGCATACTTTGTACAATTCATGTTACATAATTGATTGACAGTGAAATGTTATTTTGCTGTATGACTATGTATGAACTACGTATGTATATGTTGCTTTATATTACAATTTATCTTAAGTTTGCATTATTGTTCTATATGATGAATTTAAAAGTCAAAGCGATCTCAGGAGAAAATGTTAAAACAAATATAACTGTTGTTCAGTATAATATTTTGTTCAATCTTTAGTTTTTACATCTGTGAGTATTTGAAGTTAGAATTACTATGTTGACAAAACCGTTAACTCTTGCATTGCCAAGCGAGTGCTGAATATAGAAATTTTAGATATTTGCTATTCCCCATAGCATTGATTTTTGTTAGTATTTTAAATAAATTGGAAAATGATTTTCACAACTATTTCTCCAAATTACTTGAGATGTTAAGTACTATTCATGAGAAATGATAAGTCTTAAAACAATTTAAAAATTCAATGTGAGTATAGTACTGTATATCTTTGAACTTAGAAATAGTTAGATTCCAATTATTGTTTACCTAATTATTGTTTATTATATGCTACGTATGATATTGGTGTATAATGCACAACAACCTACTTCTGATGACTTCAATAAAGAACAATTGCAAAATAACCATCTCGTCGTTATATTACAGAGATACGAGCAATCTCCCTACGCTCACGGTGTAAAACATCACTTGATTTTCTATAGCATGTACACTTGATTTTCTATAGCATGTACAATTGATTTTCTATGACATGTACAATTGATTTTCTATGACATGTACCATTGATTTTCTATATCATGTACACTTCATTTTCTATGACATGTACACTTCATTATCAAAAATATCATAGTCATGACCTAAAGTAAGAAAAGGGCATTTGAAATATGTCAAAAAAATTCTTCAGCTGTTGTTACAATTATATTGTGTTTTATATTTGAGAACTATCAAAAGTTGACTGCAGCAAAATTTTATGCAAAATAGGTGTAAAGTGTGCCCAAACATGTATATCAGATGTGCATTTTAATAATCTGTGAGAAGCAATCAGATTTTAAAAAGTTCTTTGAAACTGAAGATGTTTCAAGGTCATAGAAATAGATAATACACTAACAGTTTTAAATATACATGTGACAGACATAACTAGAAAATATTTCTGCACTACCTGCAGGCAGATGGTGGTTTGTTGAGGATATTTCCAGAAGATACGAACCGGGTAGCTAATGTTGAGCCAAAGTTTGATAGATTGCTGTTTTTCTGGTCAGACAGAAGGAATCCACATGAGGTTTTGCCAGCTTACAGAACGAGGTTGGTTCTTGTTGCATCATGTTGTTTTAATCAAAGCTAATGTACATGTAGTATTATACCACTAATTTTTTGCTCACCTGAGCATTATGCATATGGTTAGGGTAAAATAATTTGATCTTGGTCATTCAAGTGTCTGTTTACATTTTCTTCTCCACTTTGCCTAAACCAGTCATCATTGAAACTTAGCAAGGAATCTGTCTGGCCAAATATAGGCTGTTAGGATTGCTCACAGTCCGGTGTCCGTCCATACATATGTTGGGTACCTGAAGTGGTAGGAGGTGTGGTTTAAGACAATATAAATCTATTATCTTCGTTCCATCTTTTGTCCCTTAAGTTGTCATTTTTTTCTTCCCTAAATGCCACCTATGTAGGGGTGTCCATCCGTCTGTCCACCATTTCCTTGAAATGACATCTCCTCTGAAACTACAAAATATTGATGAAACTGGTTGGGATGTTCCCTGCATGAAGCTCTGCCAAATGTTATGCTCCAGACAAGAATTTTCCTTTTTTATTCTATAGTAAATACACGACTTTTGCACATTTCCTGTGACTTTCACAACAAAATTCAAGCAATCAGCTCTCCATATTTCTCATCTTCATTATTATCACAGTCAATCTACACCAGAAAAGTTACATGGTCAACAATGAATGTTTTTGCTATCACTCGAGATCTGTAGACACTGTACAAATTTTTAGTAAGCAAACTGTCATGCTTGCTGGGGCAGAGTAATCTTTCAACCCTAACATCATAAAATGTAGTCCTGAAAAACACAGAAAATATAAATGTTTCAACAATCAAAAATGCCAATACATTATACAGCAGCAATAAAAACAATTGACAATGATCCAGTTCAGCTCCTGGACAGCTTTAAAATGATGACATCAAAATTTCATAGGACTATTTTCTAGGGTACAAAGACCCGGAGGCACTTGTTGACCGGTGCGACACCACGAAGCAGTGTTTATATGCACCCCTTTCTATTTATGTTACCATTTGCAGGTATGCAGTGACAGTGTGGTACTACGATGAACAGGAGAGGAGAAGAGCTGTGAAAAAATTCAAAGGTACAAATCCAGAAAGAACAAAGCCAGTTAATGCGTAATAAATCAATAAATGTGATAAAACATAACTAAACAGTAAAGTGTGTTGTTCAGAACACAAGGTTCTCAAGTTTCATGACCATACTTAATTTAGGTAGGAGGGGGCATACTGGTATCTAACTTTCATTACAGCTGTTGTTGACAATAGTTTTGAAGGTCTTTATTGTGTCGCAGAAAAGGCGATACATTGGGATCACTTTGTCCGTCATCAGTCTATCCGTCTCTCACAAAAACAAACTTAAGTTTGGCTATAACTTTGCCATTTCTTAACATTTCTTCATCAAACTTTCAAATTGTATTGCTTATGACAAAAGGGTTGTGATGCAATAAAAATGTGTAGGTCAAGGATATGTTTGACAGTGTTATTACCCTTTTTGTACTTAGATTTTGTCACAAAATCATTGGTTATTCTGACAAAGTGTAAGAGGGCAGCACAAATGTTCTACTGAACACCCATCTAGTTAAAAATCTAGTCATGAAATCTGTTTGTATAGTGCATTTTGATTTACAGATACCTTTATTTTCAGGGAGTGGAGTAATGGAGGCTAAACAGAAGCAGGTGTTTCCCCTCAGCGGTGTTGTAAGCAGCACATCTTAAGACCACTCCCATTCTCCAGGAGATGAGTCCAAATACAAAATGTAGTGTGATACATGAATATGGTGTACAGCCAATTAAGCCATAGAATTATGTGTTGTTGAAACTATTTAGTATTTTCTTTCCTCATAGAGGATAAATGTATACTGGTCTGCTTACTGAAATAGTTTTAACGGTATCACAAAAGACTGTGAAAGGCAGTGTGGATGTACATTAAGAAATATGCTGCCCTTGTGAACACAAGTTCATACAAGACAATATTGAGCAGCTTTATACTGTGTGATGTGCACACACACTCTGAAAGAAAACACAGACTAAAAGTCTTTAGTTATGCTTGTTAGACACAGAGGTGTGGTACTAAATATACATATGGAGTGGAGATAGTCTACTCAGATGTTGTTTGTCCGGTGAAACAAGTATTTTTTAGTCATTAAGACATTTTAAGCGTTAAAGGTAGTGATGCTTTCCGAAGTGGTGACAGTGTTTGTAATACCATGAATTTTACTGCTTTACATTTTTATGCTCCCTGAAGGGTGAGCACATACATGTAGTCGCTGCTTTGTCCATCCATCATTCCATCTATCTATCATACACTTTTGTGTGTAGCATACCTCCAAAAATATTAAAGGGATTTTGTTGAACTTCATGTGATGACAGAAAGACATGAAGAAGAATGGCAGTGTAGTAGAACAATGACTACCTTAGTTAGCTCTCTTGTGAAGTAGCATTCCTTCAAATAAAATTGAATCAAGCAAAACTCTGGTTGCCATGGCAAACGAAAGAAAAAAGTCAAATGTTCATTGTGTGACCCCCTACCAATTTCTTCAAATAATTTTTATTTGTCAAAAAACACGGCTTCCAAGGAACAAGGCTAGTGTTCTTTTTATGATAACATGGAAAACTTTGAAAATCTTCTTTTCTGAAACCACTGGTTTGATTTCAAAGTTATTTCACAGAAATGTTGCTTCGGATGACCCTCTACCAAATTCCTTAAAAATTTGGTTCATCGGGAAACATAGCCACCAGGGGATGGGGCTTGTTTTCCCTATATGGCTGTATGTTCTTGGCTGAAACTACTGGTTTGATTTTGAAACAATGCCACTGAAATGTTGCTTTGGTGACCCACTATGAAACTCCTTTTTGAAAAATTTTATTTGTCAAAAACATGCCTGCCAGGGGGCAGGGCTTATTTTACATAGAGTTATGTATGGAAGTCTTCAAAAATCTTCTTGGCTAAAACCACAAGTCCTAGAGCTTAGATATTTGGTGTGTAGCATTAAGTTTGTTCAAATTATGCCCCTTAAGTTTAAATTAGTTCCTCCCTTGAGTGACATATATGTAAAGATTGGAACTTTTAAAAATCTTGTCAAAAACCACAAGGCCCAGACCTTAGATATTTTGTATATAGCATTGTTTCTGGTCCTCTCTCAAGTTTAAATCATGCCTCTGGTTAAAGGTTGACCCTGCCTGGGAGTCCCTTGTTTTACATAGAGTTACAGTAAAGATTATCTACAGTGACCTTCCAAGGGAGATGGTAAAAAAGTCACTATACACAGGGAGTCACTGTATACAGTCCCAATTAAATTTGTGATAGCATGTTTACTGGGCAATCATGTACAATAAGAAATGTAACTCTTCTATTTATTTTTGTGTTGGCACATATCTTAAACTTAAAATATGTTGGCACTGAACTAGAAATTGAGCAAAGCTTTAAAGCATTTTGCTAAAATGTTAAAAAATGTCATTCAAATTTAAAATATTGGTAAGATGATAACCAGTAAAACTGTTGTAATAATTATGAAAAATATTTGGTTGCGGTAATTCTTAGCTCATCTGGCTTTGCTAGGGTGAGCTTTTAGGATAGACGATTGTCAGTTGTCCGTCAACATTTTGATTCAAACAACATCTCCTCTGAAACCACTGGGCCAATGATGATATAATTTGGCAGGGGTATTCCTTGCATGAAGCCTTTTCATAGTTCTTCAAATAATTCCATGCAGAACTCTGGTTGCCATAGCAACAAATAGGAAAAACTTTAAAAATCTTCTTCTCAAAAACAGGAAGGCCTAGAGCTAAGATATTTGGCATGTGGCATAACCTAGTAAACCCCTATTTAGTTTGTTAAAATTAGGATCCCTGATTCAAAATTGACCCTTCACGGGGACTTTCTGCTTTTGATGACCTTGTATTATAGCCAGTGGTAGCCAGGTGAGTTATATAGGGCCATCTTGGCCCTCTTGTTTGATGATACTTTCTGAATGTAATAAAAGATTGATTGGTGCAGTATTCATCTATAAACGGATGCTTAAAAATGGAACCGTTTGATTTTGAAAGGACGCTTTTTGACAAAAAGTAAATTCTAGTTCTCTTTGTGAGGGTCGTTCAAAAATTTGTTATTGAGGCCCACAATCCTATTCGGGAGAAAAAAATCATGGTCGTTCTACGGATCTGATGAGTCACTAAGAACAGACCAGACTAAGGGTAATGTGCATCGTGAGGAAAAAAAGTTGCTGTACACAGAAATGAAAATGGGGTCGCTGAGACAATCTTTATTGTACAGTTAAACTTCGTTCGCTGGAACTCGAAGGGACTGTCGATTTTAGTTCGAGGGATCGGTAGTTCGAGCCATCGAGGTTCACCATTCATGGGTTGTTATAATGTAGAAACTTGAATATTATACGCAATTTAACCCATATTTCCCAAAATTAGTGCGTATTATACACTAAGCTTGAACCTCAATTTGTTCAAGCAAAAAAAGATGTTAAATCGACGAAATTCAGTGAAATCATTGCATTTGTTTTGACTACCTCCTTTTTGAAGAGCACTAAGCGGGTGGGTCTAAAAAGCGATTTCAGATTCCGGTATACCTGACTTTCTTAAAACAAAAAACATTTTAAAACGTTTTATATCATTTGAAAGCTCATAAAACAAAAACTTTATTCACTATAATTTCCAATTTTAGTTAGAATAAAAGTTGATAAAATCTCTAACACATAACTTGCACTATTTTTCTGAATGTTTTTAACGGCAACATGTCACTCTGAAAATTCCGTCACTTATTAAATATTCTATCATTTTCGTGGAAAAAACCTTAAATTTTTGCCAACTACTACTAATATTTATCAACATTGTAAAAGAAATTTAGATTACCTTTAATTGCTCATTTACCGAGGTGTTCAAAACATGCGCCGTTTAACAACGCCAGTCTATTGAATGTCTGATCAAAAGAACAATTGTTTGCCCGATAATTGAGACTGTCACCTTTTATTGTTCGAGCAAAGGGATGTAAATGACAATGAAGTTGATCTGAAGGGACCGCCAGACAGGTTTCGAGAGATCGGTGTTCGAGGTTTCGGAGGTGGAACAATATGGTTTATATAGAGATTTTGCCGGGACCGTCCGCCGAGTTTGAGCGATCGGTTGTATTCGAGCGAATGAAGTTCGAGCGAACGAAGTTTAACTGTATATAGAAATTCTGAAACTTGGATGTTTGGCTTGTAGCATTGCCTAGTTGTGTTCAAATCATACCCCTTGGGTCCAAGTTGGCCCTGCCCTTGGTCACTTGACCTACAGACCTACTTTCTCATTTTCTTATGCCATGGTGGTTTGTCTGTCATCTGTCTGTACATAAACCTTCCCTTGATAACACTCTGCAGGTCACAATTTTCATTTGACTTTCATGAAACTTGCTCATAAGGTTGCCTGTAACTTTTCCTTGATAACACTACAGGTCACAATTTTCATTCAGCTTTCATAGAACTTGGTCAGAAGGTTGCCTCCAACCTGGCGATGATCCCTATCATTTTTGAGGTCAGTGAGTCAAAGTCAAGGTTACAGTGACCCAAACTTTTTTTTGCTCAGTATCTTAAGATGTATATCACCCACAGTCTTCAAACTTCATAGGATGATTGGTCTTGGTGTGTAGATGATCTGTACTGTTTATGGGGTCAAAGGTCCAGGTCACAGTGACCTCCTTTAGCTTTTTCTTAATTACACTTTGCAGATGACAACTTTAATTTGATTTCAATGAAACCTTTAGATGATCCCTTTTGTGTTTGGGATCATTGGGTCAAAGGTCAAGGTCACTGTGACCCGAAGAATATTTTCGCTTCATATTTTGAGATCTAATTATCAACAACAGTCTTCAAAATTCATAGCATAGGATGATTGGTCCTGCTGAGTAGATGATCCCTAGTGTTTTGGGGTCATTGGATCAAGATCAAGGTCACAGTGACCTCTGTTAGCTTTTCGTTGATAACATTCCAAAAGATTTCCACAAAACTTACTCAAAACAGTCCAGTAAGTCAAGTAGAGCAATAGTGGCCCTTTTGTGCCTGTTGTTTCAGTTACAGCAATTAAATTTAAACTATAAGGATAGTTTTACATACAATTTTCAAATTTATCCTTGGCTGACCTTGACCTACTGACCCACTTTCCTGTTTTTGAAGCTACAGCAATGAAATGCTAATAGCTGTAGGCGTCATGTTGCTATGAACTCAGGTGTGTGATCCAGGGCATTCATTGCCCTCTTGTTAGCTCACCTAACCATGAACTGCTGAAGATGAGCAATTGTGATCGCCTGGTGTGCATCCTCTGTCCACACTTAACCTTGTGGATGCAGTAGATGCTGCATTTCTCACTGGGTCTTCATGAAATATTGTCAGAATCCATCGGTGTTGCCCATACTCTTGCTAACAGTTACAGGGCTCAGCCATTTTGAAGTTTCAAGAGACAATAGTTATACTCCAAAAAAAAAAAGGTGGGGGAAGGTAAAAAAAAAAGAGGTTTGGGTTTTTTTTTGTGGGGTTTGGGGGGGGGGGGGTTGGTTTTTTTGGTTGGGGGAAAAAAAAAAAAAAAAAACCCCCCCTTTTAAAAAAAAATTTAAAAAAACCCCAAAAAAAAAAAAAAAAAAAAAAAAAAAATTTTTTGGGGAAAAGAAAAAAAAAAAAAAAAAAAAAAAAAAAAAAAAAAAAAAAAAAAAAAAAAAAAAAAAAAAAAAAAAAAAAAAAAAAAAAAAAAAAAAAAAAAAAAAAAAAAAAAAAAAAAAAAAAAAAAAAAAAAAAATTTTATTTAAAAAAAAAAAAAAAAAAAAAAAAAAAAAAAAAAAAAAAAAAAAAAAAAAAAAAAAAAAAAAAAAAAAAAAAAAAAAAACAACACCCCCCCCCCCCCCCCCCCCCCCCCCCCCCCCCCCCCCCCCCCCCCACCAAAAAAAATAAAAAAAAAAAATAATTTATTTAAAAAAAAAAAAATAGTTTAGTTTATAATTGAGGTCAGCTAATGTCAGGCGTGGGCAATCAATCCCCTTTGAGCAAGGATTAAACTTGCTTGTTTGAAAGTGAATTTAGCTGTTATTGTCAGCACCAGCTTCACTTGTTTAGGGACTTTTTGAGCTTTGGTTATTTGTTAATCTGGTTAGCATACAGTGCAAATCCATGTTATTTGATGATTATAGTAAATGCATATTACATTCTAGAGTCTGTTCCTTACTTGTTCACCTTGCCTGAAGGAACAACTTTGATGAGTTGTCTTGATCAAATCTAGCATCAGCGTTAACATTTATAATGACTGAATGAAGCCTTGTATGAATTGATAATAATAAGTTACAAACATGTTCTGAATATTTTTTAAAGTTGAGATAAATATACTTACAGTCAGGAGTATTTGAGAGGAGTATAACTACATGTAAAGTGTATGTTCCATATTGGTCAAGAACAAAGCTTAATATATGGTAAATGGTAAATGCACTGAAAACATGCAAATGATGAGACTTATTTCTCTTTCTGAAACATATGAATTTAAAATATATCTCACAGAAAGGATAAAATGGACTATCAATTTTTGACTGGGATAAGCAATTATTTTGCACTGATTTTCTCTATTTTTAATTAGAACAAGAAACATGGGAATTCCACATAACCCAGATAATACTTCAAAATCATGTTGCCAATTTACTAAAGCATCATACTGCAATGAGGAAAATTTCTCAATGTATTAAAGTCTGTAAGCAGAACTGAGAAAAATAACTAAACAAGGAACATGTTTTATAAGTAGCTGCAAACCACAAACACTCTAAAGTTGAACAAGGATTATAATTTGTTCTTTAAAGGAATTGTTGTCAAGGAGTAACACACAGCTCATCGTACCATTTTGTCAAAGTTGACCTAAAAAGACTGTAACAAGACATTATTTTATAATTGTTTCTCATTTTTGCCTCTACACATCTATACTTCATACTTTTAGATTTGTTTGATGTCCTTTGTCCATGACTTCAAAAGCTTCTCATAAACCACTTAATTGAATAATATAATCAAACTTGGCCAGAAGCATCGTGGTATTAAGCTCTCTTAAATTTGTTTAACTGGTTCTGGTAGACAGAGCAGGAAGGTCACTAGGGCTTTAAATAGGAAAATCTTCTCAAATCCCTCAAGGCCCAGAGATAAGGTCTTTTGTTTTAGGCATCATCTAGTGAACCCTCTACCAAGTTTGTTCAGTATTAGCCCTGATGGAGTCCTGTTACTCGCAGGAAAATTTTAATTTAAAAAAAACATCAAAAAATCTTCTCCAAAACCACAAGGTCTAAAGCTTAGATATATAGACCTCTACCAAGTTTGTTCAAATCTTGCCATAAGGGTCAAATTTATATTGTAGCAAATGAATTGAATTTACGTTTTGATAAAGTAAGACCATAAACAAGTAATTATGTAAATTAGATAAATATACTACAGAAACAAGTTGCAAAAATAATACTAAATAAACCATTGTGAACACCATCGACAGAGCTATTCCAAGAATTAAAATGGCTGAGTTTTTCAGACCAATGCAAGTACCACTGTGCTGTCCTGATCTATAAAATTGTGAATAACAAGGCGCCATTATGTAAGATATTGTAATGTTTTCTGACAGTAAAACATACCAGTTAAGATCAGTATCATACAAGGATCTTGTCTTACAAAAAACTCCTCGTACTAAATCTATGGCAACATCATTCACAAATTATAGCAAAAATATATGGAAAGACATTCTTTTTAAATATAGGTACTTCGAATAATCCGCAGACATTAAGAGGAAATTATAAGCATTATTTATTGTTTGAATGATGAGTTAATCTACAGTTTACTTGAACATATTTATATGTCTAACTTATATGAATTTCCTTTGAGTGTCTGTCAGTGAATGTACATGTATGAATGCATTTATTAATAGAATGTTTCAAAAGTCTTATGTGTAAATGTGTTAACTTTGCCAGATGATTTAATTTTAAGTATGCTTTTTCTTTTGCTTCATAAATTTGAAGGCCATATTGAAAATTAGATTATATGTATTCATATGTCTAAATATGTCACCTTCCGTAAATAAAGCGTTTATTATTGTTATTATTATTATTATTATGCCCCCTTTCGAAGAAGTGGGGGTATATTGCTTTGCATATGTGGGACGTTTGTCGGTAGGTCGGTAGAGAATGGTTTCCAGACAATAACTTAAGAACGCTTTGGCCTACAATCTTCAAACTTGGAGTGCCGGATGGTCATCACCAGTAGATGACCCCTATAGAGTTAAAGGTCAAGGTCACTGTGACTCAGAACTGGTTCTTTGGTAGAGAAAGGTTTCCGGACGATAACTATAGAACACTTTTGCCTACAATCCTCAACCTTGGTGTGCAGGTTGGTTACACCAGTAGATGACCCGTATTGATTTGAGGTCAGTAGGTTAAAGGTCAAGGTCACAGTGACCATTAATTGTAAAACGTTTTCCGGACAATAACTCAAGAACGTGTGGGCCTAGCATATTGAAACTTGGTGTGAATGTTTGTCATGACCAGCAGATGACCCTTTTAGATTTTGAGGTCAATATGTCAAAGGTCAAGGTCACAGTGACCCGGAATTGTAAAACAGTGTCCAGATAATAACTCGAGAACACGTGGGCCTAGCATCTTGAAACGTGGTGTGGATGTTGGTCATGACCAGCAGATGACCACTTTTGATTTTGAGGTCAGTAGGTCAAAGGTCAAGGCCACCGATACTTTTTGGGGGGGGGGCACATGAATTTTTTTTTTAGGCCACTTTTTTTTTAGCTCACCTTTGAGCACTTAGGTGAGCTATTGTGATCGCCTTGGGTCCGTCATCTGTCTGTCTGTCCACACTTTACCTTGTGTATGCAATAAAGGCTGCAGTTTTCATTGGATCTTCATGAAACTTGGTCAGTATGATTGCCTTGATAAAATCCAGGTCAAGTTCGAACATGGGTCATCTAAGGTCAAAAACTAGGTCATTCCTGTCAAGTCATAGAAAAACCTTGTGTATGCTAAAGAGGTTGCATTTTTCATTGGATCTTCATGAAACTTTGTCAGTATGATTGTCTTGATCAAATCTAGGTCGAGTTCAAACATGGCATCTAGGGTCAAAACTAGGTCACAGGGTTAAATTGTAGAAAAACCTTGTCTATGTAATAGAGGTTGCATTTTTTTTCCCAGGGTGGCTTATTAAACTTGGTCAGTATGATTGTCTTGATGCCATCCTTTGGGTCCCCACTTACGAATTTGTGTCGGACTGTAACTCGGTCATGCAGTTGAAGGATTTTAGAAATAACTTGGTATGCAATACAGGTTAGCACATCAAGCCCGACGTGTCGCGTGCAAGACCCACATCCCTACCTCAAGGTCAAGGTCCACTTGGTCCATGCCGTTATGGAGTCCTCTATATTTACACACATTCTTGTCCGGACTGTAACTTTGTCATGCATTGAAGGATTTTAAAATAACTTGGCACAAATGTCTAGCACATCAAGACGACGTGTCGCGTTCAAGACCCACGTCCCTAGCTCAAAGGTCAAGGTCATACTTAGAGTTTGAAGGTAATGGATTCCTCTATATATGCATATATGCACACATTCGTGTCCGGACTGTAACTTTGTCATGCATTGAAGGATTTTAAAATAACTTGGCACAAATGTCTAGTACATCAAGACGACGTGTCGCGTGCAAGACCCCTGTCCCTAGCTCAAAGGTCAAGGTCACACTTAGAGTTTGAAGATAATTGATTCCTCTATATATACATATATGCACACATTCGTGTCCGGACTGTAACTTTGTCATGCATTGAAGGATTTTAAAATAATTTGGCACAAATGTCTAGCACATCAAGATGATGTGTCGCGTGCAAGACCCACATCCCTACCACAAAGGTCAAGGTCACACTTAGAGTTTATAGGTAATGGAATCCTGTATATATGCATACATTTGTGTCCGGACTATAACTTTATCATGCTTTGAAGGATTTTAAAATAACTTGGCACAATTGTCTAGCACATCAAGCGGATGTGTCGCGTGCAAGACCCACGTCCCTACCTCAAAGGTCAAGGTCACACTTAGTGTTTAAAGTAATGGAAAACTGTATGCATGGTTACTCTGTCATGCATGGAAGGATTTTAAAATTACATAGCACATTTATTGAGTGAGGCAGCTGTTTCGGGGGCATTCGTCACTTGTGAGGGACAGCTCTTGTTCATTCTATCTTCATGAAACTTTGGCAGTATGATTGTCCTGATGAAATTTAGGTCGAGTATGAATATGGGTTATCTGAGGTCAAAACTAGGTCACCCTGTTAAAAACCTTGTGTATGCCATACATTTGACATTTACAACCCAATCATCATGTGAATTGGTCAAAAGGTTTGCCTTGTCAATGTCAAACAGAATGTTTGTGTTTATGATACATAGTTTAGAGTTGAAGTTTGGTCACATATTGTCATAAGCCGCAGGTGAGCGATATAGGGCCATCTTGGCCCTCTTGTTTTTTAAGGCCAACATTTTTTTTTCAGGCCACATGTATTTCTTTTTCCACATTATTAATTGCATCAAAGGGGGCATACAATGTTTTACGAACAGCTTATAACACTTTTGTCTGGAACATAACTCTGAAAGTACTCAAGGGAATTTGTTTTAACTTAACACACAGACAGAGGACATTTAGAGGAAGTGCAGTGTACAAGGACCTTAACTCTAGCTTAGCTTATATTTGAATTATCTCCCTTTGTTCCTTTTTTGTCAGGGCCATAACTACTTAAGTATTGAATTGGATCGATTCATACAGTCATAGAAGACATAAAGATGCAGTGCAGTGTGCAAGAACCATCACTCAAACTTACCCTGGTTTTGAGTTATCTCCCTGTATTAGTTTATACTGATTTATTCTTTTATTTTAGGTCGATTGCGAAACAAGTTATTATTAGTTATATCAATCACTCTCGACACCTCATTCCTGATGGTATCCATCGCCGTGAGGGTATGAGAGAAGAGAAGCCAGTTTCCCTTTTAATGCTGAGCGCCAAGCAGTGGAGCTACTGGTACCATTTTTTACGTCTTTGGTATGTCGCGGCCAGGGAGCGAACCCGCAACCTCCCGCACTCGAAACGGGCGCTCTACCACTAGGCAATCGAGGCTAACTCCCTTTATGATTTTTCGCATAAAACGTTTGTGCAAATCATGCAATTTCAGAGATTAAAGTAGAAGTGCGACATAAACACAGAGAAAGTCCAGGTGAATAACCTTCAACATGTTATAATTACTAATATTTTATTAAATTAGAACCTATACCATATCCATTCTTCACTTTAAATTTTTTATTCATTGAAAGAGCACTCGGCAGGGGGATGTCAGTGTCTAACATACAAGTACAAAACACAGCCTTGGAAAGGATACTGGGACCAAGCACAGCCTCAGGAAACACAGTCTCCGTAAGGATACGGGAGCCAAACGCAGCCTCGAAAAACACCGCCTTGCTAAGGATACAGGGACCAAACACAGCCTCTGGAAGGATATGGGGACCTAACACAGTCTTTAGAAACACAGCCTAGGTAAGGATACGGGAGTCAAACACAGCCTCGGTAAAGATAAGGGAGGCAAACACAGCCTCGGTAAGGATACAGGATCAAACAAAGCCTCGGGGAAACACAATTTCGGAAAGGATGCGCGAGTCAAACACAGCCCCGGGAAACAGCCTCGGTAAGGAAATTGGGACCGAACACTTTCGGGAAGAATACAGGAACACAGCCTCGGGAAACAGCCTCGGTTAGGATAAGGGCGCCAAACACAACCTTGAGGAAACACCATCCTCGGTCAGGATGCGGGGAACAAACACAGCCTCGGGGAAACTTAGCCTCGGTCAGGATACGGGGACATAACACAGCCTCGGTAAGGATAAGGGGACCAAACACAGCTTCAGTGGATAAGCCTCGGTAAGGATACGGGGACCAAACACAGCATCGGTAAGGATACGGGAGCCAAACACAGCCTCTGTAAGGATACGGGAGCCAAACACAGCTTAGTAAGGATACGGGGACCAAACAGCCTTGGTAAGGATACGTAGAACAAACACAGCCTCGATAAGGATAAGGGGACCAAACAGCCTCGGTAAGGATACGTAGAACAAACACAGCCTCGGTAAGGATACGGAGAACAAACACAGTCTCGATAAGGATACGGAGAACAAACACAGTCTCGGTAAGGATACGGGAGCCAAATACAGCCTCGATAAGGATACGGGAGCCAAATACAGCCTCGATAAGGATACGGGAGCCAAATACAGCCTCGGTAAGGATACGGGGACCAAACAGCCTTGGTAAGGATACGGGGACCAAACACAGTCTCGATAAGGATATGGGGACCAAACATAGCCTCGGTAAGGATACGGGAGCCAAATACAGCCTCGGTAAGGATACGGGGACCAAACTGCCTTGGTAAGGATACGGGGACCAAACAGCCTCGGTAAGGATACGTAGAACAAACACAGTCTCGATAAGGATACGGGGACCAAATACAGCCTCGGTAAGGATACGGAGAACAAACACAGTCTCGATAAGGATACGGGGACCAAACATAGCCTCGGTAAGGATACGGGAGCCAAATACAGCCTCGATAAGGATACGAAGGACAAACACAGCCTCGGTAAGGATACGGGGACCAAACAAAGCCTCGATAAGGATACGGGGACCAAATTTAGCCTTGGGGAGGGATACGGGGACCAAATACAGCTTGTTAAGGATACTGGAGACAAACACAGCCTCGGTAAGGATACGGGAGCCAAAGACAGCCTAGATAAGGATACGGGGACCAAACGTAGCCTCGGGAAGGATACGGGGACCAAACACAGCTTGGTAAGGATACGGGAGACAAACACAGCCTCGATAAGGATACGGGGACCAAACATAGCCTCGGGAAAGATTCGGGGACCAAACACAGCTTGGTAAGGATACGGGAGACAAACACAATCTCGGGGAAACACAGCCTCGGTTAGGATTCGGGAGTCAAACACGACCTCGGGAAGGATTTGGAAATATAGCCTCGGGAAGGATACGGGACCAAAAGCAGTACTCGTTTTGCATTGAAAGGTCTCTTATGCGAGGAATTTATACCAAACAATCTGGATGATCGATCTAACAACAGTGTAACACTGCACACGCTTTTGAATACACCATAACGCATTTAACACTCTTTAAAAGTACAAGACTATAAAGGCTCTATCTGTTTATTGTATGTTAAGTATAATTTTCATAACGTATCATGTTATCATTACATATACATAAAATATAACTTAAGTTATGTGACTGTCTGTAATATAGTGATACCTCTTGAATATCATAATTTCTATTGATTTTTTTCATAATTCATCATAGTGATTTACCATTTGCAATCTCTCTCCAGAATCCACACACACACACACACCTGTCTAAATGCCAAGAATTTTGGCAAAATAAACTTTGCTTAAAATAAATCGCCTGCGCTACATAATTATAAAGTTTATTATTATGATTAATTTGTTATTAATATTTGCACTCATGTATACATTTACTTCTGTGAGGAATAACTTAAATCTGTATGAGGACTGGTTTAAAAAAGTAACTAGATTTTTTTTTAAAGTGTGCAAGAACCTTAACTTTTTGTTGAGTAAACTGTCTTCGATCTACTTTCAAGAGACCGGATGACGAGTTTTAAACTTTATACTCCCATATACAAATTGTTTCAAAAGCATTGCAGAAAAACGGTGACAAATACGCATATAGCAGAATTAGAACCGTTGCGTCAAGGCTTAAATTTACAACGGCACAAAGAAAGAAACTTCATTGTTATAAAGTATAAAAAAATCAATAACAAATAATTTTGAAAAAGTCGAAAGTTGGTGGTACCCGTATGCTGTAAGTCAACGGATTCACTGTAAATATAGGTATTAGTGCATTTTGTGTCCTCGCAGAAAAACTTCATAGTGTCGCAGAAACACAAATTATATTTCAACTTCCCCACTTACTGGCAACACTGAATGTCCGCATCTACCAAATCATTTCAATTCATTTATTTCACGTGATGCAGGTTATGCGTATTTCAGAGGAGTATTTTTGCTCCTAGTTTAACAAACTACACTAGCCTACCTTTTACGCATCACAATGCATAATTCAACTTTGCGCTGTGACAACTCTTGCCATTGTCAATATTATTATGATATTCGGTTATACAAAGAATTAAACAGATTTCTACATTAACAAATTACATTAACACTATAATAACTTTTTAGTAAAATATGTGAATATAAACTACGTGTGATTTCATATAAATATCAATATTTTAGCTTCACAACAGAAATACACGGAATTAGTTGCATTTGGCTATACGACAGAAATATGCAACTATCAAACATCGTGTATGTGTTGGTAATTTACAGATCTTCAGCACAGCAATTAATGTACAACTGTTGTAAAATAACTAAGATATCAGTATGCATAAATTTTCAGAATGTAATAATTGATCAACAGTAAGGTTGATCGCAATGCTGTGTTCTGTATTTAATTTAATGGTCGCTATCACAATCAAGAGTTACTGACAATGCTTCTGCAACATCCGCAACATTTCTATTATTTCTAGAAACAGATAAAGAGGTATGGAAATTCACAGCATCGAACGTTTTACATGATATAGTATGTTCTTAAACTAGAGCCCTCTTATTATGTCAGCTGCCTTCTCAGCAACAGCTATGGTAGGTGCGTTCGTGTTTCCGGACGTCAAGCTTGGCATTACCGACGCATCACAAACCCTCAGACCTTTAATCCCTTGTACCCGAAGTTCCAAATCTACAACAGACGTTTTGTCCCCTTTTGGTCCCATTTTGCAAGTACTTGTAGTGTGGTAGAAGTTTATACCGATGTGGTGAATCATACAAATCCAGTAATTATCCGACCGGAACTCATGCTGCGAACAGAAGGACGCTTTGTTGATGTTTATATCAGCCCCAATACTTTTCATTGCTTTTGTTTCCATCAGTTCTTCGAAGATACGAATCCCAGCTAGAACTTCGTTAATGTCTTGTTTATCTGTAAAATGTTTTGTGTCGAATATTGGATAATCGAATGGGTCCTTGCTTCTCAGTCGGATCTGACCAATGCTCTTCGGGTGAAGCAAACACACCACGACAGAAAACCCAGGCGTGTTTGGATAAGGTTCCAACAATTCCTTTGCCACTGACTCATTATAATTCACGAAACCATTTGCTCCGAGAATGCTACCGGTCATTATATATTGAATGTCTGGACGTTCTTTCCCACTTTTTGCCTTATCAATATGTACAAACCCCATGCCTTCCATTTGTGTGTACGAAAGAGGACCTGTTCCGAATAATTTATACTCCAGTTTTGACCATGTGCTTTCAAGTCGTTCTTTACTTAAACTAAGATGCTGATTTATCTTAGCGGATAGAATGATTCCAACATGGTCATCAAACTTTTCTCCTACAGGTAAATCAGCTATCACTGGAATTCCAAACTCTGTCAAGTGGTCCTTTGGTCCCAGTCCTGACAGCATGAGAATTTGTGGCGAATTTAATGCACCGGCCGAAATGATTATGTCTTTTCTTGATTTCACGAGTCTTTTTCTTCCATTCTTAATATAGTAAACACCCCTCGCAGTTTTATCTTGAATGTCGATTTTAGTTACGAGACTGTTGGCACTAATGTCAAGGTTGTCTCGTTTTCCAACTTTCCCGAGATATTCAAGTCCTGTACTACTTCGGACACCATTTCGGATTGTAAGCTGGCATGGGCTAAATCCTGTTTGTATTCCTCCATTATAGTCGTTTGCTTTATAGCCTATTTCCTTGCCAGCTTTCACAAAATAGTCGTTTAAAGGCGTAACATTGGGTTCTGTGACAGCAATAGGCCCTCCAGTTCCATGATATTTCGATGATTTTAATTCTTGTACATGTATATCTTCAGCTTTCTTAAAATATGGCAAAAGATCTTTGTAACCCCATCCCTCACAGCCATATTTTGTCACCCATTCATCAAAATCATACGGGCTACCGCGGCAGTATACACATTCATTTATCGAGCTTGATCCACCTACAACGCGTCCGCGTGACATCACACTTTCACGTTTATCCAATCCAAGAAAAGTGCCCGTTTCCTGTTCCGATTTATAGTCCCAGTCTACCGGCGTATGTTGTAAACTGAACGAGTGTCCAGGCACATGAATGCTAGGGTTAGTGTCAAAGTGTGAGCCAGCTTCGAGAACCAGAACCTTTGAGTTCGAGTCTTCTGAGAGTCTTGAAGCAAGAACGGATCCAGCAGAACCACTGCCTACAATAATGTAATCGTATTCCCCATCGACGTTATCTGTAACTATTGTTTCCCCGATAGATTCCGATGACCAGAAGTACTTTAACCAGACGGCATCAAGAATAGCTATTGCCACAACTAACACTGCTACGTTTTTTGTCCCGATCATTTTCCCCTTTCAGTCGAGTTGGTGATCTACTCAGATTTTCAACACTGTTGCTTGCTTAAATAATTATACATGAATTTTGAGGTAAATACATGTAACATAAACTGAAATTAACTGAAGGCTAAACGTTTCGGTTAACTTATTTTACAAAGTTAATGGCGTGTTGTTGTATTTGTAAGGTTAATTATACAAAAGTACATTTCATAAAAGAGAACTTTCAATGATTCCGATGAAATACATGCACGTTGCAGACAATCTGAACAACTTTGCAAAAAATGCATGTAAACACAAAACAGGGTATTGCTGTATTTTGTTCTGCAATTACAAAAACATGAACGATTACTTATAAAAACAGTTAAAACACAACAAAAATAGTGCTTTAAAAAACATTTGTACTTTATATTCACGGGTCAATTATTTCTCGACCTTGAAGAAGTAGGTCGTTGGCCGACTGATTAAAGTATTTTGACAGTGTTGTAAAATATACATGTAGTTGTTCTGTACCGGTATATGTTATCTGAGATGTTCGTCTTTTCCACTACCACGGAAAACAATGACATGCTCATGATAGTATAATTGCAAATTTTCGAAACGACGAGGTTGTGCCCAATTTGCATGAGTTGTCTACCAAACATTTACGACGTTTCTAAAATGTCGACAGTTTTATTAAAAGTTTTAATTTCTTTAACGTTTTGTTTTAAGAATTGAATATACATTTCTATGTTAAGTCCGAATGTTACATGTGTTGAAAATTCTATATAATTTCTTAACTCCAAGATATGCTATTTTGTTTTAAAAAAACGACATTTTTGAAAAACTCGAAAATATGTGATTATTAGCAATGTTTTGAGACTTAAGTCCGGAATACCTTTCACAACAGAGCGGTACATGGTAACATCAATAATTTATTACCGGTAACTCTTTTAACGATGTTGATGGTAGGATAGCAGCGGCAAGTCAAGATGGCGGTGCTAGGGTGCTTCTGGGTGGTGGCAGCTGTGCTAGGGTGTTGCTGTAACGGTGGCAGCGGTGAGAGGTACGTGCTTCTGGATGGTGGCAGCGGTGAGAGGGTGCTGCTGTAACGGTGGCAGCGGTGCTAGGGTGCTGCTGTAACGGTGACAGCGGTGAGAGGGTGTTGCTGTAACGGTGGCAGCGGTGAGAGGGTGTTGCTGTAACGGTGGCAGCGGTGAGAGGGTGCTGCTGTTACGGTGGCAGCGGGGCTAGGGTGCTGCTGTAACGGTGACAGTGGTGAGAGGGAGCTGCTGTAACGGTGACAGCAGTAAGAGGGTGCTGCTGTAACGGTGACAGCGGTAGGAGGGTGCTGCTGTAACGGTGGCAGCGGTGATAGGGTGCTGCTGTAACGGTGACAGCGGTGAGAGGGTGTTGCTGTAACGGTGGCAGCGGTGAGAGGGTGCTGCTGTAACGGTGGCAGCGGTGAGAGGGTGCTGCTGTAACGGTGGCAGCGGTGCTAGGATGCTGCTGTAACGGTGGCAGCGATGAGAGGGTGCTGCTGTAACGGTGACGTTGGTGAGAGGGTGCTGCTGTAACGGTGGCAGCGGTGCTAGGGTGCTGCTGTAACGGTTACAGCGGTGAGAGAGTGCTGATTTAACGGTGACAGCGGTGAGAGGGAGCTGCTGTAACGGTGGCAGCGGTGAGAGGGAGCTGCTGTAACGGTGACAGCGGTAAGAGGGTGCTGCTGTAACGGTGACAGTGGTGAGAGAGTGCTGCTGTAACGGTGGCAGCGGTGAGAGGGTGTTGCTGTAACGGTGGCAGCGGTGCTAGGGTGCTGCTGTAACGGTGGCAGCGGTGAAAGGGAGCTGCTGTAACAGTGGCAGCGGTGAGAGGGAGCTTCTGTAACGGTGACAGCGGTAAGAGGGTGCTGCTGTAACGAAGGCAGTGGTGAGAGGGAGCTGCTGTAACGGTGACAGCGGTGAGAGAGTGCTGCTGTAACGGTGACAGCGGTGAGAGGGTGCTGCTGTAACGGTGACAGCGGTGAGAGGGTGCTGCTGTAACGGTGACAGCGGTAGGAGGGTGCTGCTGTAACGGTGGCAGCGGTGCTAGGGTGCTGCTGTAACGGTGACAGCGGTAGGAGGGTGCTGCTGTAACGGTGACAGCGGTGAGAGGGTGCTACTGTAACGGTGGCAGCGGTAGGAGGGTGCTGCTGTAACGGTGGCAGTGGTGAGAGGGAGCTGCTGTAACGGTGACAGCGGTAAGAGGGTGCTGCTGTAACGGTGACAGTGGTGAGAGAGTGCTGCTGTAACGGTGGCAGCGGTGAGAGGGTGTTGCTGTAACGGTGGCAGCGGTGCTAGGGTGCTGCTGTAACGGTGGCAGCGTTGTAAGGTGCTGCTGTAACGGTGACAGCGGTGAGAGAGTGCTGCTGTAACGGTGACAGCGGTGCTGGGGTGCTGCTGTTACGGTGACAGCGGTAGGAGGGTGCTGCTGTAACGGTGAAAGTGGTGAGAGGGAGCTGCTGTAACGGTGACAGCGGTGAGAGAGTGCTGCTGTTACGGTGGCAGCGGTGAGATGGAGCTGCTGTAACGGTGGCAGCGGTGAGAGGGTGCTGCTGTAACGGTGACAGCGGTGCTAGGGTGCTGCTGTAACGGTGACAGCGGTGCTGGGGTGCTGCTGTAACGGTGACAGCGGTGAGAGGGTGCTGCTGTTACGGTGGAAGCGGTGAGAGGGTGCTGCTGTAACGGTGACAGCGGTGCTAGGGTGCTGCTGTAACGGTGACAGCGGTGCTGGGGTGCTGCTGTAACGGTGACAGCGGTGAGAGGGTGCTGCTGTAACGGTGGAAGCGGTGAGAGGTTGCTGCTGTAACGGTGGCAGCGGTGAGAGGTTGCTGTTGTAACGGTGGCAGCGGTGAGAGGGTGCTGCTGTAACGGTGGCAGCGGTGAGAGGGTGCTGCTGTAACGGTGGAAGCGTTGTAGGGTGCTGCTGTAACGGTGACAGCGGTGCTGGGGTGCTGCTGTAACGGTGACAGCGGTGAGAGGGTGCTGCTGTAACGGTGGAAGCGGTGAGAGGGTGCTGCTGTAACGGTGACAGCGGTGCTAGGGTGCTGCTGTAACGGTGACAGCGGTGAGAGGGTGCTGCTGTTACGGTGGCAGCGGTGAGAGGGTGCTGCTGTAACGCTGGCAGCGGTGAGAGGTACGTGCTTCTGGATGGTGGCAGCGGTGCTAGTGTGCTGCTGTTACGGTGGCAGCGGGAAGAGGGTGCTGCTGTTACGGTGGTAGCGGTGAGAGGGTGCTGCTGTGACGGTGACAGCGGTGCTAGGGTGCTGTAACGGTGGCAGCGTGCTAGGGTGCAACAGATAGGCCACACTCGAAGTTTTGTTCATCTCTGATTCGTACTTTTCTTGCTTTTGTTTATTAACATTAATATTGGTTATATAAAAATCATAACAAGGGCCATAAGTTTGCTGAATTTTCTTCTTTGTTTTACCCATTCTGTACAAATAATTTATATATGTTTTAAAATTCTTCAAAACACCTGAATGCCAGTGTCTTTTCCCTTAAACAGTCTTTTTTTTTTAATAATCAACATAAAACTTCGCACAACACAAGTTTAAACTACCGGGAAAATTGGACAATAATTTATTTGCATTTTCGCCAATATTTACGGTATTATATATTAAACAATTTATTGCTACAGATAAAATCGAAGACATTGATCTGTTTTTAATAGAAAAATTTAACGCTTTCTTAGCTTTCATTTATTTAAACCATTATGCCTGTAAACACATGATCATTTCGTTAGCTGTCGTTCGGTAGTCAAGGACGCACTCGAGTTTACTGATCAATGTGCAATCGGAACCACTCAAAACTTATCGTTTATTTTCATATACATATCGATTAGGTACTTTAAATGAAATATTTAAAGTTTAATGTGTATTTATTTAAATCATTGCTGAAGACTGGAAAGAAAATGTGATGTAACTTTGTATCTAACTACCTGGGAATTTTGACAAGGTTTCTTCTAATTTTATACCAGTTACAAGCAGAACCAAGGATATTTTCTATCCGGCTGATTCCCGACGATGAAAACGACGGCAACGGTTATTATAACGCCGGGAAAACCCGTCAGTGCACCTGTAAGAAAGTCCCGACAGAGTATTAAATCTGATGGAGCAAGCAAAGTTCACCGGCACCCATGGGAGGTTAGTCATTTTTCTAATATACATTTAGTACTGTAGCATGGAGCTTGACAATGTCTCATATTACCCTGTAAAACATTTAATCACTGTGTTATTTTTACAAAAGCTTAATTATGAAGGGAACCGTCACAGGAGGAAGGGTCTGAGGGCATATGTTTATAGCGCCAATTTAAGCATGTCTAAATGTTAAAACAGACTTTGACTTGCATACATTATTAATAAGTTAAATAGTACGTATGGATATACGTGTCTCACGAACTGCGAACAAACCTTTGCAAGATCAATAAAGGATTAAATTATTTACACCGTATTATTATGTTCTACATTACAGATTATCGCAGTTATTCATGCAGTTAAAGATTTGACATGCTTATCTTTTGAATTGACATGTTTGGATTTTACGAGCGCAATGTAGAATGTATGTCATCATATGAACGTATATGCACAAAATATAGGCAAAATATCTGTAAAGACGTTCAGCGGTTCGTTTACGTTGAAATCATCTCATAACGACGTTTTCTTACATTGCGTGATATTCTGCAGAGAGTAACACTGTCAAAAATGAACTTAGTATTTGGAAAACTGTATGTAAATGATTTTAACACAATGACTTACCCTGCTACATTTCTAACATCTAGTAACCCATAATAACATGCAATCGCCTTGCTCAGTCTACACTGGTCATAAAGTTCGGCATATTTGGTTTCATCCTAGAAACGACAATCTTATGATTATTTCATCAAAAGAGAATGATTACATCAGCTGGATTAAAGATTTTTCAGTCTTTTGTTTTGCTAAAGACCTCATTAAACATTTATCTACATCGCCCACCGCAGGTCATTTCATTTTTTTAATCGACCGGAGGCTTGGTGGCAGAGTTGACTGGTATGTGTTATTACTAGGGTATTCGAGCAAATACTATTTATATTATAATAAGAAACATTACATTTCGGTGATTCCGATGAAAAGATCCATATTTCGGTCATCACTGGCCAACGCGTCTTTTTTTCCCCCATGCACTTTACATGCAGTCACAAGAATAAATGAACTCATTGGGATGTTTGTCCAACCACGTGGTCGGCCAAATAAGACATCGTGCAACTTAAACTGTTCGTTTATACAGGTCTGCTATATGAACTGGTTGTTGGCAACTGAAGCTGCGATTGGCTGGGCTTGGGAATGTGTTGTCTTTATTAACTAAGCTGAACACATATCTATTGAACCTTAAAACTTGTTTAATTAGGCAAGTCTCTTATTTTGGAAATGTTGTGAAATAGGGATATTTCAAGGACAATATTCAACTTTTAGTTTGCACTTTCATTGAACGAGCTACACAATAGAGATCGATTCTTGCAATTTACTTAACTAGAATCAGTAAACAGTACTGAATTAACTACTATATTGGTCTGCCTCGCTGCTAGATATTATTTCTAACAAAATCGATTTTCAGTCACGGATGATCATGGTCTGTTCTCGACTCAGCTAGGGAATTTCCTGAGAACACCCTTTGAACAAATACATGTAATTGTATACCACCCAAACTGAAATATGTACAAGTACGTTTTAAAAATCCATTATACAAGTGTTAGCTATATGCATCAGATGTGTGCCTTGATCCTGCACAAAGCTCACTTTCATAAAAAATGCATTATATACTCTGTATATACATTTTTGTCATTTTTTATTGAATGATATGTAGCGATGGAACGAAAGAAAGCAAACCGTTTATGTAGTGTCGCTCAGTCAAGTTATAATCTATACTGGGTGATCGCTACCTAATCCAGTAGTCTTCGCTGAGGATCCACATAACTAGCCATCACTTTACCAAATGTAAATTTCTCGCCTGTTAGTAAAACCTGGTTGTCCCTTACAGAAAGGTAGCTGTTATACGAAATATTTTAATGGCGTTTCTTTTTACAGAATCGTAAGGCCCTCAGCGAGGAATACGAGCAAGAGGCGACTGGACGTGAAGGATGGTGGAGGACATACATCAGGGTAATATTACAGCATTTAATTAAATCAATGGCCAGCTACATTTTTGTTACCGAAATGTCTTGGATATTTTGATTTAGTGTCAGGTAATTGAATCAGTCAGAACTTGCAAAGAATTTCAGTATTCTACATAGGAATACCATTCATGTTACACGAAATTGCGCAAATCAGCGACTACAATTGTATAAAAGCTAATTGTTTTCTTGTCGGTGTATCAATACGTTTAATTCTTGGCGAGTGAATCCCATAAATCGTTCTGTCGGAACCATATAACATATACCTATATTATCAAATTCCATTTGTGTGTTGCATCTATCTACAGGAGACACCTGTCCCTGGAGCATATGAGCTGGAGTGCCAGCACTGGCTGTATGACTTGGAACGAAGGCCGAATACCTACAGGTTTAAATCTGATGGACGGAAGGTGGACCCACACCCTCACGGCAAAGGAGCGATGCTGTTGCCTGGTGCATATGAGTCAAAAGACTTTTTAAAAAGGTTTATATTACATTGTATGAGCACGTGTTTATGTATCATTAATTGTTATCATTTTTTCATATAAAAGTTACATTTTAAATCTGTAACCGCAAGTGTCCGCATGAGGTGAGGTAACCTATCCTTAACAGCACCAGCTGTGTAAATATAGTAAGCAAATCAATGCCATTTCTTTTCATATAAGCAAGTCAGACAATTTCCAGAAACGCCGCCTCACTACATCCCAAGTCACGCCATATCATGCTCCATGCAAACAATACTGTAACTAGCGCTAGGCATTTCATTTAACTTTGGTAACTACATGAGTAGTGACTGAGTATTTTATTTCCAATCAAGGTTCGAGAGGGATCCGGCGACATATGGGTTTAAAACTGGCCAGAGAGATAAATTTGATGTTCTGAATTTCGGACGGAAAGATAAGGTAATGTACTTGCTCATTTTTATTTGCAGTGATATTTGTAAACCGAAACACTTAAAGATGAAGTCATAAAATTACAATTAAAAAATTCATTACCAGCAGATGTCCCAACTTCGCATTATTGACCATAATAACGGAGGCTCATACTTCTGGCACAATGACAACAGCCATAACGCCATTATTTTTACCATCTCCACATCAAAAAGTATGTGTTGGTTGGTTTTTAAACTGCCCGTTTCAAACGTATTCCAGTTTTTCCTAACCATAGCCCCGATTTCACGAAATACTTAAGTTATTACTCAGTAGCATGCTCAACTTATTTCAACACGTATCAGCCTCTTGCGTGTTTATCCATTTAACTTTTCTTTCATAACATTGCAAAATATTTTCAAAAAACTTACCCAGATCAGCCCAGTACGTCCAGTAGAGCGATACTGACCCTTTGGGTCTCTTGTTTCGTATAAAAGCCTTTATTTTATAGAGAGTATGAAGCCCCCATTATCTCCTTACTTTGTTTACATTTTTTTCGTCCTGTTTGGGTGAGTAGCGCCAACACTGAAGTGTCAATGTCTCTTTATCAACTAGCCTCGAAAACGAATTGGGACCCGTGTATCCAGTCCGAGGAAGTGCTCCGTGAAAAGAGGGTCATTCTCGTAATGTCCGTCATCTACAAGTGACTGATTAACTTTTACTTTTCAGGACGTGAATGTATCCCCGGACACATACGAAGTGCAGAAATATTTAACTCTTACAATAGGAAAACAATCATCAAAGTGAGACGAAATCTTTTGATATTTTCAAATCATGATATTTTTTAAACTCGTGGCCTTATGAATGAGTGCCAAGTCGAAAGCTTAATTCCTTTTTACAATAACTGTTTTTGTAGAGTACAATGATGTACACAAAAAATGAATTTATAAACCCAGATCTTCTAATACTTTATATCTAAATCATCCGTCAGATGAAGAATGAATGTTTGCTCTCTGTACAATAGTATTACAACATTTAAGACATTAGTTTTATCACTTTGATTATCTCTTTTTCTCGAAATGCTTTGGAACAAACATTACTGGACTTTTTTCTTCTTACCAGATTACATTGATCAGAACTTAGGTCGTCCATAATATAATTTAATGCTCTATTTACTTCTAGACACAGTATGTTCAAGTCACAGGCAAAGCGATTTCCAACTATACAGTTCAAACCGGTATGCATTTTTGTTACTGTTAATAAACTCAGTAAGCTTGAAGACTAAACTGGATTGATATGCAGACGTACTTTAAAAGTCTACTGTAAATGTTGATGGGGGCATGTTTAATTGAAATAGATATGTTACATCTTTATACTTTAGTACAATTCATACTTCGTTCTTCGTAATGGAGATTAGATTAAATGTGTATACATGTATTAACAAGGACTTTGACTTACTGGTCAAACTGCATCCGTTGGTATATAGACACTGAGTAGGCCCTACATTTGGTTTATAAAAAATGTGTGCACGTCATCGTTTTAATTATAACATTTCTCCAGCAATCGTAAAATGTATACAGTATTCCTATATTCGTAAAACTACGGTGCCCGTGAAGTGACATGTGATACATTTTTTTTATTTCGTAATTACGAAATACATTTCGTATAAACGAAATAAGATTTCGTAAAAACGAAATGTTATTTCGTAAAAACGAAATGTTCTTTCGTAAAAACGAAATGTTATTTCGTAAAAACGAAATCTTATTTCGTAAAAACGAAATGTATTTCGTAATTACGAAATAAGATTTTTTTTTACGAAATAAGATTTCGTTTTTACGAAATAAGATTTCGATTTTACGAAATATATTTATTTCGTTTTTACGAAATAACATTTCGTTTAAACGAAATGTTATTTCGTATTTACGAAATAAGATTTCGTTTTTACGAAATGAATTTCGTAATTACGAAATGTTATTTCGTTTTTACGAAGTCTTATTTCGTTTTTATGAAATCTTATTTCGTAATTACGAAATACATTTCGTAAAAACGAAATAAGATTTCGTAAAAACGAAATAACATTTCGTTTAAACGAAATAACATTTCGTTTAAACGAAATAAATACATTGCGGTAAAACGAAATGTTATTTCGTAAAAACGAAATGTTATTTCGTAAAAACGAAATCTTATTTCGTAATTACGAAATACATTTCGTTTTTACGAAATAAGATTTCGTTTTTACGAAATAACATTTCTTTTTTACGAAATAACATTTCGTTTTTACGAAATGTATTTCGTAATTACGAAATAAAAAAAAAGTATCACATGTCACTTCACGGGCACCGTATAAAACATTGGTGGGTCAAAGTTACAAAAATAATGAAAAATAATTTTTGTCCGTTTTTTTTTTTTAATGAAACTTGGTTAAATTGACCACTCGTTAGCAAATCAGTTTACTGTTGCTAAAAATAGAAAAAGTGAATCTACCATGTCCATGTGTTGTGGATAATGAAATCCCATCCGAGGGTTGAGATACGTCCCAAAAACGAAACCCTCGAGTGTGATTTCCTTATCCACAACTCAATGGACATGGTAGATATATTTATTTTCTCACTGTTTTAATCGTATTTTCAAACAGTAGGCCTAAGAAGAAATAAGGGTATGGGGATGAAAAAATGAAAATCAACTTTTTCTCGAAATTTTCTTCAAAACTTCTATAGATGGATAGAAAATAATCTAAGAAAATGAATACCAACAACGCTATGTTTATTTCAAAAATAAAATTTTTACAGTCATTTTTCGAATTTTATGAGATGTGCTGGCTATTTACAATTTACGTAAAAATAGTCCGGCAGCGATGAGAGATAAGCGGTGAAGGTAAAGTTACTTGTTCCCTAATGTGGATGAGTGAAACTTGTCAGAAGCGCTCCACCTCAAGCCACTTTAGTTGCGCAAAGGGAGCTGTTTTGTAATCTGTAATCATAATTTCTATCGAATTATTTATTCATCCTTAGTCTGTCTTTTCAAGTACTAGCAAATGAATGTTGTTGTTTTTTAGCTCACCTGGCACAAAGTGCCAGATAGAGCTATTAGGATCGCTTTCCGTACGGGGTCCGTCGTACGTCCGTCCACCATTTCCTTCAAACGACATCTCCTCTGAAACCACTGGGCCAATGTTGATGAAACTTTGCAGGGATGTTCCTTGCATGAAGCTCTGTTGAACCGTATATGTCCCGGAACGTATATATCACACGTGTGTGATATATTCGACCGTAAATATAACACGTGTTTAATGTGACATATTCGTTTGGTCATTTTTGACAGTTTACACCGAACGTATATGTCTTTTTCACACGTGTGATATATTCGGTCGAATTTTTCACACGCGTGATATATTCGGTCGAATTTTTCACACGCGTGATATATTCGGTCGAATCTTTCACACGTTTGATATATTCATTCTGGTCATTTTGACAGTTTACACCGAAACTTATTTGTGATACTTTAGTGTATAAAACTACTAATTATACTTTTGTAGGAAGTGGGTGGCAAGGCACTCGTCCCTGGGCCGTTTGCCGTTGTAACAATGTTTAGGAACCCCATAGAATAATAACCCCGGTCATTATTTTTGGAAGAATAGTGACCCCCCCCCCACCTCAGTGTGACCTTGACCTTAGACCTAGGGACCTGGTTCTTGCACAATACACTCTGTCTTATAATGGTATGAAAATCCTTCAGTACATCCTTCAGTACAATATCTCATTCTTCAATTTGACCTTTAACCTCAAACTGTGAACTTGACCGTAGACATAGGGATTTGTTCATCTGTATGACTCTTCGTCTCATTAAGGTAAACATTTATGCATTGTTACATCAATATCCTTTCAAGTATATAGAAGAAATGCTCCGGACAAAGTTATTCTTAATTCGGCAAATGACACTCCTTCTCATTGAGGTTAACATTTATGCCAAATATAAACACGATTGCTCCTTGCATGTCAAAGTTATGGTCCGGACAAAATCAGTCTGGACGGACGCACGGGCTCACAGACGCACGGATGCACATACACCGACTGCCAAATGCGGCGACTATGTCGAGCTCACCGCAAGTGGGCTCGACAAAAATGATCGAGGGTCATTACCATCTTACGGTTACTTTACATTGTTTCACCGGCCATCAAATATATCAAGTTTGATATATGTTTAATCTGTGATAAATGTATTGTGTTATACGGTAAAAAATGTATAGTGATGTTTTATAATCAATGCTGTTCTGAGATAATTTCCTGTTAATAATCACCACTCAAGGGCCACACGAACGCAGTCGATAACTTTCAAGAACACCCGATCGAAATTTGACCAAACATTATTTATACAAATTGAAGACATAATACAGACCACACCTCCGAATGGGAATGTCTAGTTCCCATACAATGTGTTGGGACCGATCGGATCGACTTGTATTGGTTGTGTTAAGCAGAATCTATGCGGCATAACTTAATCAACCATATTTGATTGTTTTAAATATGTTTGTTTTTTTCAAATTGATCAAAATGTGACGTATTCGTTCAAAATTTCGTTTTTATTTGCCTTTTTCTACATGTGAGATATTCGTTTTCCTGTCCTATAAAATTCGAAGTCAAACGTATACATCACATAATATGTGCCATATACGTTTCACGCAAAGACTATTTTCGACCGAATATATCACACGTGTGACATATGCGGTCGAATTTTTTTCTCGTGTGATATATACGTTCCGGGACATATACGGTTCAACAAAGCTCTATCAAAGTTGTTCAAAGAATTCTATTCCATGCAGATTTAAAAATCTTCTTCTCTGAAACCACAAGGCCTATTTGGCATGTAGCATTGTCTAGTAGACCTCTACCAAGATTGTTCAAATTATGACCCCCGGGTCAAAATTGACCCCGCGCGGGTGGTCACTTAGTTTTGCATAGGCTTATATAGGAAAAACTTGAAAAATCTTCTCTGAAACCACAAGGCCTAGAGCTATGATATTTAGCATGTAGCATTGTCTAGTGGACTTGTACCAAGATTGTTCAGATTATGAGCCCCGGGTCAAAATTGACCCCGTGCAGGTGGTCACTTAGTTTTGCATAGGATTATATAGGAAAAACTTTAAAAATCTTCTTCTCTGAAACCACAAGGCCTAGAGCTTAGATATTTAGCATGTGGCATTGTCTAGTGGACTTGTACCAACATTGTTCAAATTATGAGCCCCGGGTCAAAATTGACCCTGCCCGGGGGTCACTTGGTTTTACATAGGCTTAATATAGGAAAAAATTAAAAAGTCTTCTTCTCTGAAACCACAAGGCCTTGAGCTTAGATATTTAGCATGTGGCATTGTCTAGTGGACCTCTACCAAGATTGTTCAAATTATGAGCCCTGGGTCAAAATTGACCCCGCCCGTGGGTCACTTAGTTTTACATAGGCTCATATAAGAATAACTTTAAAAATCTTCTCTGAAACCACAAGGCCTAGAGCTGAGGTATTTAGCATGTAGCATTGTCTAGTGGACCTTTACCAAGATTGTTCAAATCATGACCCCCTGGTCAAAATTAACCCTTCCCGGGAGGGGAGAAAGTACTTGATTTCACATAGGCTTATATAGGGAAAACTTAAAAAAAACACATGGCCGACAGGCAGATAATAGATATTTGAAATGCTACTTAGCATTGTGTAGTGGACCTCTACGAATTATGTTAGAATCATGACCCCTTTTATTATAGCAAATGGTAGTCAGGTGAGCGATATAGGGCCATCATGGCCCTCTTGTTTAATTTAAGATACCACTGGATGTACTCGCATGGTATGCGGGACAGAGAATTAAGATTTGAATGAAGTCATTTGTTCATATGATATTTCGACAGGAGGCTAAACCTGGTATTACCTTTATAAGCAGGGTATTGTACTTTTTCAGCGAGAAGGTCCGGCACCTGGAAATTATGAGTCACACCGGTTAGTTCCACCTAAAGCCGCCATTTCATCGAGTTTTAGATCAAAAACGCCAAGATTTTCTAGCTCGCATACGGTAAGTCAAACATGGAACATATATTCCGATTTAAAGGTAAATGATGCGTCATAATCAATTTTATAATTGTGCTGACTCCTGTCAGACATTTTGGTTCCTGTAATATATTTGAGCTCAATTTTACCCGTAGTATGATAACTATCTCTTATTCAGTCTGTTCATGTCAAGCACGAATACCATCAACTACAGCCGTGAGGACTTAAGTGTGTTTTAGCGAAAGATATCATGTATCTATCTTAAAGCTACACGCTGTGTCTCCCTGTATCTCAGAGAACCACCTTTTGGACTTGTTCCGATTGACCCAGTTTTGTACTCCAACAAGTATATGCAAGTTTGCCACTGTGGAACTTCGAGTATTTACCAAGTTCAAAACACTTTTCACTAATGAAAAGGATTCATATGCCTTAATTTGATCAGTTCATACACTTCTTGAAACCAGTTAGTCCGTTTTCAGCAGTCACTTGGTCTAATTATTTTTCTGAAATTTTAGATATTACTAGACTAATGTCTTAGTTACTAGGTGAAGTACGCATTTTCACTCTTTAAGCAAAGACAGATCGAGGATCTGCTGGGCAAGTCACCATTCCAAGAAGGTGATGTTTACAAATACTAAGAATGTTTTAATATCCGGATATTTATTCAAATGGCAGTACTTATTTGGCTATCCGTTGACTCTCATAGTCTTTTATTTGTGGGCACACGTGTGACTTGATGAGTCTGTATAAACAGGATCTTCTATGCTTATATCTGTATGTATTTTAGAGTTTGATAATCCATATGACCAACGCCCCCAGAAGAGTTAAGTTTTTTAAGGTTCCGGGGGATAGTGCAAGATACAGGACGCGTCCCGTTCCAGAGACTCCGTCTGGTTCTTTAACATGCCCGGTGTACAGCACCAATAAATCGGACCTCGGGTCTAGGTCTCATCCGAAAGACCATTTGTTATGTTAATGGTGGAGCGTGGAGTCGAACCTGCGATCCCTGGCTTACAAATCCAGCGCGTTAACCACTGAACCACTGATCTGCTCCTATGCTTATATCTGGTTCAGTTCTCCCTTATGTATGGCAATGTGTACACTACTCGCTTCGCCCGCAGTTAGAAGTTGTCGAGTCCAACACAGACCTATACTATATACATTTTCTGCTGTAATGTCATTACTTCCTCGTTTATCACCACTAGGCTCTTTGCCTTAGACTTTCAGTGTAGGTGGTGCCATCTATGACTAGCTACCCTCTATGACACATATTTCCCCATTACAATAAAGTCACAACTTTCAAAGTTGAAGTATGATTAACACTTACTAAATTATCTATCAACAGTAACTGCGTATTCAATCCAAACTAAGCATGTTAAGCCAGATGGAGCAAGGTCATCATTTGGTCAACTCCAACTACATTCTTGAGGAATCTCCCACTGTAAATGACCCGTCGATCAAGAGAGCAGTATCATTCCTTCGGAATGATGTCGTTCAAATGAATTAACTGAAGACTTTCTTCTTTACACATGTATATGTTATTTATGTAGGAAGTAGATATTGACGTAGAAATATCTGCAAATATAATTACTGTATTACTCCTTGTTTTCACCGTCGGTGAAATCTTCCCTTGTGCACGTTTTAAAAAGCCATGCAATGTTTTCTTTGTATAAACTGAATCACGTCACATTTTGTGCATAATTATGTACATGAACTGAACGCAGTTTGTTTTCTAATAACTTAATGAAAATTTGAGACCTAAAAATAATTTTGATCCTCGGTTGTAGTTTTTTCACTATATGTAGCTAGGGTAACGGAAATCATTGTATATTTCACAGCATGGAACGGCAAGTATATTACGTGAACTTTATGTACATAATATAGCTCTAGAAATTGATAACCTTTTAAATAGCGGTTTAGATAATTGAATCTTTTATATTTCCCTTTTCTGTAGACTATTATACGGTGCCCGCGAAGTGACATGTGATACATTTTTGTTATTTCTTATATTTCGGAAAATCGAAATAAGATTTCGTGAAAACGAAATAAGATTTCGTGAAAACGAAATAACATTTCGTAAAAACGAAATAACATTTAGAAAAAAAACGAAATAGCATTTCGTAAAGACGAAATTACATAAAAAAAGAAATAAGATTGCTTTAAAACGAAATGAATTTCGTAAAAAGGACTGAATAAGATTTTGTAAAAAACAAATATTATTTCGTAATTATGAAATAAAAAAAGTATCAAATGTCACTTCACGGGCACCGTACTATTATATATATGAATATAAAAACCCGAATTTAAACAGAATTTAAGTTGTGCTCATGTGGTGCTCTCGTTAAGCTATACTCGTCTTCAGCGACTGGCGATCTAGCATTAACATTAAAAAATTAACCTCAATTAAACATGGCCACAAGATCTCCATCAAGTTCGATTAAGGACCGTACTCCAAATATGTTTATTCAAGATCATCATGGCACCTGTACAGGTCTTTTCAAGAAAAATGTATCTTGTTAATATTTGGAAACTACTGTTCTTTTTTGTAAGAAAATCGGAATTTTCTGGTTCATTACATGTATTTAATTGCTTTAGAGTAATATTTTCTCTAATATAAATGTTTTCTAACTAGCTTAAACTTATTAAATTAAACTAGATAATAATGTTACTGAAAGTTAATATTTGTAGTGAATTTTAATTTGTCGATTAATTAATTTAACCTTGTTGACACACTGTTTTTTTTTAAATCTACACTTATTTAGTTTAAGTGAATAAAACCGTTAAAATCCGCGAACATCTGTTACCATGTTTTGTGAAATAAATAGGGATGGGAACGAATACTAAAATCAATATTCGAATATTCGGTTTGGCATATTCGAATATATTCGAATATTCGTTTTGTGGTGTCCATGTATATTTTCTTAACACGACGGATACGCCACTACAGTATGTTTAGTATGACAGTGTTTACTTTAAAACGGTATATAAAGAAACAAATTATTAATTTGTGAAACACGCGAGGGAGCCATGTTAATTGATAGAGCGTACAGTAAATTTAATCGTTTAGCGAAGATCAAACTTAAAGTAAGGATGTTAAAAATAATTTCAAACATATTTATTAAAGGAAAATATTTGAGTTATTCGGAATGATTGGACAACGAAATAGTTATATCAGTTGAGTTAATACATGTATAAGCGTGATTGGTTATTCGTTTCCGTAAACATAACGTTGATCCTGGAACATTGTGAGATAAACAACTTTTAAAATTTGTTACATAAAACAGGCGACAATTAAAATGAACAAAAGATAAAAAGTCACCACAATAACACCTGATGCAAACTGCTAATCCGTAACGATGCCCCCCTGTCAATTATGCATTGCAAGTTTCGTGTTAATTGGGAAATTTTTGACACGCTCTAAACAAACAATACAGAACAAACGGTTTTATTCGGCATAATTAGCATTCTTTAGATTGCTACCTATTTAAAAAAAAAAATTACGAATATTCGAATTTGATTTTCGCATTCGAATATTCGGCCGATTTTCGAATATTCGAATATTCGTTCCCATCCCTAGAAATAATATATTTGAAGCACACGATAGATGTTGAGATCCGAGTTCTTGTTTTACCTATTTTAAAGTATTTTTCATTGTAATTTTTCGTTGACGCTATACATGAGTATACATATTGCATGCAGTTTTGGGATGCCCTTACCGTAACTAAAAACTTTTGGAGGTCAGTAGCGCTGTGCCTCGTGCATTCGCGGTTACATTAAAACTGAGTTATGGCCGCTGTTATTTTAAGAACTTAGAATTGTCAAATAGTTACTCTCAATATCTATGTATTGCTTACTAGTAATCAGGACAAAGATAGAATTGCAGGCAACCAAAGCTGTGCATTTATATAAAGTATTTCAACAGACAACAATTCAATACGTGTTTCCGGTTTTTGCAAAGGGATATTCTTGGTGTATTCAAGTTACTCCAATAAAAAAAGTGATTGAAACCCCGACTTTCACGCAACAAACAGCTATCATTGGACAAGCATAAACTTGTTGCTGAGTTATATTCTAATGTCTGTCTATGTAAAGCCGGTCTTTTATTTACATTTCAGAGAGTTCCTGGACCAGGAAGTTATGACAAAACGTTTCAAGCTCCACAGAGCGGTGTGTTACAGAAAATGGGACGACAACATGGGTTGTTCTTCTCAAGTGCATTTCAAGTCTGATTAAGGAATTTGTTCGACATTTGACCGCGTATATCCCGTGACTATTGTAAACTGATTTACACAAAGTTTGATATATTACACCATGTGCTAACGTGATGTTGTCACCTCCATTCTCTAAAGAGATTGTTCAGAAAGATTAAGAAAATAAGCAGTATTATGCTCTTACCCGAACACAGCGACATAACAGGGCTTATAAAAAGCACGCAATGAAACTTTGAAAATGAAAATCATATGTTATTACTCGTTCTCAGGTGTGCAACTTGTACCCATCGAATAGCAAGGAATGAATAGCTTGTGTTTTAGAAGCGAAGTTCAATCATGTTAAAGGAGCACGCTCGTATATGCTTGAACGACATTTTTGTTTGTTTTATGCTCAACTATACAAAACCCTTTTTTCAGATTTTGAATATTTACAATAGTTTGTGTTGCACAGTGATAACCATGTCATGGCACAGATGCACTCTACATCCAGTATTTAATTTTGTCTGTGATATATCTAAGTATTGTTTACAAACTAAAGATTTATTGTTTTGTACACTTTTATTTCTTTAGACCGTCTGTTCTCTCATCTTATATATACATTTATCTACCGTGACCTGTATCAGTATTATTTCAAACTATTCAAAATAAACATTGTTGTGAAATAAAACAGATTTAATTCTTCTCGTCTATTTGATAATTTGCTCGCCTGCAGTGTCGCTGTGTACAACCGAGAAGCGGTCGCCTACAACATATCACATGCACACACTAAATCGAGCGCCGAAAATAGATTGAATGTCAATGCCGTCTCGGCCTTGCATTACGAATCCTCCATTTCGATGAGTAAGGGGGGCTAGTGCAGTCGCATTTACGTCGCCGTCCCGTCACAGCTTGGTTCAAGTTTAACATAGACAGGTTGATATAATGATTTTCAAAATAAAGGTCACAGTGACCTTGATTTTTGATGGGGTTACCCTTAAAATCAATAGGAATAATTTACTTGTCCAACTCAGCCATCATGCAAGTTTGAGAATGTAAGGTGAATGGTTCTTGACTAATATCCCTCCAACCATTGTCAGTACAAAGGTCAAGATGACATTTATCTTAGACATAATATCATCAAAATCAATAATGTTCGTTAAATACCATCATATAAATTTTGAAGAATGTAGGATGAACAGCTCTTATATTATCGTTTAGAAATAATTGCTAAACTAGAACTTTTACTGAAGGTGATGAATACCGCCCGAACACCGTACTGACACTTTATGTAAAATTCATGTTACTCTTGGTGCTATTTATTGGACCATGCACAACTAGGCATGGTGCCTATCACTTCTGTGAAGTATCATTAAATTCTGACCATGTGTTTTGCTCCTGTGACCTTGACCTTTAGCCTAGTAATCCGAAACATGAACCATGCGCAACTTAGTATGGTGCTCGCTCATCACTTCTGTGAAGTATCATAAATTCTGCACAAGGACTTCGGAGATTTACAAGATTTTACTATCTCGAGCCCTTGTGACCTTGACCTTTGACCTAATAACCAAACAGATGGCCCGTGCACAACTAGACATGGTACATTTCAAGTCTGTGAAACATCAATAAATTCTGATCAAGGGTTTTGGAGATTAAGCGTCCGCAATATTGCGTCTACAGACGGACGCACAGACAGACAGACAAACAGACAAGCTGAATCTAGTATACATTGTACTCAAAATCAAAGTGGTAATTTTGTCGAAATTCTTATCCCGGTGAAGATTGAAGCATTTACGCTGAATTGTTCTGAGGTTTTGTGCAGAAATCTTTTTTTGGGACGATTGTCGGACGCCGTTCCAGAGGGAACAGAACAGAATTGAACAGAATAATGTACATGTACAACGAGTTCCTTCAAACACAGGCAACTCCGATATAAGAAATAGTTATAAGCGGAGTAATATCTACAGTATATTTGCCTTTGAAATCCCTAATATTCAATTGCATGTTCGCAGAAATGCAATTAATTACCGACCAATAATCCACATGCCACTAAAGTGCGGTGCACGACAATTCGTCGAAAGACACTCGATAGAATACGACATTAAACAGAAAGGACAGGTGGTAGAATGCGACATGTTAAAGAAAGAACAATTGATAGAAATGTTTTACTGTCGAATATTGTCGAAAACTTTCGACGAATGGTCGAAAACTCTGAGAATTGAAAACGAAAGAAGCGGGTACAAATGTATACCGGAAGTACTCTAGACGTTGAACTTGATTCATTACAAAATCAAAATTTAATCATTTATTTTAATCACCCCCCCCCCCCCATCAACAGTCACACTGTAGGTCACATGCACTTTTCTCAAAATCGTCTCAACCAAAGTTTATGATAGTTCACTACTAGTATTTGAAGTTATACGCCACACCCTTCAAGAGGTCGAGGATTGGTCTAGTTCCAAAGTCCTTCACAATTGTCAATAGCTTCTCGTTGGTTCTCTTATCCTGTAAACGACATAATGTACTTTTTTTTTTTTTTTCAGAATATTTTTATTTTATACATCCAATCATTAAAAATAGTGGCGAAAAATAGTGTCAATATGAAATCACGTAAGCTCTAACGATCCGGAAAACATATTTAGATATGCACTTAGAATAAATTATTCAAAATTGTAAAAGTATTGGCGGTTACCTTCTTCCTAAGTTCCTTTGGGGTTCCCCATTAATTACCTCTCTATCTGGGTCTCGGTATGAGCCTGTTCCCCCTTTAGACGGTCGAGGAAGACTAGACTTTGGATGGTGCTTGTCCACTATCGACTTAAATCGTCGGTGCCACCCTTCCAGATGGTTTTTGTCCTGGGTTCCCCGTCAAGAGTTCGCTGGTAAACGCTCCACAGAGCCGATCGTCTTTTTCACATTAAACACGATTACACATTACCTTTCATCGATGCGATGTCGCTGATAGCAAGGAACATTTGCTGATATATATCCCTGGTCTTGCGTGTCATATACAGTAAGCCAACGGCAACAACTGCCCCATTACAACCCATGTAAAGTTATAGTTGGTAAAAAATGTAGGCGCTACACTGAATGTCCCGTCCCCATCCAAATTGAACTGTTGCACAGGTACAGAGGCCTCTCGGTACAGAATATAACTATTCTATCATTCCCTTCACCACGATCGCATAACAAAACTGTTCTCCCCAGTATTAGCGCCACGTGTCCTCGATTCTGGTCTCGGATAAGGATTTCGGTACCGGGGGCAGACTTTCCTCCTTTTTCGCTGAATAGTACGTTTCATGGACGCCTCCTTTGGCCAGATCCCCGATATTCCGCTGGGAAATTGGTCATCACTCCTTGTTAGAAGCCTCGATGGGCATCGTCTGATGTCGAAGCGACTTCCTTTAGCCTTGCCTTGCCTTTTGCACTTCTATCAGTGGCTGGTCGGCCCATGGTATGCTCAGCCCCCCTTTCCTTTAAAACCTATTGTCAAATTGGTAATAAGCCTTCCTTTACGACCGTAACTCGCTTTCCAATATGTTTTCCCCGTTTTTGTGTCACTTTGTCCTTACTAAAAATAAAGCCATCTAACGTAATTCCTACCACCCCTAGTGTTCAATTTTCTACTTCAGACTGTGTATACTTGTATTTTACATAAATTAGCATTTTTTAACAGTTTTTAACCTTTATTTACTATTCGAGAACTGTGTTTACTGCAGTTAAATTGCTATGTGTAGAAGCGTGTTTCGTGTTTGTCTGTTGTAGTGTTTGTTTTGTTTTGTTCTAGCTTTTTTCCGAAATGTTTTTACTTAAAGGAACCAACAACTTTGACTTTCGTTACGTTTCTTCGATAGCGTATTGTGTTCCAAACGTAATCTGAATTTAAGATAGTTGTCACTGTTCACTTAGACCTAAAATTATCCGTACAGGGGCGTAGCTAGACCTATTTGTAATGTATGCACATATTTTGCTGGGGGCAGGGGGCCGTAGGACCTCCGGTTAGTCCAGGGCAAAGTCTTTGCCAGGGGCCCAGCGGGCCGAAGGTCCCTGGAAGCTTTGTGGTTTAAGCAATGACATGTTTTCGATCGCGTGCGTACATGAAATCCCAAGAGCTAGACTAAGTTCAATAAGTTTATCTGTGCTCAAACTTGGTGTAGTGTCTTTCTGAAAATAGACCTACGTCAGACTTGCATCCATGTTGGAGCATTGTTAGTTATCCTAACAGCTTGATATAATTATACTTGACCGTATGATCTTTCTACCTGAATTTGAGCTAGCTCGCCATAGTTGAGGAGCATAGCTAGACCAGAAAAGGCACCAGACGTCATATTTGATACCAAATGCTCTATCGGCCGTCGCTGTAGATACGGGCCTTGTAGGAGGAAGTACAAGGGACACGTAAATATTTTGATAAAGGTCCGTATTTGTGAGATTTACAGCTTTGAGAAAGATGGAAGGCTTATCATCGGTAAGAGACCACCTTGTCTTCCAACGGGTTACTTCCCGTCAGAACTCATTCCAATCAACCTGGACGTCATGACTGATTATCCGGCTCTATGTCTGCCATCAGGTTCTTAGTATATTAGCCATTGTGCCAGGAAGCGGTCATGCGCAGTTAGAAGGCACTCTCATTTAATATCGAAATAGCCTGCACCCGGAAAATATATTATAGTCAGCCCGGATAGCTCAATAGGTAGAGCACGAGACTTGTAATCTCGGGGTTGTGGGTTCGATTCCCAGGACTGACCAACTAAAATTACTAACAGTCTTTCGGATGAGACTTAAAAACCGAGGTCCCATGTATGGGTGAAAACCTGGCATGATAAAGAACCAGGGGTGTCTCTGGAATTGGGACGCTTTCTGTATCATGCACTATCCCCCGAAAACCTAAAATAACTAAACTCTTCTGGGGGCGTTGGTCATATGGGAAACCGATACCAACGATAAAACCCTAATATACCATACCATACCGGAAAATATACGATGAATACTTTTCACTAGAAGTATCATCCGGCAAGTGAAAAGGTCTGAATTGAATTTAGAATTTGAAATTAATATAGATCATGGACGAATAGATTAATCCAGTCTAGATGTAACAGTTTTAAACAATAAAATTTAAATTAAAAAAATGTATATCTCTGAAAATAATGTGGATTCACCTGCGTACCTGCGTATAGGTAGCTACGCGCCTGTCTTTTATCTAAATGTTGAGTGTTGTGTACCCTTGATCTGTGCAATTGCCTCCACCACCTACAGTCATGATGTTCAGTTATCTTCTCCCCACTAACTATCTAGCCAAACAGTGAAGCTTTAATTTAAGATTTTCGTATCGTATATTAGGGTTTTATCATTGGTACCGGTTTCCCACATGACCAACGCCCCCAGAAGAGGTTAGTTATTTTAGGTTTTTGGAGGATAGTGCAAGATACAGAAAGCGTCCCAGTTCCAGAGACACCCCCGGTTCTTTTAGCATGCCAGGTGTATAGCACCCATACATGGGACCTCGGTTGAAGTCTCGTCCGAACGACTGTTAGTAATTTTAGTTGGTCAGCCACGGGAAGATTTTCTGAACCACACAGCTGTTAAATACTGTAATGTTGATTGTAGTTAATTGTCACCTCTATTATCATAGTGAGTTATGCATGTGGCCAGAGTGCATGGATTAATCAATAAATCCACCTGGCACTCCATGGCAAGTTGTTGACAACAAAGTTGACTCAAAGTGGTATATTGTTCTGTTCAGGGATGATGCTGTTCGGTCACTTTGACATGTTGTCTTGTCCGGTAATGATGTTGTTCTGTCAAATTGTGTTGTTGTCTTGTTCAGGCAGTATGTCGTTCTGTCAAAGTGGTAGTTGTTATGTTCGGGGATGATGTTGTTCAGCCACATTGATATGTCGTCTTGTACAGGTAGGATTGTGTTGTCAAATCCGCATGTTGTTTTGTTGAGAGAGTCTGGTTAAGAGAGGATATTAGTCTGTCAAATCTGTATGTTGTCTTGTCAAGAAAGTCTGTTGGTCTGCCAAACCGGTATGTTGGCTTGTTCAGACAGGATGTCCGGTTCAGCGAAGATGTTGTTCTTTCAAACCGCTATGTTGTCCTGTTAGCCTCAACATTTCGACTGCAACACCGACCCATTTTACAAACTGACATGGCATATTGTCCGTCTTTACTGCGTGTATATAGCAAAAAGCCCTGGCCCTTAAAACAATAACACTCATATCTATGGAAGCTTTAAGTGGACACCGGAATGTTCACTTTATTTAGTCCATATACTTTTGTTTTACGTCTCCTTGTTGAAATACAACTTAACAAGTCGCCTAAATCATGTCCACTTGCTGTCTATTATTTCAACATGTCGGTCAAAGATTCGACAATATGTTTAGGGTTCCCTAATATCTACCTAATATCGCATTACTAGACATCAAGTCAACATGATTTAGACGACTTGTTTAGGTGTATGTAAACAAGTAGACGTGAAACAGGTGCACTTTCACTACATTAAGTGATCATTTCGGTGTCCACTTAAAAACACTCCATACATATCCGACAATATATCCTGCTGCAAACGCGCTACCATTGCTCTACGTGGGCTCCACGTTTTCTTCACAGACGATGTTGTTCTGTGAAACTAGTTTGTCGTCCTGTTCAGATGAGGTGTTGTTCTGTCAAACCTGTATGCTGTCTTGAACAGAGGGGATGTCGTTGTGTCAACACGACATGTTGTCTTGTTTAGAAACGATGTTGTTCTGTCAAACCTGCATGCTGTCTTGTTCATGACGTATGTTGTCCTGTTCAGATTAGTTGTTGTTCATGACGTATGTTGACCTGTTCAGAGTAGGTGTTGTTCATGACGTATATTGTCCTGTTCAGAGGAGGTGTTGTTCATGACGTATATTGTCCTGTTCAGAGGAAGTGTTGTTCATGACGTATATTGTCCTGTTTAGATTAGTTGTTGTTCATGACGTATATTGTCCTGTTCAGAGGAGGTGTTGTTCATGACGTATGTTGTCCTGTTTAGAGGAGGTGTTGTTCATGACGTATATTGTCCTGTTCAGAGGGGCTGTTGTTCATGACGTATATTGTCCTGTTCATATTAGTTGTTGTTCATGACGTATATTGTCCTGTTCAGAGGAGGTGTTGTTCATGACGTATATTGTCCTGTTCAGAGGAGGTGTTGTTCATGACGTATGTTGTCCTGTTCAGAGGAGGTGTTGTTCATGACGTATATTGTCCTGTTCAGAGGAGGTGTTGTTCATGACGTATATTGTCCTGTTCAGATTAGTTGTTGTTCATGACGTTTATTGTCCTGTTCAGAGGAGGTGTTGTTCATGACGTATATTGTCCTGTTCAGAGGAGGTGTTGTTCATAACGTATGTTGTCCTGTTCAGAGGAGGTGTTGTTCATGACGTATATTGTCCTGTTCAGAGGTGGTAATGCTCTGTCAAGCATTTAAGCTGTTTTGTTCAAAGACAGTGTTCTCATGTCAAACTAGCATATTGTTTTGTTCAGAGACAATGCTTTTATGTCAAACGGGTATGTTGTCTTGTTTGCAGAGGTTGTTGCTTTATGAAACCTTTATGTTGTCCTGTTCAGAGGATGTGTTTTCTGTCAAATCGTTATGTTGTCTAATTCTGGTCTGTACAAGACATCATGCTGGTTTGACAAAATAACATCCTCTCTGAACAAGACAACATTTCGGTCTGACAGAACAACATCCTTTATGAACAAAATGATAATCTTTCTTTACAGTATATTATTTCCATTATCAATATGAGACAGTCGGGGCGTTCCATAGATTTTGGTATTGGATTCGTTGTTTCTGTGTCACTCGGTTGATGGGTTACGCATTTAAAGAACTTGAAGAATACGAATAGATTCCAATAGATTGTAAATGTACCTATGAACAATTAACCGATAATTGATACCTAAAAAAAAAGAAAACAGAAACAAAATAATTTAGATTTTGTCAAATACTAGTTGCATTTAATTTATTTTCTCAATTTCATAAATGACATCGCCGAGTATTGTTGAGAGGAGTATATCAAGTTCTATAACGTTCCCGGAGATAACCTAGTGTCGTCCTGGCATTGTGCAAAAGCAATTTTGCGTCGCCAATGAAGATAACACCAAACACAACTGTCAGAACAAAAGCTCCCAGTAAGCCTATACTTTTACTAGAAAGGCGCATGTCGGTAGCACTCGATAACTTCCGTTTGGAAAAGGAGGTCATAGCCTTGTGAATTCTCAGATCATTTAGCATTTCTGCCAGCACCGCGTCTTCCATTATTTTTGATACTGACCCGAAGCACTCACAAGGACAAAGGCATGTGGAAATGGGAGTTTTTGTTGTGTTCAAGATCTCTGACGAGTTGTTTGAGATCGATTCAGTGTTATACTCAGTAGTACTTTCAAAATCCGACGACGATGTAATATCTGTAGGCATGTAAGTCATGTCGGTATGGGCCTCTTTGTGCTCTGCAAGAAAAAATGTTACCCAAAATTTGTATTATATTGTGAATACATGTTTAAAACAAGAGCTGTCAGTAGAACAGCATTTTGACAGTAAAAAACCAAGGATGTGTAAACGAGGGCCACAAGCAGCAAGATGTTAAGTCAAGATATATCAAACCTAATAGTTTGATATCCATGAATACTACAGCAAAGTTTTAAATCAATAAGTCAAGTGATTAATGATATATGTGCATGACAGTGCCAGTTACACACAAGACTTTAAGTAGGAATTTCTAAGTACAAGTCAAGAAACATTTTCACAGGGTTATCTTCTCTTTCTAACAGACAGGTGTCATAATGGTACATAAGTACTCCAACTTTCAAAGTAATATCTCAAATGGAAAAGTCAAGAAGAAGTCAAGAATGAAAATTTTGAAATTTGAATGAAAAGTCGAAAAAGGCCATAATTCAAATGACATCCTTGATATAGTTACCTTCTCCTGTCTGTGTTTGGGAATCAAGATGGTAAACAAGTATTTTAACTTTAAAAGTAATATCTCAAACAAAACAGTTTAGTCAAAAAGTGGAGTGGGACGAAAAACTTCTTCAACTTATTCAAGTCGATTAAGGGCCTTAATTTAAAAAAATCATTGACAGAGTTACCTTCTCTTGCCTACAGATGAGGGTAATGATGTTTACAAGCACTCAAAGTTTCAAAGCAATATCTCAAAGGGTTAAGACAATAAGTGGATTTTACCCATATTCAATAAATTTTCTAAGCCAAAAAGGGGCATAATTCTGTACAAAACATTGACAGAGTTATGTACTCTTGTCTGTTGATGGAGGTAAAAAAGCGCCATAATTCTGACAATAACCTTGACAGAGTTATGTACTTTTGTCTGTAGATGTAGGTTGTGATGGTGAATAAGTATGGTAAGTTTCAAAGCCATACCTGTAATAGTTTTGAAATAAAGTGGGGTAGTATGAAAAACTTATCCAAGGGTGTGACACCAACGCCGAGGCAAGTAGGATAGCTCTTCTTTTCTTCGAAAAGTTGAGCTTATGACTTCAAATATACCAGAATGTTTTTTCGGTTGTTTTTTGTTTTTTGTTTTTGAAAGACAATTAAACCAAAATTTAAACTGTTTAGTGAATGTACATCTTATTATTGGAAGCGTTTCCCTTCGGCGCCCCGATTATGATAAGCCTTCGCGCGCTCCTAAACATATCACTTGCTCGCTACAGTTTGTAGGTAAGAAACCTCGCGTGAACATGCCACATGCTAGGCCCGTAGGATATTGTAGACTATGATCAACTTGAAGAATTTGAAAAAAAGAAAGGAAAAAATGTAGGCATAGAAGTTTAGAATTTTCCCCTCCCCTCACCCTTCAAGAAATGTGATTTTCTTGACTCCATTACTCATATGAGGGGAAGAAGGGAACACTTCTAATATTGTTCTGTGTATATAGAAACTACTACCATAGCAAACACTCATTGTGGAAGTCTTGAATGTTAAGTTGTATACAAGTCTTTAAAGTAAGCATTTTAGAATTATTTTCATCGCTGGTTATTGAACATATGTTTGATAGTAAAGACACACTAAAGAATAGAATGACAAAAAATAACTCGGATGAAAATTACACGAACACATGAATACCACTACGTGACTGAAAAAAAAAGTTGAAAAAATAGCCGTTTCGTACTTTGCGTGTGCATATACAGAAAAATAACCAAATTTGCAAGGTTTGAAATTGTGGAGGAGATACATGAGTATGAAAGAACATTTCGCTAAAAATACGAGAGAAACTTGCAAGCAAATCGACGCCAAAAAACCAGTATGTTATAGAAGTTTCCTTCATGCAGGTATGATGATTTAAAACTTACCATTTTTCTCGAAGTTAAAAGAACAGTTTCCAACTAAGGTCTTGTTGTATATTAGGGTAAATTCTTCAATTAGGTCCCCATCCTTGTAGAAATCAATAGGACTTTCCAGGTAATGCCATGTATTGTTTGGAGAACTTTGTTTCAAGACTGCTTCTTTTGGCTTTATTGGTAAAGAAAAGAAGATATACCTTTTATGTCAGTTGATAAAACAAATGACCACTAGATGGTCACAAATTAATTGGGATTTCACACAAATTTAACCCTTACGACTCTATCACTCGAGTAAGGAGTCGGTTTAGTAATTGCAATACATACTCACATGCTTCGTAAAAAACAACTAGACCCAATCCCCACAAGAAACGGTTTTCCCCATTTCGTTACAGCACAGTCACGAGAGAGGGTGCGCGGTGGTCGAGTTGTTAACGCGCTGGACTACCAATCTGGAAACTGGAAATTTCAGAAACATTTTTCGGAGATACCAATCCAGCTAGAGATTAAACGGTTAAAGATGTCTTGCGTGTATTGGTGTTATACGCCGGACACGTAAAAGGACCAATACTCAGTGTCATTGTAACTTCAGACTGTGTGTCAAACTGTGTGACCGTGCTTCATACAGTGATAAGTCAGGCTCAGCGAAGGAGACACATGTTTCATCACAGAATGTAAAGAGGATTTTATCAAAGCTGGTGTGAAGGATTGTGTCGTGGAGGAAGGCGAAAAGTTTTAGGATGACAATATACCGTAAGCAGACTCTGATTAACTTGATGGCTTTAGCACGACATAACATCAATTTGCAAGGAGAAAAAGACTGTGGAAGTCTTTGTGTATGTGGTATGGGAAGATGATCCGCTTAAATTTTTGTTTCAGAGAGTGTTGTTAATGCTGAAAGCGATGATGAACCTGTCGATAGGACATCATATGTTACTACATGTAAATGTATGTTTAACTTTAATTGTACTGAAGAATAGGTAAAATCTTTCCGAACTGTAAAACACCTAGATAAACCATACAATGGCAAAAGAATAAAATCACGTAACAAACACTGGACGACAAATGTATTAACATCTTGTTCTAGCTTTCAGTGACTGACCATTTAGCACCTGCCCTGACCGAACTAGGAAACACGCTGACCCAAATACCAGTCGGTGACTAACTACTTTATAATACCTAAAGTGACCAAAGTGCGAACACTCTAAACAATAATACCGTGATTAAAGCAATTTCATTATACAACCGATAAATTTGAAATAAAATAAAAGTACATACAGCCTCCAAAAACGCCGATGAGTTAAGTGTCACATTCAAACTAAAGAAAGTAATTGGAGAAACCAGTCGCTTCGTACAGGAGAAACGCTGAGCCAACATATTTTCTGTAGGTTTGCTGGTCGCCATGTTGATCGCATGATTGTTTCTCCACCAGTGCATTCCATGACACGTGGCACTAAACAAGTAAAATCAACAGATGTAAATAAAATTGTATTTGTTTTCTTTCTATCGGATCAGTGCTAGTTTTTCAGGAACATTAGAATTAAGTTACGGGGAAGAGTTTACCTAGTAACCATTTTAACTGGATTGAACACGATTTAAAATCTCTAATCAAATGACAACATTTTCGTAGTAAGCTGAGCTCGAGCCAATACACTTTCATAACAACATCATCACTAGATACTACGGAGACGTATTGCCCTTTAACCAAAATAAGGAACATGTTTTAACTACTGGTATGTGAAAATTTAAGAAATCACCAGAGCTTATATTATTTAGGTTAACATTTTGACCTTTGAAGATTGAACGCGCCTTTACTGAACCTTAGCAACACAACTATTTCATTGCCATCCATTGTTGTCGTAGAATCTGCATGTCTTAACAAACATGGTATACTGGGAAGGAAAAATTCGATCTATTTCAATTTTAATCGGTTGTTTATCATTTTTAATTTCTATATATTGTAATTTGTGACGTGGACTGAGAGAATGGGTCCATATAAGCATTAATCATTATTGCGCAAATGTAAAATGACAAATAACCAATTCTCACCAAACTTAGACTAGGCATAACCATTTAAAGAATGATGTTTATTGGAAATGGCATTCACAAATATGCATGAAAATGATTCTATCATGTCTTTATCATAACGCATATTACCATACCAACCACTAATTCTGTCACATTCGAAAAAGTGAAAATTAGGGCACGGTCAATCAAAATGAGGATTTATTGAAAAGTTGAGAAATGACAACAAAATTAAAACAAGCGAAATACTGAACAATAAATTATGTGTTATCAGCTTAAATTTCAAGAAAAAATACCTCCATATGAATATGTAACAAGGTAATCTACAACGTCAAATAAATTGACGTTAAAATTACTGTTTGACGTCACAAACGTCATTATGAAGAATAACAATGTATGTTATCTGAAAACAAGCATAACTTTAAAAGTAGTTGGTAGATTTACTTGAAATTTTCAATTCATAGTCAACAGACTTCACACTTTTAGAAAACATGTAAAACAAAATGTGTGATTTTTACTCATCTGGACCCATTTTCACAGTCACAGTCACATTTGTGAAAATGTTCTAGTAAAATTTATAAATCGTATTTCATCATTTTTCCGACACATTTCGCTTTTATTACATGAACATGAATTTGCCCCACAGGCCCCTGTGTTTCCAAAGACATGTATACATGAGTTGTGGTAAAAGATCGATTTTCTTGCGTTGTACTGGCAATTTAATATTTTCTTGACTTTATTTTAAAAAAAAGTTAATAATCAAATTGTATAAAATACGTGCCTTACCATTTTTACGACAGAGGAATGAATCAAACCAACACAAAAAATCTACAAGAAAACAGAACCTAGAATGTATATATACTTACATGTACATTAGCACTCCATAAAATGCGACTCTGAAAATTGCACGTTGAACGGACATCTTCGATCGAAACTTAGGTGAATACTGAAAAAGAAAAAAATGAATGTAAAGCTGAGTTAATACTGTTCATAAAAGATTTAATCCCTTAAATATCCGGAAAATTGAATGTCTCATTTGTCTGTTCCAATGTCTTCAGATTAACAGATCGATATTGTTAGCTTCTCAGTTTTCTTGGACTTCCTTATCATAGAAGCTCGCTGTCGAGATTGTGCTTAGATATACTGGAAAAGGTACACTTTTTACATTTTTTACCCCTTCATATATGATGTATGGGGATTTAGGGGTAATTTTCATTTCCATCCGCATTAAAATAGGTTATTATCTTACAGGGAAAGACTCATTTAAAATATCGAGAGTGGAAAAACAATTAAATATGAATCAAGAATTTACAAGCTCATATATGAACGACATTAACAAAATATCATTCAATCACAATGCAGTGGTTAGATAATGTAAAATACAACTTGAATGTGTAGTAGTGGGTACTAGTATTCCGGAATATAGTACAGCCAAAGTTTTAGCAAATGGCTTATTAAAGTCTTCTTTCCAACAGCTTAGTTAAATATATATCTAATCAAAACCGGTTTTCACTAATAAATAGCACTTCTGCAACCAACATATAAAAATATTATAAAACTGACTTTTCACATACTAGTAGCCCATTTATCAACAAACTAACACACCATCTTTGTCAAACATTAGCACGATTTATGACAAGAAAGCACAAACTACCTAAAGAAACTGGCATATGAGAAACATACCACAAAATGAAAGAAAATGCATTAATTGTCACGAAACAGGAGATGAATATCAGTCATACGATTGTGGCTTCACTTTTTTCACTTACAACGCAGTTCCAATTTCATGTTAGCTATATTTGTAAAAAATAAAACGTATGGTGTAAATTTCAAAAGTTATGGCAAATTAAACAGAGTTTCCGCTTTTTCTGAAGCTATCGTGATTTGCGCGAAAGGACGTTACTCCTGGCCAATATCATGGCGGGTGCCACTCCTTCTCTTGTCCGGTCTCTGACTAAAGCGCTTTGCCAGAGTGCTACCGTGAGAACTTAAATACCTCGGCTTAGCTAATTATGTCTCCCCCACCTCGGGGGGAGACATATTGTTTTTGCCCTGTCCGTCAGTCCGTCCGTCCGTCAGTCCGTCAGTCCGTCCGTCCATTCTTCGTTTCCGGACGATAACTAGAGTTCCTTTTGACCTACAGCTCTCAAACTTCATAGGATGAATGGTCTTATTGAGCAGATGATCCCTATTGTTTTTGGGGTCAGTAGTTCAAAGGTCAAGGTCACGTGACCGTTGGTCAATTTCTCGTTTCCGGATGATAACTAGAGTTCCTTTTGACCTACGCCCTCAAACTTCATAGGATGATTGGTCTTATAGAGCTGATGATCCCTATTGTTTTTGGGGTCAGTAGGTCAAAGGTCAAGTCACACTGACCGTTGGTCAATTTCTCGTTTCCGGATGATAACTAGAGTTCCTTTAGACCTACAGACCTCAAACTTCATAGGATGATTGGTCTTATAGGCAGATGATCCCTATTGTTTTTGGGGTCGTAGGTCAAAGGTCAAGGTCACAGTGACCGTTGGTCAATTTCTCATTTCCGGATGATAACTAGAGTTCCTTTTGACCTACAACCCTCAAACTGGGGAGTCCGTCAGTCCGTCCGTCCATTCTTCGTTTCCGGACGATAACTAGAGTTCCTTTTGACCTACGCTCTCAAACTTCATAGGATGAATGGTCTTATTGAGCAGATGATCCCTATTGTTTTTGGGGTCAGTAGTTCAAAGGTCAAGGTCCAGTGACCGTTGGTCAATTTCTCGTTTCCGGATGATACTAGAGTTCCTTTTGACCTACAGCCCTCAAACTTCATAGGATGATTGGTCTTATGAGCTGATGATCCCTATTGTTTTTGGGGTCAGTAGGTCAAAGGTCAAGGTCATACTGACCGTTTGTCATTTCTCGTTTCCGGATGATAACTAGAGTTCCTTTAGACCTACAGACCTCAAACTTCATAGGATGATTGGTCTTTTGAGCAGATGATCCCTATTTTTTTGGGGTCGTGTTCAAGGTCAGGTCACGTGACCGTTGGTCATTTCTCGTTATAATTTGGGGTCACTATCAAGGTCAAGGTCTGGGGGCATTTTTTAAAATGTTTATGTCTGCTCTGCGCATACCTGGAACAAGACAATGTATACCTATTAATATTCGTTTCTGTCTGTCGAAATTCATTTAAAATCATCGAAAACGCATTTATTGATGAAATAAAACAAAACTATATAGAACCGTATACTATAATATGTTATTTGATGATTTCCAGTGAAATACTGAAATATATCAGTGAAATAAAATTGATATTTCACTGTACATGTAATATCAAAATTTTCATCCCGGATTCACGGTCAAAAAGTATACCTAGCATAACGAATACGCTCGTAAAACTATCACTTGGTGCCCGCTCGGTGATATATAACGTGATATTACATTGAAACCAACAATTATCCTCAATATTTTTACTTTATAAAGTAAGGTTAAAATTAGTTTCTATAATGTTAGAATGTACAGTCAAACCTTTAAACGAGTGTCACTCAGTAAGCGGTCATGTCAGATGTTTCGTTTTTAAAGTTACAGATTGACTTCATCACACCCTTGAAGAAGCTGTACAGTGAAGCTCCTTCTCCAAAGAAGGTCAAAACCCAGGAATCAGCTGATGTAGGACTTGCAGCTGGTTTACAGGACACACCAATGGGGAACATAATATATCTGTATCGCTAACATTTGTATCGATTCATAAAACAACTTACTTCAACACCGATCACTACTACTGCAAAACTATGAACAAAATATGGCGAAATAAATGCATTTCAATTATGAAGAAGAGAAAAAATACTTTTATTCAATAACGCCGTAAAAATGAATAACTTGAAGGACTCAAAGTTTTTATGGAATAATGTAAAAGAAATTTCTGATAAAAATCAATCCGCACCAACAATGCCAAATACTTTAAAGATAAGGAAAGAAATCATTGAAGGGAAGCAGAATGTTGCTGATGCTTTGAATACACATTTTGGCAATGTAGCCAAGCTGATAAATAAAACAGAATTCAATTATCAAGACTTTAACACATTGAAAAATTATCTTGACATAAAGTTACAACACAATTAATTTAATTTAGGTTTCATTTCTACATACGAAGTCAGTATTCTTATTGACAAATTAGACACAAACGAAACATGTGTTCTAGACAGAATAGGGTCGAACATTTTAAAAATCTGCAAATACCACCTATAGTCCAAGAGCCAAGGGCCTTTTATTTACAATTCGCGCTCAAAAGCGAAAAAAGTCTTAACTGAAATCACAATTTCTACTGATTACAAAAACCGATTTCTTACAAAGATTCTCTGTGACACGGCTTGAAAATTCAAGATGGCCGACAAGATGGCCGCCGAAAATTTTAAACTTACAGCCGTAAAAATCAAAGCATATTCTGAGATCCTTGTGCAGCCGGTTGAAACAAATTTTCAATAAACTGAACAGAAATATATAATAATTGACAAAAATAGTACATTTTATGTGATTGTTACCGCTATTTTGGAAATAGTGCAAAACAAATCCCCAAAAATGTTCTAAAAATCAGTGTCACGTTTTAAACAGATTACCTGTCAAGTGCCACAGATCTCAAGAAATCCACCAACTTGTGTCACAAACTTTCTAGGACAGTAAAACAATTATTAAACAAGATAATGCTGCCACAAAATAGTATCTTGCTTGGTATTGTAGACACAAATTTTCTGTAAAAGTGGGTGGGGTAAATGAACCCATGAAAATGAATTATAAACAAAGGTAAATCTTTTATAAATTCTGAGCATTGTTAACTCTTAAGTGCACGTTCTGGCAAAGAATTTATATAATAATGTAGTATTTAAGGAAATACAGGTTACTTTTATTTATTTTTGATGTCCTTAAGTTTAATTGATTCGTTTGTATTTCCAACTTTATGAGTAAAAAAGCCGTTTCTTTAGCCTAATATCTGTTTGACATGGATTAAAATAATTAAATCGAGTCTTTTATTGACACATGTTGTCCCTGAAAATAAATGTGATAGACTTTCCTGTCTTTATATAAAAGGGTAATGCCTTAAAGGTGGGTGGGGTAGACAAAGGCCTAAAAATATATGTAATAATAATAATAATAATAATAAAATCTTTATTTCACGAAGGTAGCACAAATAGACATTTATACAAATTTGTATATACATCACAATTTCATTGTGACCTTCCATAAATAACAAACGTTTATACACATTCACAAAATTGCACACATGCAGGTACAAACACTTTCAACACAAAATCCATACAAATTATAATTGACAGACACTCAGAAAAATAGCATCATAGCAAAATAGAATATATTTACAAATTAACCTCATTACAAACTAAATGCGTTACTTGTTATTAGTTTTGATTATGTAACAAATATAATTTATAATTCTTTTTGAACAACGTTACAGATTTAGAGTGACGAATATGCACAGGAATGTTATTCCAAATGTGTACTGCAGCATATGAAAATGACGATTTTAATATATTTGTTTTATGTTTTGGTAAAGACAGGTTATTGTAATTAATAGATCTAAGATTGTAGACTTCATTGCTGGAAAAGGTTAACAAGTTACATATATATATTGGCACTAGTTTTTTTGTAGTCTTATAAACAACAAGCGCAATGTGATATTTAATTCTATTCGAATATCTAAGCATGTATGGCTCTCTTATGTGCCAGTTTTGTCCGTTTCTTAATATAACGCGTTTTATTCTATCCTGTAATTTACTTAATCTATTTGTGATACTGGATTTATTACTCCAAACAACAGCACAGTAATCCATGACAGGTAAAATGTATGATTGGTAGAACATAAATTTCATTTCATCAGGAAGATAATAGTTAATTGTTCTGAAAAGGGCAAGTTTTGAATTTATAATAGCGATCACTTTATTCACCTGTTGTTTCCATGACAGTCTGTTGTCAACATAAACACCAAAGACTTTTTGTACAGTGACATTTTCAATAGGTGTATTTTCAATTGTAAGGTGTAATTTAGGATCTTGATATTTTAGCAACTTTTGTTTGGAACAGGAAGATATAATCATACATTTAGTTTTAACTGGATTAAAGGTCCATTACTAACACCAAATCAAATTTTCTTTTAAATCTAGAATTGTAACAGGGAAATACAGTTTGAAACTGGCTTTTAAAACTTTACAAGAGCCGTGGAGTATTTCACTGTTTGAAATACTGCTGCAGAAAAACAAGTCAATGTTTGTGCATTTCCTTAGATTGACCTGGGTGGTCTTTTTGTCCTACTTTCGCTTTCTTGAATGTTGTAAAACAGTCAGACATATACTTTGCATATCATTGGAAGTAAAGTTCTTCAATTATAATTAAAAATAGGCATGCTAATTTATGTGCAACCTATTAACAGCCTCTCTCTGGGAGATTTCTGGAAAATGACACAGGAAAACCTACTTTCGTTTTTGAAAAGGCAAAATATAATTTATTCATTCTTTTGTTAAACTCAAATTTTCAACACAATATGGTCACATTCAATGCAGTATGTCATATTATTTCTTCTGAGAAGACCCCTTTCAAGATTCCAGATTTAAAAGAAAATTTGATATGGTGTAGTGGACCTTTAAGTGCCATGTTATTTTTCAAACACCAGCTTTTTATAGAATCAACATTTAAACATGTGTTTATGTAATGAGTCAAACTCAAGGGCTGGTTTAATGTTTATATTAGGTTTTGTGTTATGTTTTTGCATAAATGATGCAAGTGATTTTGGTATTCACGTATTTGCTTAGTTTTTAATACAACATTTGTGTAAAAATTCTGCAAAGATATATCGTTTTACAATGTAGTGTTATAGACGAAGAGATTCAACCTTACAAGTATTTGCATTTTTTGGTCTGTACTACTTAACTACATCAGTATTTGAAAAGAGATTTAACCAACACTAATATCAAAGGTTATTTTGTCTTAAGCAACTACCTATCTCCTCTTCTTCTTCCTGTTTCTACTCTGAGTAACCACTGCTTTGTCAATACATGTAGTTCACTATAGAGTCATCTTCAACAAAATCGTTTTTCAATAAACATCGCTGCAGTTATCAGAAGGCAAACAACGGAATGTGGTAGTTGGTAACCTTCGAACCAAATTACTTTGTACGAGACCTCATGTAGTGACCAACCATATTCCTCGGATAACAACAGGACTTTGCCCTCTTTCAAACACGGACAACAATGTTCGATCTCTATTTGTTTTCTGTGCATGGCGGCATCGCAAAGTTGTGTAGATGCTTTGCTAGACAACTTAACTAAGTACAGGTGGCTTTCAATCACATTAATCTGTTCTGATTTGCCGCACAAACGCCACACAAATAACTCAATACTTTGAGGGGTACAGGCTATAACATCTTTAAGATAACCTAATTCACTGAACGCTGTTTTGGAGCTATATATATTTGCTTTTCATACTGCCATCGTAAAAAAACATCTCAAATAATGATTATAATGTATATATCTATAAGTTCTATTCATCAATGAAGCAGACATGCGAACTTACGTATGGGTTGATTTTGACCTGTACATTCGAATATCCAATATCCCCCGAATGTACATGGCAAAATGTATATTGGACATTCAGATTTTCTTTCGCTATATCGTCGTTCTACCACGAAATGGAATCAAAAACCTAACAGAAACTGATTATAATGTATATGTCTATAACTTCTATTCATCAAAGTTGCGACATGCGAACTTCCGTATGGGTTGATTTTGACCTGTACATTCGAATATCCAATATCCGTCGAATGTACATGGCAAAATGTTTTTGATTCAATTTCGTGGTAATACGACGGTTTAGCGATGGAAAATCTAAATGTCCAATGTACATTACATAAGTAAATATTTTTAAAAATGATCCATTCTTTCAGTGCCCATATCTAGGTAGGGTGACTACCAATGGACCAGTTGGAAGATAAGGGTTACTGGCTCTTAAATTTGGCCCTGTAATTGAACAAAACGCCCCCATTTACAGCTTGTCCCTTTCATCTAAGTTGACCGTCTGTCCGTCGTCAACATTTAGACTCGTTAGCACTCTAGAGATCAAATTTCCTGTGTGTTCTTGACCAAACTTGCACCAAAGATGTAAGGCCAAAATATATGGGACGTGTTTGATACTGGGTCACATGGAATCAATAACTAGGTCATCTGGTTGTAAAGGGAAACCGTCTAAAACTCTGGAGACCACATCTAACTACCAATCATCATCAAACTTAGTCAGAATGTTTGTCTATGTTAGGTCACCAGGTAAACTTTGTTGACACTTTATAAACCACATATTCTACCCAATCATTATGAAAGTTGTTCAGAATGTTTGTCTATGTTAGGTCACCAGGTAAACTTTGTTGACACTTTATAAACCACATATTCTACCCAATCATTATGAAAGTTGTTCAGAATGTTTGTCTATGTTAGGTCACCAGGTAAACTTTGTTGACACTTTATAAACCACATATTCTACCCAATCATTATGAAAGTTGTTCAGAATGTTTGTCTATGTTAGGTCACCAGGTAAACTTTGTTGACACTTTATAAACCACATATTCTACCCAATCATTATGAAAGTTGTTCAGAATGTTTGTCTTGATAAACTCTAGGTCGGGTATGAAACTGAGTCACCGTGTCAAATAGAAGAGAAACTTGTATACAGTCTAGAAGTCACATTTCTACCCAAAAATCACGAGAGTTGGCCGGAATATTTGTCTTGGTCAACTCTAGGTTGAGTTTGAAACTGGGACACATGGTCTAAAACTAGGCCACCAGGTCAAATAACAGAAAAACTTTGTCCACACTTAGGTTTGTTAACTATCTGGAGGTGATATGCAATCTGTGCCAAGCCTGCACTAAAATTGAATGGCCATAATATCCCGGATGAGTTCGATACTGGGTCAAGAACTACGTTACCAAGTCAAATGAAAGAAAACATTCTTAACACTTGAGTCCCAATCATCATAAAATTAGGCAGAATTTTTGTCTCTATTATATCTAGGCCAACACCTGCTTTTGAATTTCCGTTTTGGACATGAATTGTGAAGCCTCTGAGTATTTGGATATCAATGATTAAATATTTATGATGTAGGTAAAAATCTAGCATTTACATGAAAAATACGGGAACTGCTGTTGTACGGGTACTACTTGCCACCCATGTGAAATACTGTGTGCACTGGTGGTTAGTTTAGTTTATACTGATTTATTTTAGCTCGATTGTGAAGAAAGCTTGTAGCTTATCGAGTCACTCTCGAGTCCGCTTCCTGGAAAAACCAGTTCTGATGTCATTTGAGGAGGTACGGTCGTGACCCCCAGTGGGGCTCGAACCCGCAACCTCCGGGAATCGCTGGTGGTTCGTAAATGTGCATTCTGGAAAATATTTGGCGGATGGCTGGCACATGACCAGCTAAAGTTTATCATAAGCGCTACATATCAATGTAGTTTATATTGTGTAGAGCTTTTACGACATATCATAATATATTACTCGATACTGAACCAATCAAATTTAAGAGTAAATTGATGATGGACAAAGTGTGGCATGTGATTGACAGCATTCACAATTTTGAGCCACCAGTGATTTGGGTATCGCCCCATAATGTTGGAATGCAGCGTTTACAATTTAGTAAGAGGTTAAATATCATTAGTTGTAAATGACATGGCGGCAAGAAATAAGTTTAGGCATGGTATTGCATAAAACAGAATTTGTTTTTATCTCCTCTTTACCTTTCAAGTTTTCTTCCATATGCTGTTAACAGTTAGGCACATGTTCTATCCTTAGTCAGAAGATTTAATTTCTGAAAACAACTGAGCACAACCATTACGCCTTTTTTATGTGTGCATCAAAGTTTCGTCTTGTTATCATTTTGAGGTATCACACAGCAGTTTGATGTTGAACAACATATTTGGCCTGGGGACTGAAAGTCCCCAAGGCCTAAGTTAGTATACCACATTTCAAACCCTGCAAGAATTTTAGCCGTGCTATGTGCGAATAACAACTGTAAACATGCGCTATGCGAAAGTAGTGCAAGACAGACCAGATCAATCTTCTGTTTGAATGCCGCATATGATAAGAACCTGTTACAAATAAAAATAGTACATAAAACTTCAAACGACTGCAGGAAGGTATATAGCTTATGGGCTGCATTACACATTTTTTTCTGTTTTAGAAATTAATGCGCTGTTAGCTGATTACGGAAGATAATCATATGCATATCACGGAAAAGTACAGATATTTACGGAAATTTACGAAAACGTACGAAGCTCGATATAAGAGTTTGTAGTTTGATTTTCAAATTTCCGATGTTATTTCATTGACAACTTTGTTATTCACGAACGATTACATATATATTTACATAAAAATAAATGTCTCTAAAAAAAGATATAATTTACGTACATTCCCTAGAAGGAACTAACGTGATCAAATTCACCCGCCATTTATCGAGGACGCTGCATGTCGAGGCCCAGTGAACGGTTTCACTGATTACAACTACAAGGTAACCCAGAATCATTTTTGGTTTTCTCTGTTATACACATTGTACAGTACTGTATTTATATTTCATTGCTGGTATTGCTTTGTTTATTTCTGTTTCAAGGTCTTGTCATTGGTACACAATAATTTTCGATCCACATCATCAGATCATATCGCTTGAAGTTGTACAAAGTGCAGATCGAATTATTTGTACTGGCTTAAACATTGTATAATGTTGACTATGTGATTATTTTTCATTTAACGTACATTTCATAATAAAACAAACTTCCCTGTCACCCATATATTTGTGAATCATTCATTCTGTGTCATATATTGAATTTCGTCCTCTGCACATTTCGACCCGCGCTTTAGGTAAGATTCAACGCAGAACACGTAGGTGAAAAGTTGTTTTTCGGGGAGTTAACCTATAGCCCCCAGACCTTCAGCGCTCACAGCGCTTTGATTTAATTATGTCAGAGTTATGGATGTAGATTCTGCTTGCTATATAAATATTCTGGCAAATGATTATTTTCTTTGGAGCCATCATTCAGAAATGCGTTAATTTATTCATGGTTACATCAGGTCGAAGATGCAGAACAGATCTATGTCTCTGGTAAGATTACGTTTTCATCACGGGTGTATTGAACTTTTTCGGCCTCGCTTTTCCCCGAAAGTTGGTAACCTTTCAACCGCCAATGAAATAACAGGTAGAATGTATAACATTTTTTTGTATTGACAAATTCACTATGTAATGCACCTTTTAATTTGATAATGTCAGTAAAATAATCTCGCTTTTTCAGTATTTCATGAATGGTTTTAAAAGCAAAATAACCGCTGCGCATGGGACTACATAGGTCCCGCCTTATGAAAGAATTGTTGAAAAGTGTTAACTATACCTTACTGTATCTCCTAAACAATTTGCTGGATTTTAATAAAACTTGCATCAGTTTACGCAGTCTGGTTGTGCATATAATAATTTGGGGTCACTATATGTCAAAGGTCAATATCACCTGTTAATAGAAAGTCTTAAATATTGCTTCATCTTCTAAACCTCTTATTGCATTATGATGAAATTTGGCAGGAATTTTCACTATGAAGTCAAGCTACCTGTTTTATATACTAAAAATACTTATTTTAAAGACAGTTCTAGTTGTTATTGATATATTCTATCCTTACTGTCTGTATAACATAATGACGTTAATCTTTATCATCAACATTACAATCATCACTACAAGCACCACTTTCATCATCATCATAATCATCGTCGTCGTCATCATCATCGTCATAGTCCTCACCGTCATCATCATCATAATAATGATAATTATCATCATCATCATCATCATCATCATCGTCACAGGCTTATAGATATTTTTGAGGTTTGACAAGTTGAAGGTCAGATCATTTGCCTGTTTTCATTTATCAAGCTATGTCCTGCTCTCACCTGCGCTTCAAGGTTTCGAAGCGTCGTAATTTCTCACAAAATAGTATTCGTTCACCCGCATTTTCTGGAGTGAATGTATTTGTACAATTAATCTAGAACATGATTCTCCTTGACATATTTTATCTGAAGTTTCGTGGAACTAAAGTGAGTATATAATCAAACATTGTTTCTAACCAGACGAAAAAGGAACTATAATGTCATTGGTCGTTAGAACAAAGACGCACGTTTTCATTTTGTAACCTTCTGTCGTAGCAGACAATTGGACATATTCAACAAATTGTCGTACTCGACATAACTGTTTTCGATGAAACGTTGTGCACCAGTCTGAATGTAATAGTTCGTTAATGAAATATTACAAATTGAATCCTTTACTTCCGTAGCTAATAGGTGCAGAAATCATGATGATTGATGCATGTAAATTGAAGCAAAATCATCATATTTTACGCAGATCAAACGTTGGGGAAATAAATAATACCATTGTGGAAAAGGAAATAAGTACAAAAATCTCGACATGCGTCGTTCTTTGTTATACATGCATTTTCTACGCCATATTGTTTTACCCAGGCCATATGAAATTTAAGATACTAACATGACTCACGATTTTGTCTCTATATACAAAGAGTAGAAAAATATGTTTTATTATGCCATAAACAACGCGGGAACCGATATGCCGTAAAACTGATGTAATATTGTGCCGCATGACATTTCATAAATATTCGCGTACATAATAACGCTAAAATTGCATTTATTCACCTTTTGTAATACCTGGTCATGTTAGAATCGAAATAACATCATTTTCAGAGTTGTTATCGTCTAATAAACAACTCTTTGTCGTTCTGATGCGCAGCTTTAATTGTAGATATTTTTATATAATAGTTTTGATGGCGTCGTCGGAAAGTGTTAACCTATACAACTTGTTTTCTTCTCGTTAACTTGTAATGAAATATCACTAGAACAGACGACCAAACTGACGGACAGCAAACAGCCAGACATTGTAGTTGGATAAGTTTGACGTTTCCTTGAGTAGAATTTGCTTCCCGACGCGAACGATCATTGAATAAAACACTCTTTCATTATATCATTTCTGCATATTGGATCGGCAATTCCGGTGATTTTACTCATTCCAGAATGGGCACGCGGTTCGGATTGGAGGGTAACTGTTTTGGCGGGAACGAGGCTCTGCCACACGGCATGCAAGAAAAAAGTCTCTATCATGATACATTTGGTTCATATAGAAATATCTGTTACCGAGGATAACTAGCTGTTGTATGGGAACTCAGCTGTGACGGATATTTCTATCTGAACCGCCTGCTCATGACGAAAATCGTATATCAAGAATACGAGTAATAAATATATCTAAAACGGTTCCACTGGTTTCTCGAGTTCTTCAATTAAGGCCAAATAGCTTATATTAAAGTAAAACATTGTTTAGTTGATAATAATACCTTTAATGCGAAATTTAGGTGAGTACCAGAGCTTTTGCGGAAAAATATATATTCGGAATCACTGTATACGTACTGATAGAACATTAACCTTTAGCCGTACATTATAGAAACTTCAAATTTGACATTTCTACTAGGCTGTGGGATTTGGTATTCAGAATTTAGTAAAACCCTACATTTTTTAAGCACTGACAGTGCATCATACCATTTGGTGTATTGAAACTTGACTTAGCTGATCAACTTGTCCAACTACTGCTAAAGCAGTGCAAGGTACAGATATCAAAATTCCATAAAACTTTGAAAGATTGCACGTCCGCATCCTGAGGAATATCAACAATGTGAATCATTCACTGATAACACCCGTCTAACTTATACTGAATTGCATAACGTAAAGATAGCAGTCATTGTAAAGTAACATATGAAAACGTAGATGCTGTTATTTATTACCCCTAGACAAGTAAACAAATATACAATGTCTGCTTGTAATAAAATCATCTACGCTACAGTCCATTACACTTGTTCACAAATCTGTAAACACACTTTGTTTATTAATCCTAATTTTCGTTACCTCGCAACAACTTAGTTCTTTGTGACTTACTCGAAGAAAAAATTTATCCCCTCGGAGATGAGGCACAAATGGGACGGTGAATTAAAAAAATTCTTTTTTGTTCTGAAATAGACAATTAAATACACTTTCCAGCTATTCTTTTTCAGTTATTTGTTTCTTTTGGCGGGAAGTATTAATTTACTGAATTTGCCCGTTATAATTCAGATCCGGCTATTTAGACCAAACCGGCTACCTAGCCACTTCTTTTTAGCATTGTCATACGTGAGTCTATCATTACCAAAAAAGTTGGACCCCGAAATCGTAATGTCAACCCATGACCCATAAGCATAGGTCGACTTCAGCATTGGCTGACCTTGACCTACGTTCTTGTTTTTGAATTACATGTACAACAATGAAATTTGACAGGTATTATCAATATAAAGTTTAGTTGTGCAAATTATGGTTTGAGGTTGCTCACTACATCAAACGTGAAGTTAATAGAAACCCTTTGATTTTGATAAAACTTCTCAGGACGCATCAGTATAAAGTATTGTTGTGCATGTCATAATTTGTGGACGCTTATTTGGAGGTTCTTGTTTAAAGATTATTATTTGGGCTTTATCTACTAAAACATGCTGGATTTTGATAATTGTGCATATCCTGGGTGCGTTCCGGGCAGTTTCTATCCCGCAGTGTTATTGACATTTGAAAGTTGACTCATATAGTCAAAATATAAACTCTACCGTTTGCCCCGCTTTGATGTAACATTTCACAAGTTGTTCTAATCGAGCTTTGGTGTGCATGTTATGGTCACATTCTGGTCTTCTGTGAGTGTGACATATGTTTTTATAGTGCCAGGTGAGCTTATGTGGCCGCCGTCGTTCGTTGTCAAAAATTGCTTCAAACGACATCTCCTCTGAAATTCATTGGCCAATGTTAATGAAACTTAGACGGGGTGTCATTTTATGAACCTTTACCAAATGTGCTTAAACAATTCTGATCAATACAGAAAACTCTTGTTGCTATGGCAACCAAATAGAAAAACTTCGAAGATCTTCTCTGAAACAACTTATCAGAATTTCTTTTTTTGTTTGACAAACAGGATCATGGAAGGACTCTACTTAAATCGCTAAAATGGGGTTTGGGGCCCCAAGTAGTGTGGGACTGTTTTCTCTATTTAGTCTACAAAGAGTCTTCCAAACTCTTCTTCTCTAAAACTTGTGGTAATAATTTAATCTTATTTTTATATTATATTCATTTAAACTCATAGGTTGCAGAAGTTCTCTGTTGACTCAGGTGAGCGGTATAGGAGCAATGACCCTCTTCTATTAAAAAACAATATACATGTACCATCTAGTTCTATTATATTGTATTGTACAGTATTACTATACAGTACTTTAGTTCACAACAATATTACAGTACACAGCATTACTATAGGATATTGATGTACAGAGTGATCATGATCTGCACTCGTTGCAAAGTGTATATTCACAGTCAGTAGGGCATGTGGTACTTTGTTATTAATAACAAGTTTTGCAAGGACTATAGGTCGTTGATAATATGTCAGCTGACCTGAACGTGATCGATCTGTTAATCATCAGTATTGCAGATAAGTCAATAGGAAAGTTACAAGTCCAAACATTCCGTAGAGTAACATAAAACCCGACAGCAAACATGCAGAGCTAGCGTGCTTGCCTTTGCGGTATTTTTATTCATGAAGTCGTATGCTCGAGACACTGTTTAATCTTTTGTTTGTCAAGTTTGGAGCTGGAGCTGGAGCTGGAGCTGGAGCTGGAGCATTCTTTCACCAGCAGGTCAATTAATTAATTCTTAGCTTTATTTCTTTGCTTTAAAGAAGTGGCCCAAAAAGAAACTTCTGCCGAGTCTTCCCGCGATATATGTGCTGACAGTGGACAACACTCTATAACAGAACATCCAGACAGATAAATGTCTAAGAACACAACATTTAAGACTTATTAAGAAAGCATGATTTCGTGAGAAGGCGAGCGTACCTCCAACTTGGCAGAACGTATCAGCCAGCACCAGAATATCTATTAGAACACTGCAAGACCACGACCATTAATTTCAATGTTTTCCGGCCTACCATGCTGATTTTAATGCCAACGAACTTTTACGGACACAGCGCGTCATAATGAGAACAACAGCTGTTACTTCTAAAGATTGGCGCTCAGTGGGTACTCCTGTCATGGACCAGAAGGTTGAAGATGAAAACGGACGTACAATGTTACTGCTGCAGAGGATATGGACACTGAAGTTTCTAAACGCCACACGTCAGGAAATTGATTTACTAGATTCAATGTACAGTGGATTTATGATAAAATATATTTGATATGCAATATCAAAGATAATAAAGAAAAAATATCAAATTATTCATAAGATAGAAATAATACAATAAAGATAGTTATTAATATCGTTGACTACCAGACCCCAGAACTATTGTTTTAGCGACATTAAACAAGACAGTGTGTGCTTAATGAGCATCGGAAATGTCACCATCTTTCAGTCTTAAAAATTGATATTAAAATAGATATTAGCCCGGTTTTTTCCTGATACCGCGGTACTAAGTGTCTTCATAACTAATAACAAAAAAGACAAGAACTCTACAAATACTTTAATAGTACAGAACAGAACAGAACAAAACAGAACATATCATTTATGTAGTCGTATGCCTATACAACATATTGACAATAAACCTTTATCCCTCAAACGAGCATAAATCATTTATTACCTATATTTTCGCTACCATGTATCTTCCTAAAACCATTACCTATATATCTTACTTTCATTATGGATTAATAAAAACAAAACACTTTTTACAAGGGATGAGGCTCGTCAGCCAACTACAAGTTTATTTTCGCAACCGCTACACATACATGTACATTCGTTCAATCTTAGCTACAGCCAGTATATCAAAAATGCATTGATTGCCAAAAATAACATTAATCAATACCAAAAGCGTAATTGGACTGTAAACATGCGCAATGGTTTGCACGATGAATATATAAATTTAATGCCAATGTCAGGTTATTGCTGCGAGCGGGCTACCCAACCCTACTCCATCGTGGGAGGGGGAGGTAGGAGAATCCATGCTCAAGACCAGCGAAGACCTCTCAAGTCCCCTGACATTCAAATTTTTTTTTAATGCCGAATGCTTAGAGTAGTTAACTTGGAATCCATGTAACCTTTCATTGATTGAGGGTCATAGGTTCGAGCCCTGCTATCGACCATTTCTCGTAATGTGAAAAGTAGGGCAGTTTCTTACGGAGGCTAGGAGTCTAGTACTTGTTCTTGCCAGAAAAGATTGTTAGGTAAACAGTCCGCATGTTAAAATGATAAAAAATACAGTTGTAATGAGCGTTAAACTCCTAGAACAACGAAAAGACATCGAAAGTGATCAAGGGACTTAAATCATGCCTCTAGCTATAAAAACATGTACATGTATATCAAAATTATGCAACACTTTAAAATGGACATACTACATCATAGTCAAGTAAGAAACTTAAAATACAATTAATGCTCTCATATTTCTGTCATTAGCAGATCATAGTAGAAGTGGAAATATGTAGATTTTCAAATTTTCACCAGGATAGTCCAAAAAGATTTCAACTGTATTCAATGGAAATTACTGTATTTTTTTTTACTTTAAGTAAAACTTTGGTTCCAACACTCATTTTTCTCACAGTAAAAACCAATGTTGAATGACTTTCTTAAACTTTGATTCTGATGGTCAGTTTGAAGGGTAATAATTATTCACACCAATTAAATTGTTGATCTCAAGTTTTCATTAACATTGAATTACTAGAGCTTTTAAATAAATGTAGTACATGTCTATTAATTGAACTGTTAATATACAACAAAACAACACAACGGACGTCAATTCTTATTTCTGAAACAAGGAAAACTAGTATGTATATTCTATTGTACAATGGAATGTGGCTTCTATAAAAAGAGCGAAAATTACTGACATGGTTTACAGTATACTTATGTTATTTGTGCTTTAAATATTGTGGTTGTTATTGTCATCATTATTATTGTTATTATAATTATTGTTATCATTATTGTTATCACTGTTATTGTTATCGCTGTTATTGTTATCACTATTATTGTTATCACTATTATTGTTATCACTATTGTTATCATTGTCATTGTTATCACTGTTATTGTTATCACTGTTATTGTTATCACTATTATTGTTATCACTGTGATTGTTATCACTGTTATTGTTATCACTGTTATAGTTATTATAATTACTGTTATCATAATTACTGTTATCATTATTATTGTTATCATTATTACTGTTATCATTATTATTGTTATCATTGTTATTGCTATCACTGTTATTGTTATCACTGTTATTGTTATCGTTGTTATTATTATCATTGTTATTGTTATTACTGTTATTGTTATCAATGTTATTGTTATCTTTGTTATTATCATTATTGTTATCATTATTACTGTTATCATTATTATTGTTATCATTGTTATTGTTATAACTATTATTGTTATCACTGTTATTGTTATCATTGTTATTGTTACCGTTGTTATTGTTATCATTGTTATTGTTACCGTTGTTATTGTTATCATTGTTATTGTTATCGTTGTTATTGTTATCATTGTTACTGTTATCACTGTTATTGTTATAATTATTATTGTTATCATTATCACTGTTATTGTTATCACTGTTATTGTTATCACTGTTATCGTTATCATTGTTATTATTATCATTGTTATCATTGTTACTAATTCATACAATATTATAAACTGCAAGACATACAACCTGCCTAGACAGAAAGGATGGCGACGTATATGTGTGAACAGGAAGAACGGTTAAAGAAAATGCTTCTATTTTCAAATACTATTTCGACGTAATAATACATTAAAATTGAAATAGCAGTTAACTTAAAGTGAGTATACCCTTAAATATGATGATCGCAATTTAATGAAATTCATTCACCAATGGTTTAGAATTGGTAAAAAACAAGCATTGCTTAAGTTATAGTTAAATAACATAGATATATGCAACAATTTCATTCCTATTGAACATAGTTGAAAAATGACAAAATCGTTTTTTTTATCCGCCTGGTCGTAAAATGATTTTCCATCAAATTGATTATGATAAATTTGTGTTTGCATGTACTAATGAAAGAAATGGTTGAGCATAACTTGTTTTCTTTTAATTTTCTGGACATTTTTTATGTTGTAAGAACTTTTCTTGACCGTACTTTTGCTGGTCATTTTCAGCAGTATTAAAGCTTTAAATATAAATAACAAATTATGAATAACACGTAGATCAGAAACATATAACTTCAAAATATCTATTGAGATAAAATCCAACTGAAGTGAATCAAAGCGTAGACTAGATTATATATTAGAATGGTATATTTTTGAACGTTTTATTGCCGTCCTTATCTATATATAATATTGTCAGAGAGCATTTCTTATTTTTTTACAATATCATTGAAAAAATACTGCTTTATATTTATATCATATACTATCGATCTATACAACAAGGTTAGAAATAGTTTGTTTTTCTTGTTCAGATAACAGTCAATTTTTGCCGGCATCTTTCATGGTAATTTAAATGCCAAGAGTAAGTATAACATCCAAACTTGAACAATGGCCATCAAAATTAATGCCTGGAACATAAACAATTACACAAAATTCATAAACTTAACACTCGGCTCCATAACATGAAACACTTTTTCTCCAAAACATGTCCTGTGATTAGATTTGAAAGCAAGTTGAAATGTCTCTGTGAAGAGTTTTGCTGAAAATGATATCTCGTTTTTGTCCCTGTGGTCAAAATCGTTTTGGTTAACGGTCACTTCTGGTTTCATCCCGTGTTGATATTATACATGTAGTAAATCAAGCACGTTTGTACATTTCCTGAGACTAAAGCAGTCAGCAGTCAACAATTCTCATCTTCAGCACTGTACCAGCAAAAATCTGACGACCACTATCACTCAAAATCAACAGTAAGTAAATAAATTCAGCGTGCCTTGTTCATTTGCTTTGGCAGTACATAAAACAGAAATACATCTGTAGCGAAAGTTATGGAAACAAGAACTATGTTCTGGTTGCTAAACACACCAACTGTGATGTTTGTTGAAGTGGAAACAGTCATGTAGACATCAAATCCTGAAAAAAAAAACAGACAAATTGAGTGTTAGTTATCAGAAATGAGAAAAATATTATATACAGCTGACATTGAACCAGTTGAAAATAATGCAAAACTTCAGCATTTTCAATTCAAACTCAAACTTAAAAAAACAAACATTGCTAAAGTTATAGTTAAATAACTAACTTTAGAGGGGAGCGGTGGTGTTTGCGGGTTCGAGCCCCACTGGGGTCACGACCGTACTTCCTCATATGACACCAGTACTGGTTTTTCCAGGAAGCGGACTCGAGAGTGACTCGATAAGCTACAAGCTTTCTTCACAATCGAGCTAAAATAAATTAGTATAAACTAATTCAAACTTCTAAAAGAAATAATCTAGCAAATAACTACCCAGAAGTACATCCGTGGTCGAATGGCTAGAGTCGATGACTTGAAATCACTGTTACCTCTCAACGATCATGGGTCATGTGTTCGAGATTGTCACCGGTCATGTCTCTTTATAGGAGAAAGTATCTAACGGAGCATAGAGTGTAGTGCTGGTTTCCCCCGGGAGCGATGGTTAGGTAAACTGCCCACCTAGTAAAATAACAGAAATAAGGTTGATACGGGCGTTTAACTCATACAGCACCACTAACCACGAATGTCATACATGTTATAATTAACAAATAATCAAATATTGAAAGATGGACAAGTACATTTGAAATTTTAGCGAGACTAGTGAAAATAGATTAAGAATATGCATAACTATCTCGTTCCAACACGGGTTTTAGTGAGCTTCTACGTTGTGTTCAAAAACAAGAAATAGTGCATTCTAACCCATTCATAATTTGCCATCAACCATTCTGGGAGTGTGTCTTCCAGTTCTGCAAGTGTAAGACGTCTTAGAACCTGAATTTTAATTGCAAAAATGTTCCATCATTTTTATAGAAATCATATTTAACAATTTGACATATTGTATATTTTAATAAGTCAAATGCATTGCTTGAACACATTAAAATAATTATTCATTTAAGTTAAGACAATTTATTTTCTTTCGGTTGCGAAACAAGTTCTTACAACTTATCTTAATCGCTGTCGAGACACACTTTAAAAGGAATCAAATATTAATCGCTCTCGAGACTCACTTTAAATGGAATCAAATTTTAATCGCTCTCGAGTCTCACACCTCGAAGACAGTGAGGGGCAATGTTGAAATAGCCGTGTCTTGCTAAAGGACACTGACTCTACTTGGCACGTAAGGGGATCGAACCCGGGTCTCTCCGATCCTGAAGTGAACGCGCTCAGACCACTACATCAAGGCGGCTCCACATGTAGTGACTGCATACAACTCACTTCTTAAAGAGCTGACTTCTTATACACGGTCGTCTGTAATCATTTAATATAAATTATAGAACACAATCTGGATACTGTTAATTTTATGTTTAAATGACGTGACAAATGTACTGAGGCACAATCATTCGTATAAAAGAAGAAAACAATAATTTTGTATACCCCGGTATTGCTTCTCGAACCAGCCCGTGAATTATGTAGCGAGTTAAAGGTATCTTCATAATCTTTACAGCCAACTACATACCTCTTTTCACATTTTGACGATTGCTTAAGGTATAGATTCTTTAAAAACCTGAATCTGAGGTCGTGCTCATGGAATGTCTAGAAGCTCGGAGCCAGGAATTCGCCTGTTCTCTGGAAATCTACAATATATATTAAAACGCATATTAAAGCTGCTCGCTCTCAGATTTTGGTAAAAAAAATAATTTCTTCAAACTGTATGTAAATAACGTATTTTAGAACATTGGTGATATAAAAAGGCTCCAGTATAAATTCATATCACGTACATCTCTAAATTTTGAAAAATTACGCTACCAAATTCAAAAGCGTTGCAAACGCTTTTGAAATTTCAATTTTAACATATAGTGTAGCGGTGCCGTGTAACCGACCTTTCAAACGATTTCTGCAAATTCCTACCTAGATTTTGCTTATTTTTTATTCTAGGCTTTAGTTTTATATTAATGAACAAGATTGTCAATTTTTTTTTTAAATGTTTTTTTTCAACGGTAACTGAGAGCGAGCAGCTTTAAGACATCATTTTGAGATCAAGATTATATCATTTATTGTTTAATCCCTATAGATGTACTCATGTAATTTAGCAAATGTATTCAATAAATAACCCTTGAAACGTTAACTTGATAACAGAAACAAAAGCTTTACAACTTAAATTGTTTATATCTTACTTCAAGATTGCCTGGTTTGAGATTCGTCGATTATAAATTTTGACGATGGAAGTAGACAGCAAATTTTCGGTTCTGTGATCTGTAATCGAATCATACAAGGCATTATCAATAATGTAACTGCTCTCTTGCAACTTTTTTGACATTAAAAAACTACATGTAAATAGTTTGCAATCATTTCAACATTAATCGTATCTTGCCTGCAATATGTGGTTTATCCTTAGTGGTTTATCTCACAAAACATCGATTTACAACAATCTTTAATAACAGCCTGCAAATTTACTAAAGGGTGTGTCATCGCTACTTCAAATTCAAAATGAAATACATATACATGTGGTAATGCAATGATATAAACAGGCTACTTTACATCTTGAAATACATACCAGAATATATGCGTACATGTATATTCTTTGATCTTCGCTATAAAAGACAACAGCACGGGACGACACGAATATCATCTTTAGTCACGGGTCCAGGTACATGTATCTGCAAGGAAAATAAAAATCAAGAAAATAATTGAAGAAAAAATTACATACCGGACACGACGGGAAAAAAACGCGCGCGGTACGGACGCGAACACCGGTATCTTCTTCTTTATTCTTCGGCAAAGCCACCTGAAATTCACAAACAAACCACTGTTAGTAGAGCAATGAAGTTAATACGGATATACCTGCAAACATAAGGAAAGGAAAAAAAGGCAAGTGGCCAACCACTAACACACCCTCCTCTGCTCTCTGCCCAAACACACGGACGGAGCTTGCCACTTTTCGCTGCTGATGCAGTTATCGGACCGGACCGGACAAAAGCGGGCAGGCAAAGCGAGGGCGGTTCAAGCTGCCAAAGCCAAGGTATGGTGCTCAGACTGCAGCGCTACGGTAAGACTCGCGGAACGGCAGCACAACATGTTAAATGAAAAACAAAAGAAAACTAACTAACTAACTAAAAAAAACTACACATACCGGACAGGACGGGAAAAAAACGGCGCGGTACGGACGCGAACACCGGTATCTTCATCTGTATTCTTCGGCAAAGCCACCTGAAATTCACAAACAAACCACTGTTAGTAGAGCAATGAAGTTAATACGGATATACCTGCAAACATAAGGAAAGGAAAAAAAGGCAAGTGGCCAACCACTAACACACCCTCCTCTGCTCTCTGCCCAAACACACGGACGGAGCTTGCCACTTTTCGCTGCTGATGCGGTTATCGGACCGGACCGGACAAAAGCGGGCAGGCAAAGCGAGGGCGGTTCAAGCTGCCAAGGCCAAGGTATGGTGCTCAGACTGCAGCGCTACGGTAAGACTCACGGAACGGCAGCACATCATGTTAAATAAAAAACTAAAGAAAACTAACTAACTAACTAACTAACTAACTAACTAACTAACTAACTAAAAAAACTACACATACCGGACAGGACGGGAAAAAAACGGCGCGGTACGGACGCGAACACCGGTATCTTCATCTGTATTCTTCGGCAAAGCCACCTGAAATTCACAAACAAACCACTGTTAGTAGAGCAATGAAGTTAATACGGATATACCTGCAAACATAAGGAAAGGAAAAAAAGGCAAGTGGCCAACCACTAACACACCCTCCTCTGCTCTCTGCCCAAACACACGGACGGAGCTTGCCACTTTCCGCTGCTGATGCAGTTATCGGACCGGACCGGACAAAAGCGGGCAGGCAAAGCGAGGGCGGTTCAAGCTGCCAAGGCCAAGGTATGGTGCTCAGACTGCAGCGCTACGGTAAGACTCACGGAACGGCAGCACATCATGTTAAATGAAACACAAAAGAAAACTAACTAACTAACTAAAAAAAACTACACATACCGGAAAAAAACGGCGCGGTACGGACGCGAACACCGGTATCTTCATCTGTATTCTTCGGCAAAGCCACCTGAAATTCACAAACAAACCACTGTTAGTAGAGCAATGAAGTTAATACGGATATACCTGCAAACATAAGGAAAGGAAAAAAAGGCAAGTGGCCAACCACTAACACACCCTCCTCTGCTCTCTGCCCAAACACACGGACGGCGCTTGCCACTTTTCGCTGCTGATGCGGTTATCGGACCGGACCGGACAAAAGCGGGCAGGCAAAGCGAGGGCGGTTCAAACTGCCAAAGCCAAGGTATGGTGCTCAGACTGCAGCGCTACGGTAAGACTCACGGAACGGCAGCACATCATGTTAAATGAAACACAAAAGAAAACTAACTAACTAACTAACTAACTAACTAACTAAAAAAAACTACACATACCGGAAAAAACGGCGCGGTACGGACGCGAACACCGGTATCTTCATCTGTATTCTTCGGCAAAGCCACCTGAAATTCACAAACAAACCACTGTTAGTAGAGCAATGAAGTTAATACGGATATACCTGCAAACATAAGGAAAGGAAAAAAAGGCAAGTGACCAACCACTAACACACCCTCCTCTGCTCTCTGCCCAAACACACGGACGGAGCTTGCCACTTTTCGCTGCTGATGCGGTTATCGGACCGGACCGGACAAAAGCGGGCAGGCAAAGCGAGGGCGGTTCAAGCTGCCAAGGCCAAGGTATGGTGCTCAGACTGCAGCGCTACGGTAAGACTCACGGAACGGCAGCACATCATGTTAAATGAAAAACAAAAGAAAACTAACTAACTAACTAACTAACTAAAAAAATTACACATACCGGACAGGACGGGAAAAAAACGGCGCGGTACGGACGCGAACACCGGTATCTTCATCTGTATTCTTCGGCAAAGCCACCTGAAATTCACAAACAAACCACTGTTAGTAGAGCAATGAAGTTAATACGGATATACCTGCAAACATAAGAAAAGGAACAAAAGGCAAGTGGCCAACCACTAACACACCCTCCTCTGCTCTCTGCCCAAACACACGGACGGAGCTTGCCACTTTTCGCTGCTGATGCGGTTATCGGACCGGACCGGACAAAAGCGGGCAGGCAAAGCGAGGGCGGTTCAAGCTGCCAAGGCCAAGGTATGGTGCTCAGACTGCAGCGCTACGGTAAGACTCACGGAACGGCAGCACATCATGTTAAATGAAACACAAAAGAAAACTAACTAACTAACTAACTAACTAACTAACTAACTAACTAACTAAAAAAACTACACATACCGGACAGGACGGGAAAAAAACGGCGCGGTACGGACGCGAACACCGGTATCTTCATCTGTATTCTTCGGCAAAGCCACCTGAAATTCACAAACAAACCACTGTTAGTAGAGCAATGAAGTTAATACGGATATACCTGCAAACATAAGGAAAGGAAAAAAAGGCAAGTGGCCAACCACTAACACACCCTCCTCTGCTCTCTGCCCAAACACACGGACGGAGCTTGCCACTTTTCGCTGCTGATGCGGTTATCGGACCGGACCGGACAAAAGCGGGCAGGCAAAGCGAGGGCGGTTCAAGCTGCCAAGGCCAAGGTATGGTGCTCAGACTGCAGCGCTACGGTAAGACTCACGGAACGGCAGCACATCATGTTAAATGAAACACAAAAGAAAACTAACTAACTAACTAACTAACTAACTAACTAAAAAAACTACACATACCGGACAGGACGGGAAAAAAACGGCGCGGTACGGACGCGAACACCGGTATCTTCATCTGTATTCTTCGGCAAAGCCACCTGAAATTCACAAACAAACCACTGTTAGTAGAGCAATGAAGTTAATACGGATATACATGCAAACATAAGGAAAGGAAAAAAAGGCAAGTGGCCAACCACTAACACACCCTCCTCTGCTCTCTGCCCAAACACACGGACGGAGCTTGCCACTTTTCGCTGCTGATGCGGTTATCGGACCGGACCGGACAAAAGCGGGCAGGCAAAGCGAGGGCGGTTCAAGCTGCCAAGGCCAAGGTATGGTGCTCAGACTGCAGCGCTACGGTAAGACTCACGGAACGGCAGCACATCATGTTAAATAAAAAACAAACGAAAACTAACTAACTAACTAACTAAAAAAAACTACACATACCGGACAGGACGGGAAAAAAACGGCGCGGTACGGACGCGAACACCGGTATCTTCATCTGTATTCTTCGGCAAAGCCACCTGAAATTCACAAACAAACCACTGTTAGTAGAGCAATGAAGTTAATACGGATATACATGCAAACATAAGGAAAGGAAAGAAAGGCAAGTGGCCAACCACTAACACACCCTCCTCTGCTCTCTGCCCAAACACACGGACGGAGCTTGCCACTTTTCGCTGCTGATGCGGTTATCGGACCGGACCGGACAAAAGCGGGCAGGCAAAGCGAGGGCGGTTCAAGCTGCCAAGGCCAAGGTATGGTGCTCAGACTGCAGCGCTACGGTAAGACTCACGGAACGGCAGCACATCATGTTAAATGAAAAACTAAAGAAAACTAACTAACTAACTAAAAAAAACTACACATACCGGACAGGACGGGAAAAAAACGGCGCGGTACGGACGCGAACACCGGTATCTTCATCTGTATTCTTCGGCAAAGCCACCTGAAATTCACAAACAAACCACTGTTAGTAGAGCAATGAAGTTAATACGGATATACCTGCAAACATAAGGAAAGGAAAAAAAGGCAAGTGGCCAACCACTAACACACCCTCCTCTGCTCTCTGCCCAAACACACGGACGGAGCTTGCCACTTTTCGCTGCTGATGCGGTTATCGGACCGGACCGGACAAAAGCGGGCAGGCAAAGCGAGGGCGGTTCAAGCTGCCAAGGTATGGTGCTCAGACTGCAGCGCTACGGTAAGACTCACGGAACGGCAGCACATCATGTTAAATGAAAAAGAAAAGAAACTAAACTAATAGAAGAAATAAAAGAAAGGGTCTGGGGTAGGTAGGTAGGTCGGTGGTTGGGTGGCTGGGTAGGTGGGTAGGTAAGGTAGGTAAGTAGGTAGGTTGGTAAGGGCGGTGAGTAAGGTGGGTAGGTGGGTAGGTAGGTAGGTAGGTGGGTAAGTAGGTGGGTAGGTAGGTGGGTAAGGTAGGTAGGTGGGTAAGGTGGGTAGGTAAGAAGGTTGGTGGGTAGGTGGGTGGGTCTGGGGAAGTTAGGTAGGTAGGTCGGTGGCTGGGTGGCTGGGTAGGTGGGTAGGTAAGGTAGGTAGGTAGGCGGCAGGCAGGCAGGCAGGCAGGCAGGCAGGCAGGTTGGTAAAGGCGGTGAGTAAGGTAAGTAGGTGGGTAGGTAGGTGGGTAAGGTAGGTAGGTGGGTAATGTAGGTAGGTGGGTAGGTAAGTAGGTTAGGTAAGGTAAGGTAGGTGGACAAGGTAGGTAGGTGGGCAAGGTAGGCAGATAGGTAGGTGGGTAGGTAAGGTAGGAAGATGGGTAAAGTAGGTCGGTAGTAGGTGGGTAGGTTGGTAAGGTAGGTGGGTAGGTGAGCAAGGTAGGCAGATAGGTGGGTGGGTAAGGTAGGTAGGTAAGTAGATTAGGTAGGGTAGGTAGCTTGAGTAGGGTAGGTAGGTAAGGTACGTGGGTGGGTCAGGTAGGTAAAGTTGGTAAGGTAGGTAAGTTAGGTTTGGTTAGGTAGGTAGGTAGGTAAGAAGGTTGGTGGGTAGGTTGGTGGGTCTGGGGTAGTTAGGTATGTAGGTCGGTGGGTGGGTGGCTGGGAAGGTTGGTAGGTAGGTAGATAGGTAGGTAGATAGGTTGGTAAGGGCGGTGAGTAAGGTAAGTAGGTGGGTAGGTAGGTGGGTAAGGTAGGTAGGTGGGTAAGGTAGGTAAGTTAGGTTTGGTAAGGTAGGTAGGTAAGAAGGTTGGTGGGTAGGTGGGTGTGTCTGGGGTAGTTATGTAGGTAGGTTGCTGGGTGGGTGGCTTGGTAGGTAAGGTAGGTAGGTAGGTAGGTAGGTTGGTAAGGGCGGTGAGTAAGGTAAGTAGGTGGGTAGGTAGGTGGGTAAGGTAGGTTGGTGGGTAATGTAGGTATGTGGGTAGGTAGGTAGGTTAGGTAAGGTAAGGTAGGTGGGCAAGGTAGGTAGGTGGGCAAGGTAGGCAGATAGGTAGGTGGGTAGTTAAGGTAGGTAGATGGGTTAAGTAGGTCGGTAGTAGGTAGGAAGGTAGGTAGGTAGGTAGGTAGGTAAGTTGGTAAGGTAGGTGGGTAAGGTAGGCAGATAGGTGGGTGGGTAAGGTAGGTAGGTAGGTAGGTAGATTAGGTAGGGTAGGTAGGGTGAGTAGGGTAGGTAGGTAGATAAGTAGGTAGGTGGGTCGGTGGGTGAGTGGGTTGGTCTGTGGGTCGGTCAGTGGATAGGTTGGTAGGTCGGTGGGTAAGGTACGTGGGTGAGTTAGGTAGGTAAGGTGGGTAAGGTAGGTAAGAAGGTAGGTGGGTAGGTTGGTGGGTCTGGGGTAGTTAGGTAAGTAGGTCGGTGGGTGGATGGCTGGGTAGGTGGGTAGGTAGGTAGGTAGGTAGGTACGTAGGTTGGTAAGGGCGGTGAGTAAGGTAAGTAGGTGGGTAGGTAGGTGGGTAAGGTAGGTAGGTGGGTAAGGTAGGTAAGTTAGGTTTGGTAAGGTAGGTAGGTAAGAAGGTTGGTGGGTTGGTGGGTGGGTCTGGGGTAGTTAGGTAGGTAGGTCGGTGGGTGGGTGGCTGGGTAGGTGGGTAGGTAAGGTAGGTAGGTAGGTAGGTAGGTAGGTAGGTAGGTAGGTAGGTAGGAAGGTAGGTTGGCAAGGGCGGTGAGTAAGGTAAGTAGGTGGGTAGGTAGGTGGGTAAGGTAGGTAGGTGGGTAAGGTAGGTAAGTTAGGTTTGGTAAGGTAGGTAGGTAAGAAGGTTGGTGGGTAGGTGGGTGGGTCTGGGGTAGTTAGGTAGGTAGGTCGGTGACTGGGTGGCTGGGTAGGTGGGTAGGTAAGGTAGGTAGGTAGGTAGGTAGGTTGGTAAGGGCGGTGAGTAAGGTAAGTAGTTGGGTAGGTAGGTGGGTAAAGTAGGTAGGTGGGTAATGTAGGTAGGCGGGTAGGTAGGTAGGTAGGTAGGTTAGGTTAGGTAAGGTAGCTGGGCAAGGTAGGTAGGTGGGAACGGTAGGCAGATAGGTAGGCAGATAGGTAGGTGGGTAGGTAAGGTAGGTAGATGGGTAAAGTAGGTCGGTAGATAGGTAGGTAGGTAGGTAGGTTGGTAAGGTAAGTGGGTAAGGTTGGTAGGTGGGCAAGGTAGGCAGATAGGTAGGTGGGTAAGAAAGGTAGATGGGTAGGTGGGTAAGGTATGTGGGTAAGGTATATGTGTTATGTAGGTAGGACGGTTGGTATGTGGGTAAGGTAAGGTAGATGGGAAGGTAAGGTAAGTAGGTAGGTTGCTAAGGGAGGTGAATAAGGTAAGTAGTTGGGTAGGTAAGGTAGGTAGGTGGGTAAGATAACTGGGTAGGTAGGTAGGTGGGTAGTTGGGTTGGTGGGTAAGGTAGGTGGGTAAGTTGGTAAGGTAGGTGGGTAAGGTTGGTAGGTGGGCAAGGTAGGCAGATAGGTGGGTGGGTAAGGTAGGTAGGTAGGTAGGTAGATTAGGTAGGGTAGGTAGGGTGAGTAGGGTAGGTAGGTAGATAAGTAGGTAGGTGGGTCGGTGGGGGAGTGGGTTGGTCTGTGGGTCGGTCAGTGGATAGGTTGGTAGGTCGGTGGGTAAGGTACGTTGGTGAGTTAGGCAGGTAAGGTGGGTAAGGTAGGTAAGTTAGGTTTGGTAAGGTAGGTAGGTAAGAAGGTAGGTGGGTAGGTTGGTGGGTCTGGGGTAGTTAGGTAAGTAGGTCGGTGGGTGGATGGCTGGGTAGGTGGGTAGGTAGGTAGGTACGTACGTAGGTTGGTAAGGGCGGTGAGTAAGGTAAGTAGGTGGGTAGGTAGGTGGGTAAGGTAGGTAGGTGGGTAAGGTAGGTAAGTTAGGTTTGGTAAGGTAGGTAGGTAAGAAGGTTGGTGGGTAGGTGGGTGGGTCTGGGGTAGTTAGGTAGGTAGGTCGGTGGGTGGGTGGCTGGGTAGGTGGGTAGGTAGGTAGGTAGGTTGGTAAGGGCGGTGAGTAAGGTAAGTAGGTGGGTAGGTAGGTGGGTAAGGTAGGTAGGTGGGTAAGGTAGGTAAGTTAGGTTTGGTAAGGTAGGTAGGTAAGAAGGTTGGTGGGTAGGTGGGTGGGTCTGGGGTAGTTAGGTAGGTAGGTCGGTGGCTGGGTGGCTGGGTAGGTGGGTAGGTAAGGTAGGTAGGTAGGTAGGTTGGTAAGGGCGGTGAGTAAGGTAAGTAGGTGGGTAGGTAGGTGGGTAAAGTAGGTAGGTGGGTAATGTAGGTAGGCGGGTAGGTAGGTAGGTAGGTTAGGTTAGGTAAGGTAGGTGGGCAAGGTAGGTAGGTGGGAAAGGTAGGCAGATAGGTAGGCAGATAGGTAGGTGGGTAGGTAAGGTAGGTAGATGGGTAAAGTAGGTCGGTAGATAGGTAGGTAGGTAGGTAGGTAGGTTGGTAAGGTAAGTGGGTAAGGTTGGTAGGTGGGCAAGGTAGGCAGATAGGTAGGTGGGTAAGAAAGGTAGATGGGTAGGTGGGTAAGGTATGTGGGTAAGATATATGTGTTATGTAGGTAGGACGGTTGGTATGTGGGTAAGGTAAGGTAGATGGGAAGGTAAGGTAAGTAGGTAGGTTGCTAAGGGAGGTGAATAAGGTAAGTAGTTGGGTAGGTAAGGTAGGTAGGTGGGTAAGATAACTGGGTAGGTAGGTAGGTGGGTAGTTGGGTTGGTGGGTAAGGTAGGTGGGTTGTAGGTTGGTAGGTAGGTAGGTTGGAAGGTAGGTAGGTTAGGTTAGGTAAGGTAGGTGGGTAAGGTAGGTAGGTGGGCAAGGTAGACAGATTGGTAGGTGGGTAGGTAAGGTAGATAGGTAGGTGGGTAAGGGAGGTGAGTAAGGTAAGTAAGGTGGGTAGGTAGGTGGGTAAACTAGGTAGGTTGGTAAGGTAGGTAGGTACAAAGGTCGGTAAGGTAGTATGGTATGGTAGGAAGTTGGGTAAGGTAGGTAGGTGGGTCAGTAGGTGGGTAAGGTAGTAGGGTATGGTAGGAAGTTGGGTATGGTAGGTAGGTTGGTCAGTAGGTGGGTAAGGTAGGTTGGTAAGGTAGATGGGTAAGGGAGGTCAGGTAAGGTAAGCTTAGTCAAGTAGGGTTGGGTATGGTAGGGTAGGGTAATATAACGTAAGGTCAGTTAAGTTAAGGTAGGGTAAGGTAGCAAATGGTGTTACAGCGGACATTTTTATCCCATTTGATTCTGTGGTAAATAGAGCACTTCAACATATGTCCTGTGACTTTCACAACAAAATTCAAGCAATCAGCTGTCCATATTTCTCATCTTCATCATTATCACAGTCAATCTACACCAGAAAAGTTATATGGTCAACAATGAACTTTTTTGCTATCACTCAATATTTGGAGACACTGTACACATTTCCAATACACAGCTGTCATGTACACCGTTGCGGAGTAATATTTGAATTCTTCCATCACAAAATGTAGTCCTGAAGAAGACAAACAAACCAACTGTTAGAGTAATCAGAAATGGCTTAATATTTACAGAACAACAATAAATACAACTTACATTACATCAAGCCACCCGCAGACAGCTCTAAAATGGAGACTTCAAATTTTCAAAGAACTACTTCCTATGGTACAACGACCCGGAAGTACTTGTTGACCGGTGTCACACCGTATGGTAGGGTGGGTGGGGTGACGTGGGGTGTATTTGAGTGGGGCGGGTGGGGTGTGGTGGGGTGGGTTGGGTTGGGTCGGGGTGTGTTGGCAGCGTTGGGTTGGGTTGGGTTGGGTTGGGTTGGGGTGGGGTTTGGGTTAAAAGGTAAGCCTTTTGTTATATATACTTGTGTACAGAAATAAATGTATATCCAAATCAAGATTATCACAAATATTTACAGAAATAAAACACCCGATAACTGCTTGCTTAAATATCCTTTTAAACTTGGTCATGTATTTCCTACTGTCCTTATTACACGAAATACGTATATGAAACAAAGGAAAGGGCACACTGCAGTTTGTAAGACAATAGAGTTTAAACTTATGTTTTCGAAGTACATGTGTTCTTTCCAAGTGAACTACATAAAGCATTCCCCAAATAATTCATGTTTAAACTCATCTTAGATTTTATCAAGGCAGTAATTCTGGCAACACAGACGACGGACACCAGGGGATCACAATAACCCACCTTGAGCACTTCGTGCTCAGGTGATCTGTAAAGAGCAATGATTCAATCGAAATATAAACCTAGCTAAATGTCAGCACAATAAATTTCAAGTCTGAATTGAATTTTTAGATGTTAGTAGAAATCCATTTGGTTGACTTGCGTAAATAGCGCACTTGTTGTATCAAGGGTGAGATGGAGTGATAATTTAAAATAGTTAAAAATTGCCTGAAATCAATTTTTTAAATTTTATTTTCACCACGCGATAGAACAGTTACAGGATAGAGAACTCGGTATTATGGGCAAATTGTAGGATACAGTTTATGTAGGCAATATGTACACCATATACTTATATATCTGCTTCACGGGGATAATCACACTTTACTATACGGGATAATTCTTTTGCCAAATAAACTGAGGCATTGGATAGTAGAACATATCATGTTTATTGTCTCGTTGGTAGCCAGATTTTGTTTGCAGTTAAACGGGTGCATGTGTAAATCAATGCGCTGTTAACGCTTAAGGTCTGGTGGCGAAAACCTTAAACTTAAAACATCTGCGAAAACCAAAAACTCATTGCTTCCAGCGTCTTCGCTTTATTGAAAGCGAATGCCTTACATCAGAGATAAACACCGTTTGCTCTATCAAAGCTGAGCAATAGGAACAGGTCCTACAAATCATAATTGTTGTCATTATTTACCCTAAATACGAATTGACACAAATAACTCAATAACACGTAATATAGAACATCAGGAAACAAAATGTACTGCTTTCAATGGCGCGGAAAGGAACACCAATGTGGTTTGTTTGATTTTTAAGTATAAAACATATGTAAAAAAATGTTTGCGTGTAAATATTTGTGTTTTCATTTAAGAGTTAACACCTCCAGCAGCCTTGGTAGCTTCACATTCAGAAGAATAGGGGACATAATGTGTACTAACTTATTTCATTATATAACTATTTAAGTTCCAGGATCATAACTGCTGCCCAATTGATGAACTATTTCCGATTGCATCTTGAAAATTATTAACATAAATTATTTGCAGCTGTACATAGTAATTTGGTGGATTGATATAAAACCAATATTGGCCTTGCGTCATCTATTTCCTATACATTGCTCAGTTTTCTGCTCTAAATTTCAGTCTTAAATACATTTTTTTTACAAGATCCAAAATATTGAAGACATTGAGAAGTAATGTTAGTGTAATTACGTCTTTTTCAAAGCATACTAATTACTTACTTTTACATACGTTCACATCTGTGCGGTCACAAATCACGTGTATGTTTGCATAATTACATCTGATGAAGTCATTTATCTTATGGGGCAGGCAGCAGTTTTCTGGTTCTCGGCAACAAAGCTTACAACCAATTTCACGATTCCTTCACACAACACCTGTAACTGCTAACCTGAAAGAAACAAAGTACAGCATCATGCACATGTCAACTATCTCTTGAAAAGTACCGAGGGGAGCGGAGGTGTAGAGGTTAAGGTGTCAGTCGCTCATCCCGGAGGTTGCGGGTTCGAGCCCATATGGGGTCACGACCGTACTTTCTCATATGACACCAGTACTAGTTTTTCTAGGAAGCGGACTTGAGTGATTCGATAAGCTACAAGCTTTCTTCACAATCGAGCTAAAATAAATTAGCACAAACTATAAATATCATAAAGTTTGCTGCCAAACTCATTGGCATACACGATTCATGGATTATTTTGCATTGAAAGATAGCGCCATTTTTTGGGTCGGTCCGAGGCCAAATTGTCAATTTTTGAAATATCACTGAAATTTCATGCATGATTAGTCAGCCAGGAGCTGGTCAGTTTCAGACACCAGACTCCCTGTTTAACAAGAAAAAGCACATAAAAAGTGGAATTCACTGTGCTGGTTCTTTGCTATTTACAGTTGTTTGTATGTCACTGCAAAATGCATTCTGCTTACCCCGGACTAGTGAAAAATCACCTACTTCCATTCTCATGCACCGGTTTAACACAGCGCCACAAGAAGCCACATATTTGTATTTTAGATTGTATTTCAACACTGATTTAAGACATTCAAAAGAGAAACATAGCAATATTAATCATCCTCTATACACACTGCATCATTAACTCTTAACAGTATCTTTTCTACAGAAATTTTGACCAGGGCCAATTCGAAACTGGGGCGCAAAACTGTAAGTGCCTCCTATATAGCATTCCTTTCCTACTAGAGTCCTTTCTTCCATTTCCAGATCACTAGCCGCTTTGTTTCATTTTTAAAAAAAGCTGATCTTGTGATTTCTACATAGAAATGCTCCGAGTTTTATAGGGTGAGCACTGGGTCTGCCAAAAAGGACTAACAGAAAACATACATTGGCTCCTAAAAGTGATCAGCACATTTTCCTCGGCCAACAAGATGCAAAGATACAAATAATGCTCATGTCATTGCTATTTTCAAACGTTTTGCAGTAATCAGCAACGTCATAGAAGGTTGACCTTGACCAACAAAAGTTGGCATCATAACGACCTTTTTGTCAAAAGCAATACAATTTGAAAGTAAGATTAAGAAATCTTAAGAAATGGCAAAGTTATGGCAAAAAATTGCAAAGTTATAGCAAAAAATTGCAAAGTTATTGGAAAAAATCTAAGTACAACAAGAGCTGTCCCTTACAAGTAACGAATGCCCCCGAAAGAGATGTCTCACAGTCTGTGTCCTCTCCATGTGCTCAATAAATGTACTATGTAATTTTAAAATCCTTCAATGCATGACAGAGTTACCATACATACAGTATTCCATTACTTTTAAACACTAAGTGTGACCTTGACCTTTGAGGTAGGGACATCTTGCACACAACACATTGTCTTGATGTGATGAACATTTGTGCCAAGTTATTTTATATCACTCAATGAATGACAAAGTTACAGTCCGGACATAAATGTATGCATATATACAGGATTCCATTACCTATAAACTCTAAGTGTGACCTTGACCTTTGAGGTAGGACGTAGGTCTTACACTCGACATGTCGTCTTGATGTGCTAGACATTTGTGCCAAGTTATTTTAAAATCCTTCAATGCATGACAAAGTTACAGTCCGGACACGAATGTGTGCATATATAGAGGATTCCATTATCTTCAAAGTCTAAGTGTGACCTTGACCTTTGAGGTAGGGACGGGGGTCTTTCACGCGACACGTCGTCTTGATGTGCTAGACATTTGTGCCAAGTTATTTTAAAATCATTCAATGCATGACAAAGTTACAGTCCTGACACGAATGTGTGAATATATGCATATATAGAGGATTCTACTCCCTTCAAACTCTAATTGTGACCTTGACTTTTGAGGTAGGGACGGGGAAGTTGCACGCGACACGTCGTCTTGTTGTGCTAGATATGTGTGCCAAGTTATTTTAAAATCCTTCAATGCATGACATTGTCCGGACACGAATGTGTAAGGGGGGCGGACAGACAGACAGACAGACAGACAGACAGACGGACGGTGAGATTTTAATATGCCGCCCTTCGGGGGCATAAAAATGGTCATAACTCTTTCAAATATGACACTGAACTAGAAAATTTGGCGACATCACGACCCTTTTGTCATAAGCAATGCAATTTGAAAGATAGATGAAGAAATCTTATGAAATGGCCAAGTTATAGTCAAAAGCTAAGTACAAAAAGGGGCATAACAAATATGACATTGACCTACCAAATCGGCGGCATCACAACCCTTTTAGCAATACAATTGTAAAGTATGACGTAAAATCTAAACTTGGAAAGGACAAAGTAATAGCCAACGTTAAGTTTATGGGACAGACCGGCGGACGGCGACCCCTATGTATCGCCTTTTCTCCGAAAGGGCGACACAAAGAGTATAATGTCATAAAACATTAACGCAACAAGTGAAAATAAGAAATGCCGGGTCTTATTTATACGACTACAGTAAGTCGGATCACTGGTATTTCAGAATCAGAGCATTGTTTTAAGAGAAATATGCATCTAAAGAAGCGATGTTTACAATAATTTACCTAGTATATTTAGAAAATTCAATCAATTTCAACTGAAATTCGACTGGTACTTTTTAAAATCGATGATGTTTTTCTCGGGTGTCGTGCAGTCGTAAAATTTACCCACGCGACGTTTTACCGATGCACCGTTTATCCAAAAACGACAATTATCAATTGCATCTGGTAAAATTTGTATGGACTTTTTATCTCTGTTTATTTTTTTGAAGATGGAGATTATCATCCATCAATCATATCATGTGCCTACTATGATAAAATTGTATGTGCACTTATATGTTGCAGTTGACTGCACATATTTCTTCATGGCATCCTACAAAGGCCATCCTAAAGAATAATATCACATAATTATGTCTTTATTACAAAATTAATGCAATATCATGTACATGATTTTAAGCCAGTCAATGAGTTTTTTTCTAAGATCCAAATCTAGGGCAATTTAACTTACATAAATTCAAAATGTGTTTTAAATCTAATTTTTCATTTTATCTGTATAATAGTATAAAATTATTTTGTGCAGTTAATAGTCGGTCGGTTTTGAAATGTCTTTCAATTTGACTAATTAAAAAACGATCCTATCTCAGGTAATTTAGATACAGAGTTGTTTAATCAATTATCTTCTGTCAATGCATCTATCTTCATTGCTTGAAATTATTTGTATAAAAAGCACAAAACATCTTAAAAAGTTCGAGGTTCAAGAGACTGATGCAGTACAGAGTACATTGTACCTCCAACCAGTCATCAGGTACAACATGAACAAGAGCTGTCAGTAGGACAGCGGGCTCGACTTTTTTAGTGCTTGCCTATAAAACAAAACTTTGACAGTTAAGGGCACACAAGACTTTAACTAGGAATTTCTAAGTACAAATCAAGAAACATTTTCACAGAGTTATCTTCTCTTGCTTACAGATAGGTCTCATGATGGTACATAAGTACTCCAACTTTCAAAGTAATATCTCAAATGGTTAAGTCAACAAGTGGACAAGAATGAAAATTTTAACTGAGTTTCTAAGTCAAAAAGGGCCATAATTCATATAAAATCCTTGACAGAATTACCTTCTCCTGCGCATGTCTTGGGATCATGATGGTAAACAAGTATTCCAACTTTCAAAGTAATATCTCGAACAGTTTAGTCAAAAAGTGGACTGGTACGAAAAACTTAACCAAGATTCTAAGTCGATAAAGGGCCTTAATTTTAACAAATCCCTGACAGAGTTACCTTCTCTTGCCTACAGATGGGGGTAATGATGTTAACAAGCATTCAAAGTTTCAAAGCAATATCTCAAAGGGTTAAGGCAATAAGTGGATTTTACCCATATTCAATGTATTTTCTAAGTAAAAAAGGGGCATAATTCTGTTCAAAACCTTGACAGAGTTATGTATTCTTGTCTGTTGATGTAGGTAATGATGGTAAACAAGTATGGTTAGTTTCAAAGCAATACCTCCAATGGTTTTGAAATAAAGTGAGGTGGTACGAAAAACTTAACCAAGCTCAATACACTTTCTAAGTCAAAAAAGGGCCATAATTCTGTCAAAAACCTTGACAGAGTTATGTACTCTTGTCTGTAGATGGAGGTTATGATGGTAAACAAGTATGGTAAGTTTCAAAGCCATACCTCTAATACTTT